>CM030835.1:13395915-13728415 GCA_018105865.1 Metaphire vulgaris
AAAGGAAAGGGCCATGGTCGAGCCACGAGCCACAGTTGGCTTCGACGGTCCTTATGGATTATGGATTGGAGTGATGATGATGATGATGATGCTGTTGATGATGATGATGATGCTGTTGATGATGATGTTGTTGTTGTTGTTGTTGATGATGATGATGATGATGATGATGATGATGATGATGATGATGATGATGATGATGATTATGATGCCTATCTGTCGCAGTTTTGCCTTATAATTGTCTACTTTTGAATTTAAGATGGCATCAGCAACAACAATGTTGGTGCCGATATCAAACGTGATGCTCGGAGTTAAGGGTTAGATTTTCCCGTGATGCAGTTGGATCAGACAATGCTCCCGGATCAACACATTCCACGAACATGCAGTGTGTTTGGACCAACGGCCGAAATTTTATCACCAGTATCTGCTAGTGCTCAAACACTGGAAAGCCTTTAACCCTTTGCAACCTCCGGCACTGATAGACGATTTCTCTGGCGTTAACTGAGGAGGGGAGGATTTCGTGAAGAGGAATGTCTCCCAGGGCTTATTAGATTGAAGTTGGAGAAAGAGAAGGAGGAGGCAGGAGGAGGAGGAGGAGGGAGAGGAGATGTCTTTAGGGTATCTCTGGCTGGTGAAGGAGCGGAGGACGATAGGAAGAAAGTTCCGGAGGTGGAAGTCAGCGTATAGGAAAAGGGCACGGCTGCAAATCTTGAGTAAGAACTGGGCGAGATAAAGATAAAGATAAAGATAAGGATACGATGATTATCTTTGAAACGATGCCGTTGAGGAGTGATAAGACTGGCAGATAGGCCTAACTTTTGCTTAAAAGTGTTCAGGATATTACCCTTCCAGAGAAAGTTATGATTCAGAATGCGTGATATCGTCGTGCAGAGTAAACACAGGAGCTGTTTGATGCGTCGGAGTAAAGTTAGTTTGGCGCTGACGATTCCCTGCATTGCTGGGAGATAAGATCATCGCCGATTACGAGACGGAATGACGACGAATGATTCGTGAATGATGGGACGGCAACATTTGGCAACCGGCAACGTTCTGACGTCTAACATAATCATTCGTTGAGATGTCCAGTCAAAATAGTGCCGACAAAACAGCGCCGACAAAAGGCTCCACAAATCCCGACAAAATAGCGCGATATGAAAAAATCGACAATAATGAATAAAGCAAAGATAGAACTCGGCTACGAGATGTCAAAAATATTCATTACCGTCTTTCAAACATGTTGGCACTTGGCATGTCGAATGTATTAGCAGGCGCTACTAGAAAACAGTGAGTCTGAACGGATTAATACGAAACAACACTACTTAATCTGCTGTGAAAGTCTTTCATTTAAATCCTCTATAATAAATAAGGTAAGCATAATACTCGGCTATGACTCCTGAGATGTCAAAGACATTCGATGTTGTCTTTTCACAGTTAAATTAGCTTCGACGTAATATTACTTTTAAAAACCTGTTAAAGTTAAAGTTGAGTTCTCTGCGGTTCTTAGTTCGACGCTAATTTATCGGCGCTAATTTATCGGCGCTAATTTGTCGGCGCTAATTTGTCGGCGCTAATTTGTCGGCGCTAATTTGTCTTGAGCGATTTAGTCGATGAACCATTCGTTGACAGGTTGACACTTGAGATTTATACGCTTATTTGGAGGATGGCAGAGGAGCAACGTAATAGTCTGGTCACGCGACCGGAGCGTGTATCCCCCTCAGCAATTATTGGAGGACCGTCCCGGTTTCGAATCTGACCCTAGATTCAGATATTTTCCGTTACAACGACGGCGAGCGTCTATTCTGTTGCCCTTGGTCTTGAACATTGGCGTATTGCTGCCATCAGAATTTGGGGGGGGCGATAAATTTTTTAAAGTATATCCACTCATAAATATGTTTCAACTCTGGTGATTGGCCCTTTTTGCTTTTCAGCTTTTTTTAGAACGTTAAAGTACGTTAAAGTAGCAAAAATCACAGAACATTGGAGGATAAATGATACTATATCCTCCTCCTCAGTAATTGTTGGGGGACAGTCCCCCGCAGTCCACCTCGTGTTCTACGCCCCTCGTCTTGCAAGTGCCTTCCATCTGGTGCTTGTCGTGTGAGGGACATCTGGCATGCCTTCGACTGTCGTAAGTGATTTATTGTGGCGGCGTCGGGGGGAGGGGGAAGTGGCAGTCGCTGGTTGCCATCGCCTCCTCCTCTTCCCCTTCTCCTCCTCCTTACGCCAATTTGAGCTGCGATTAGCAACCGCGGGGCGGCGTCCATAAGAACCCGAAGTGCATTAAGACGAAGGCTAATAAATAGCAGCAATCGGAAGTCATCTAAGCATTAAGAAAACGACCGTTATCGACTGACGATGGGCTTCGTGTACATAGCACCGCTCCGACGGCGGGTGCCACACCCACCCGCACCCCACCCATGGATCCGGAAAATTCTGGTTTGAAAGAGACCGACAAGCAAGAAAAGATCATTAACTTTTCACACGCTGCAGACTTGCCAGGTCAGCGGCCCGTGACTATTATTTGCACAGGGGCCCGCAAATTCTCTCGGCGGCACTGCCCATGCCCCGCACTCCCACACCCCTACCCCACCTGCACCCAATGTTCCCTCTGATTTTTTTAGTCTGTGTACGCATGAAATTTCTTGTGTGCAAAATTGTACATGGAAAGTCGACTTCTGTGCACGCCGTGAATTTGTCCGAAATCAGCAATACTTATCTGCTAACAAGCTAATACGTCCCAGAACACTGTTATCGGTTGTTATATGTTAAAGGCTTTGTTATTGAAGGCCTTGTTATATGTTAAAGGCTTTTGTGAAGTAAGCTAAACATAGGTAGAGTGGTTGGTTAACTTTTCTTGCCTTTTCAAACACAATTTTAAGATATGTGGTTAGGTCTCATGCACTCCTATGTGTTTGAAAGCCAGCTTGCTTGCAGTCATCCGCTGTTTGCAAATTTCCCACCAGTTTGTCATAGAAATACATGCATTGACGTAAACTTGAATGAAAGAGCGGGGACCCAGACTCTATGCCTTCCCATTATCTATGGCAGCCTCTCAAAAAGTTGCAATGGGGCTCGAGTCTAGAGGCTTGATAGTAGTTTACGACTATGATTAGACATGCGGTTTAATCAAATAAGACATTAATTAGTTTAAAAATTCAAGCATCACAAATCAAACATTACAAATTTGCAAAGGGGTAATGATTTTCGTGCCTTTAGCGTTTCTCTTCGGATCTTACTATGTGTCCATTCGATCCAGGTCAGTTACGGTTACGGCGTTAAGGGTCACCTTCAAGAAGATGACCCTTAATGCGCATCATCATCATCATCATCATCATCATCATCATCATCATCATGTCTAGATGGTATTCCTCTAATTCAGTGCTTCTCAAATTGAGGGTCGCCATCCAAAAATGGATCGCAGGGCTCTAGTGGGTCGTGGAGTAGCGCGAAATTAGAGTCTAAAGTGTCATTTGCTAACCAATACCACGTTGTCATAAGCCTTGAAAGTTGCAAGTAGGTTTAGGTTTTAAGAAATTTATGTGCCTGCAACACTCCATATTATACGGCTTACGTTAAATGATTAGATGATTTGCCTAATTTAGTTGACAATAAGTTTTCAGGGTAGTGGCATGTCACAAAGCCGCTGACAAAAAGTTTGGGAAACCCTGACTCGTAGTACTTTTTAAAATTAATCTTATAATATTATCGCAATAAATCCAGGAAAGCCTATCCGATCATTTTGCTCTGAAATGCCGCCAATGAGTCCCAAACAAGAGGTGATGCGATTTTGGCATTTGCCATACTCATAGGATTTTTAAGACGCGTAATAAAGGTATGTTTCTGGCCAAAGTTTAACGAAGACAATTTTCAAGACATTTCAATATTTGTTTCTCTTCCCTGATCTTATTTGACAAAACTATGAATAATTCTGCCTAATATATTTGCCATATTTTCATTCGAATTGAATCAGAGCTTTTGTTTTGCCATTTAGTCAAAACTCAGTAGATTCCTTTCAACCAACGTTCGCCAGATGGCGTAATGCATTTTAAATATTACATATTCTCATTAGGGTCGCGGCACGTTACAAAACCGCTGAAGTTGGGCGCAGTTCCCAAATGTTTGGGAAACCCTGCTCTAATTGATTCCTTCTCTTGTTCTTCGATATATTCATTGAGCTAAATTGCGGTTCACAGTTTGCGCTGAATGTCAGACATGAGACATGTTCCTCCTATATCCATTCGATTTGCTAGATCTTGGAACTGTTCACAATCAAGGGCAACCATGAACTCTTAAAATAAGTCGCTGTTCGTTTTCATTTCAAACATAGGCGTAAACTTCTATTAGGATTCTAGGCGCAAGTCCCCATTTGGATAGGCTACCGTATGGAATGGGGAAGTTACAGGGGTTCGATTCCCCCACTTTTTCTTCTACGTTTACGTCAATGAATTCAAATCTCTATTGCAATATCGCTGCTTTGTGTTCTTTTACTTCCATCGATATTTGGAACTGCGTGCTTTGCACAAATCATTAAATAGGCCTAAAAGAGCTTTTGCCCATAGTCTAGACCAGAAGTTAGTAGGCTAATGGTATGGAGCCGTTACAAGTTCACGACAAAGCGTGAATCCTAATCAGTAAGTAGGTACATGATATGATAGCAATGGGAAAAAATCAAAAATGTGTGCGCTCCATTTTTTCTTTGTGCGCTTGCCTTGCGACCTCTGTGAGCGCACAGCCGCACACACGCGCCCAGCTTAGAGGGACCGCCACTGGCACCTAAGCATCCGTAAACTCCTAATGCCCCCCCCCGTGACTTATAATTCCTATAGGCCTATCCTATTTTTATTATTCAACAAGTAAACTCCTATTTATGTGACAGAAGCCAAAGAGGCCCCTAATTTGATCTAAACAATCTTCCAAAAAACATCATACAGCCATTAGGGCCTAAACTTGATTACAGAGAAAAAATGAAAGAACAAAGGAGCAGTTGAAAAAATCAAAAAATTGTCAAAAAAATAATATGAGGTGAGATAACAAAAAAGCAATATAGAGACAAACAATATAAAAAGGAGCTGAAATACATAAATATCAAGTAAACTTAATGACTACTTTTCTCTGTTTATTACAAATTGCAAAATTTAGAAGGAAGGTGTCGTTTTTAACTGACTCATCGTGTTGCATTTCCGAGAGTTCGACTTGGTATTGCATTGAAACATCAAATAGATCCACTACACTGGATGAGGTCCGTACGAAGTGGGGTGCAGGGGGTGTAGCTGCACCCCTGGAAAAAAGTAGGGGGTGCAGCGGACCCTGGAAGACGAAGCTGGGGTGCAGATCTGCACCTCTAGGAATTTTCGACTCAAAAATATATAGGAAATAACCTTTCTTTGCTTGTCCATCGAAAAATGTGACAACCAAACACCTCACCTCGGAAAATCTGCACCCCCTGCTAAAAATTTGTTCCGACGTGCCTGCCCATGCAGGAAAATCCATTTGTTTTAAATAAGAAAAATCTTTCTTTAATATAATAGTAGTAGTAGTAGTAGTAGTAGTAGTAGTAGTAGTAGTAGTAGTAGTAGTAGTAGTAGTAGTAATAATAATAATAATAATAATAATAATAATAATAATAATAATAATAATAATAATAATAATAATAATAATAATATAGACCTCCTATATGCAAAGTCCTATAGGCCTAGATTCTCTAGAGGCCTAAAAATTAGTAAGTAATTCCAAAGATTCACTATTACTAGGCCTATATCATTCTTGAATTGTCCTGCTAAAAATTTCTACATTTCTAATTGCCCCCTTAAAAATTCAAATTGGCCCCCTGCTGGGCGTGCGGGGACGCTGGAAACCACTGCTGGAAGCATGTGATCCAATATACTTCACGTCCATGAATCTTCAATGTTCTCAAAATGGCGCAACATAAACATCCATGCACCACAGATGAATGCACTTGCGATCGGATGAAGTACAAAGACGTCAGTCTTACAGTCTTTTATATCTTTTATATGTATATATATATACAACAAGATTGTTATGCCTATATATATATATATATATATATATATATATATATATATATATATATATATATACTTTGCGCTTTCTCGCTCACAGCGATAACTGCGCACATAACATTAACGTCAATTTCAGGTGCAACTTTTTTTACAAGGTTTTATATCGGAAGGTCGGATATAATAAAGAAATCCCTACTATATTGTATTGTTGTATTGCTGCTGTGGCGTCGTATGTTCAGTAGGATGAGAGAGAAGTCAATGAGATGTCATTGTTGATTCTATAACAATACTGCTCTAGATTTTAAATGATTGACTATGATGAAACTCTCCTGTACAGCAGCAACATCAACGACGACGACGAGATGCGCTCCAGGGGCGTATCCAGGAATTTGATTGGCATTCCTCATTTGGAAAAAAATTTGGGTAACTTCAATTGGGTATATATTGTTATATATAATGTATTATATATAAGATGTATTAGATATTATCCTATATATGTTATATATATACTGTATTATATATATATATACTGATGTACAATTATTAATGGTTAACGAATGTACTGAGTATTCTAAGCGTTTTGATTGGATCAGAGGGATAGAATTCAAACCCTATTCTAAATAACAGGATTAAGGAAGTACGGTAACTTGGACCGTCTTCTATTGTCAGTTCTGCCCATTTATTGCCTTTTAATAATAAAATGTTCGTTGGAATTTCCGGCATTTGATAAAAACGTCCTACGTGTCATATGGGTCGACTTTGGATGGTTGCGCCAATGCCACGATCTCTCTCCACTTCCAGTAAAACGCATAGTAGATGTTCGACAGATGCTGTCAGAAGATACTTATAAGAATTAATATCACCGGCACCGCCGCTTCTGCTCAAAAGATTTACTAAGACTGAGTGACTGACTAAGAATTCTGAGTACAAAGCTATTGTTAGTATGCACTTACATGCAGGTAGCGTTAAGGGTTCGTTGTCACATCTAGGCTGCTGAGAAATTAATCAACAAAACACTGACCCCAGTGTAGTGAGTAAGTTAAATACGTATTGAATACTCATACCGTGAACAGTAGGGCCTACGCGTCTACACGTAGATTACAGTGTTCTACTAATGACCGTACCAAATCCAGTGTCGTTTTCACCGCTTCTAACATGTAATTGTGTGTTGTAGGCCTATAATCTCTTGCTGTAGCCGATTTCCTCCTTTAAAGTATTTTGAAGTGGGTGGGAACATTGACGCATTCTACGGCAATGAGATTAGATAACGTACAACAACAGCGCTGAGTTACCTCATTGTTAGTAATCTGGCTAGAAGTCGGAGGCGTAGGCCTACTAGCCGTATAATGGTCTGCGAGATATCGAGGGCCCCTGCTGGCAAATAAACGCTTTCTTGTCTCGTGTGTTGTCTTTAGCCACCCTCTCTACGAGGTTAAACAGCAGCATGAATGACCTTTGAATCTCCACCGTACGTTGTTGCCTGTCATTCGGACCGCCATTTACATTTTCCTTTCAGTCCAGGGCATGATTTTAATCTGTCCATCTTCTATTGGAGTTGCCTTGTTTTCAGCAGCCATCGAATTATTGTGCCTTGTATCGTTTCCTTTTCTAGGCAGATCATCGTGCACTATTCTGCAAGGCTGTTTTTCATACGATTTCTGGTTGCGCCACGAAACACCTTTATTTCACGACGTTTCTTTATAATACATTTGAGAATTTGGTATTCCCACTGCTTTGGGCATGTGGCGTGGTTGCGTCCTAATGTGTATGTTTTAAAGATTCTCAAGAACTGAAAGTCAGAAAGCAAAATGAAAATATTGTTAATAGTCAGGTCATGCAATCAGTGGCGGTTCCAAGAACTCTTGGTTGGGGTGGAGGTGGAACCGCCCCTGCAATGCAATCAATGATGACCCTTGTCTGAACTCGACTTTTATTTTCACTATTAGTCTACTCTATTATAAAGGTTTTGAAGTGTTTTAACACGTTTTTAAAATGTTTGAAACCTCTCTTATTCGAAAACATTTACAGACCCGTAAATTATTTTTCTTTTGGTGGACGAGCATTGTGGGAACGCCAGAGAGACGGTGTCGGCGGCGGAGCAAAGGAAAACGCCACAAGGAATGCAATGGCGCCCCAGTCGGGCAGTATGAGTGGATACTGGATATATATATATATATATATATATATATATATATATATATATATATATATATATATATATAGGTGCTGATCAAATTGCCATGGATTGGAATGTCTATTTGATCAAACTGCAGAAGAAATTGTTGCGCAGATTCAGACGATTATTATGTCTTGGAAGACATGGGCAAAGGTTTCTGAGCGTATCCTGAGGACGAATGAAACAGAAAACCTGATGAATAGCCTACTTGAAAAGTACAGCTGTAGAGGACAAAAGATTAAGAGGAAGACAAAGAATGGCGTAGGGGTTTACATAAGCAGTCATTTGGACCGACGTATCATACAAACTACGAACAACAGAGAAATTGAAGTCTCTAGCAGACATCGTAGAATTACGTGAATACGTGACGTCTGAAGAAGAAGAAGAAGAAGAAGAAGAAGAAGAAGAAGAAGAAGAAGAAGAAGAAGAAGAAGAAGAAGAAGAAGAAGAAGAAGAAGAAGAAGAAGAAGAAGAAGAAGAAGGAAAAGAAGCAACAGTGGAGGAGGAGGAATAAGAAGGTGAAAAGAAAACAGTGGAGAAGAAGAAAGAGTAGGAGGAGGAGGAGGGAGGGAGGGAAGAAGAAGAAGAGGAGAAGTAAGAATATGAAGAGGAGGAGAAGGAGGAGGAGGGGAAGTAGAAGAAAAACAAAAGGAAGAAGAGGAGGAGGAGGAAAAAGAAGAAGAAGAACAAGAACAGGAAGAAGATGACTAAACTCGGGGTCCATGTGTAGCGTCTGTGGCTGTGCCTGTTTAGGAGATATGGCAGATGTAATGTGAGACTGGTGTACAATATTCAAATGCTTAATTTTTGCCAAATCTATTCTAAGTGATCATGTGCTGCAGATGATTGAATTCCTGTTCTACGTTGCTGTCGTTTCATCCAAATTACATCGTTGTTAGATCCACTTATTGCTCTTCTATCTCACGCTTCGACCGTCGTTATCCTCTTCTATAGGCCCCATCTGCTACAAGGTAAACGCTGTGATCAGCGGCTTTGCGACGGCGGGGGGTATATCTGCATATATACCCCCAAAAAAAAATTATCAGTCTACCCTAAAGTTTTTAAAATGTTTTATTCACCTGTGGGACATTTAACAAATGTTTTGTTTTTGAAATAGCAATAACTAGTTACGATTTATACCACCTCCACCCAGTGGCGGCTCTGGGGGCCGTTGGATGGGCAACAGTGGCGGCCATTTGTTGTTTAACGTATGTAGCATTAAGTATAGGGCAACTGGGGGCACTGGGGGCCAGGCAGTCAATCTAATCATGGAGGGGCCAACCATTTGTTGTTTAACGTATGCAGGTCTAAGCTAGGGAGGACGAATGAGGACTTAGGCTATGGTTTCGACCAGAAAATATTTTTTACATAATTTGTTTCAGTGAAGCTGTTCGCATATTCAGATATTTTGAAATGCACATATAAAGACGTAACGTTGGCAAATGATGTGTAACTCGTCAGAAAGAAACGTCTGCATTCGGAGCTTCAGTATCAAACTGATTCATTATACTGAACGACAGGTGGCGCCAGTTCAGCCGCTTCTACTGTAATTGACTAGGAGCCAATGAGCCTGCATTAGTTGAATCCATGTTATGCTATTTAACTGTACGATGTCAAGCAATGTACATAGTAGAAGCATTTATCCTCTGTTAGACATCGACTCTGATTTGGTGGCATGCTCATAATATGTGTAATATAATACATGTGTAATATACATGTAATATATATATATATATATATATATATATATATATATATATATATATATATATATATATATATAATGCTAGCATTCTATGGACGTAAACATTTTATCCATCTCTAAATACGCCTATTCCGTCCATTACGTAACTGCCTTCTTTATAATCGGCCTTCACTAGATGTAGGCCTATGTTTCCCTGAATCTGTTTTCGAGTGTTTGCTTTCGGAGAAAGAAAGAAAAGATTGGAGGAAGAAGGAGAAATGGTGGAGGGAAGAAGAAGAAGAAGAAAGAGAGAGATAGAGAGAGAGAGAGAAAGAAGAGAGAGAGAGAGAGGGAGAGTGAAAGAAAAAGGGGGATGGATGGAAAGTGACTTGGCGAGATAGTAGACAGAGCGATATATATATAGAGAGAGAGAGAGAGAGAGAGAGAGAGAGAGAGAGAGAGAGAGAGAGAGAGAGGTGCGCCGTGGGGAAGTCTTCCAATGTTTGGGAAATATTAGCCGCGGTTAAAATAACTAATGCTAGTAATGCACTCAGAGCAAAAAACGCAGTTTCGATGGAAACAGATAGAAACCAGATTGACTGAAAGAGAGAGAGAGAGAGAGAGAGAGAGAGAGAGAGAGAGAGAGAAGGGAGGGGAAAGAGGAGTTCTTATGGGGCTCGATTGGCGAAAAGAAAAAGTACATTAATTTCATTTATTGTCTATCATTTCATATTCCTTATTTTTCTTATTTCGATTTTGTGCTAATTTGAAGGATGTTTAAGACATAAACTGATGATTTCTTATAAGAGGCCCTCTATCCCCTACCTATAGGCCTTCATGACTAGCTTAAGTATTGTGCGTATTTCTTATGGATTAAATCAAATAACTAATGCTAGTAAACAGACAAGCACATACACATATATGAGATAAATAAGCAAACAGAAAATAGGTGAATATCGAATACGTCTTATTAACAACAACGACAATTTCCAGTAGGTCTGATTCGCTCATGTGGGCGCTCACAGAAATTGTTCCAGAAGGGAACAAAACACATTTTAACGCAATGGTCACGGTTAATATTTTAGCAAGGTTTTGAAATTTCAATGTGAAATATTGGTATTTGCATTTTCCAGGCGGCAAAGTTCCCCGTCTTGCCCTACTGTGCGGGCGCCCATGGATTGGCCGCAGGCATTCACAGATTTTTAAGACTATGTACAGCAGAATAGAAGTTTTTGTCATATATATGTATATAAATTATATATATATATATATATATATATATATATATATATACGTTGAACTGCACAGATGCTGACGGCTCGTGCCTTGTACAGTAATGTGTCTGAGAGTCCAGATGAGTTGAGTTTCAACCAGGGCGATGTGCTCGCCGTGCTCCAGAAGGACGTCAACGGACTGTCCGGTTGGTGGTTGTGTTGGATCGACGGTCGACTTGGTCTTGCTCCGGGGAATCGGTTGAAAGTCACCGCTCGTCGCGTCGAACCAGACGACGACGACGACAACACGAGGCCGTTAGAACCGCCGGAGCTGCGTTCGGCGGACGATTCGAAGTGGACTCATGTCGTCAAAGTGAGTTTAAAAAAAACTTAGCATGATTTAAAGTGGCTTAGGAGGCATTACTGCCTGTGTGAAAGCCACTATAAGGGCACTGACGGGGCTTGAACCCGCTCCGTCAGCCTGACGCTCCAGCACGTAACCCACTCTGCCATCTTCCGCCCCCTTCCGCAGCAATTTGTCTCGTACACCAGTGTTAGAAAAAAGAAGCAATTTTCGAGTGTTTATCAAACTTTTATTGAAAATGAAGTTGCACAAGATTCGATGCAAAAAAACTGTCAAAATGAACTAAAACAGGGGTTGGACAACCTTTTGGATAGCGAGGACCAAACAGCTATCTACGACAGTGTCTGGCTGAGGGTCATGCAATCAAATAATTTTTCACGGGCCCCAAACAGTTTTAATGTTTATGTTTTTTAAAGAAAGTTTGTACTGGAAAAGTATGGATCGAGAGGTGTTTTAACATACCGTTCTACTTGTACAGGATGTCGAGATATCGCGTAGAAGCATTTCAACTGTACCTTCAGTCTGGGACTCCGATGTTAATAATATCTGAATGGAAACCGGATTTTGTCTAAATTTTTTTGTCCACAACTTGCCACCATGCCATTTCGATGTACAGTGTACTTTGGCACGATATGATTTTATTATCTAAAAGCTCCCGTTCTTTGAGTTGAAACTTAGCTATTGTTAATGTTGTCAACAGTTTTATTTTACGTTCAAACAACATCGTTTGTTTTTACAAATCCGTGCACTTTTCGTGCATTTTCGTTGGTGGGAAGTCCATGTGAGATGGAAAAACGAAACTCGAGCTGACATTAATCTTACTTGTGCGTTGAGGGGGCCTGGGGGGGGGGGTAGTGCTAGCATTTGTTTCAATCGTTAATCTTGGCTCACTCTTTAAACCAAAGACGTCTGGAAATTCTGAGAGCATTTATCTCCGATGCTCTCCGGTGTTCTCCTGACAAGTCTTACATTTAGAACTATTGGCGAATATATTCGAAGATAGTATAAAACTGCTTGTTTATCCTTGATTTTCCTTCTAATGCAGTTCGATTAACTGTTTAGTGGCATCGAGCTAACTTAAGTGACGGCATACTCTATAATTATAGTTTATTCGATTACAAAGTTGAACAATTGAGCAATTTTCCGTTGATTTCTCTGCCTATTCCTCGATGTCACTGTATTTCGTAATGTGCAACGGGCTAAAGATTTAATTTATATCATCAGCAGGTTTTTATTTCACCAATCAACTCAATAACTTTATATTATAATGTATGATAATAATACATTATTATTCGTCGAATTATACATTATGTATCAGTCTAGGCCGTTTCCGGAGGGGGAATTGCCCTTCCCCCGGAAATTTCAAATTCCCCCTCCCCGTAAATTTTTGAATACTACATGGACTAACAGCAGCCCCTAGCAGAATTCCCACCGGCTTTGTCAGTTTCTTCCTCGGCTTTTTCAGTTTCCCTCCGGAGTCCAGGTCTCCAGGAGTCTAGATTAAACACTGATGTGTATTTGTGTGTAACTGTGTAACTATAATATTGATCTTTATAATAGTAGATAGGAATAGATCGAGATTTCAGTTTGATACTTATTTCGCAACTTTTGTTTAAGCCTATACGCCGCGAACTGCAAGAAAATATTTAATCTTAATTTGAGCATCCTTTCAGATTTGATTATCGGGCATCGATGTTGCTTCATACAGTAGACCTAGCTCATATAGGCGGTTATTCAGTCGTGTTAGCGCGCTGACGATATTCGATTCGAAAGCTCGGATCATACACTGTATACGCTCAAAGGTTACTGGCGATTCTTAGTCACATCTTTCTAAAATTCACATTCACATCGAAGGACTTTAATTGTTGTTGCTGGTTGAAAGCCAGCTTAGAGGGCGTGATATAGGCACAGTATCATATATATATATATATATATATATATATATATATATATATATAGAGAGAGAGAGAGAGAGAGAGAGAGAGAGAGAGAGAGCAAAATATATATTATATATACACATGCTATAATGTCTGTAAAACCGCCCATAAACCTGGGATGTACATTACCATCACTCATAAGAAGCAAGATAATTATTTTTGCGACATCCTGCGAACAAGTGTATGCTGTTGAGAAAAACATGTGCTGTCGGTATATGCCTGGAGGGAGGCGAAAATCAAGCAGCAAGAACCAGGCCCCATGCGGATCGGCATTCCTAAGTGCTGTCCATAGTGGCGTCAAACGAGAGAGCACCTTGAGAATTAACGTGAGACAGAAACAGCGGGACGCAAAGGATCCTCGGTGCGAACGAGTCTATAGAATAGAGAAGCCTGACTGTACCAACAGAACGCAGTATAGTATTTTCGTACCAGAGAAAAGCTATCGACCAGCGCCCAAGTGCACTTTATCTGGCTTGAAACGCCTGCGTGTTGTAAAACACATGGGACAGGTATCAACGTATTTTGTACCGCGATGAAAGGTGTATATATAGGCGTTAGGTGTTTTCGTGCATTCTACGTTAGCATCGTAACGATTGTGATGCTGTCAACTTTTCGTCGGGTCTGATCGCTCAAAACAGACCAAATTGAAAGCACGTGTGGCTATAGATAGATTGTTTTGTAACGCGAAGTTCGTCGTTGAGAAGCCTGGATCCGTTGTCTCCTCTTAGACGCTGCTTGTAAACGATTACCCGATACTCGACGGTTTACTTTTTATTTCGAAAATTCTCAATATTCTGCCCTTCTGTTGTTGCTTGAAAGGTTTCATGTTTCTAGCAAATGCAGCTAAAATGCGTTATTGGTAGAGACAAACACAGGAGAGATCCTAGTTAACCGCATAAAACCCTTGTTGTTGTTATTAATATCATGAATATCTTCATCAGTTTTTTCTCAAGCTTATCGCAGCGCAGGGGAAACTTCGGTCTGCCGGGTAATATCAAAAAGCGAATAATTATAAGGTAGAAAACTAAAAAGCCAAAAACGCAGTACTGATATGCCAGTTTCAAATTCGCTTAATTAATCTCTGGAGACTCCTGATAATAGACCTACAGCATAGTAGAACCCAAAAATTGTTTGGTTAAATCAGTTTTTACCAAGTAGTTCACGTGTGGATACACTTTTCGACACTAAGCCCTTGTACTTTGCTGCATAATCTTCTACTTTAACCACGCAGCATCATCGTTCTTGCTGAGCTATACCACTCCCTGGCTATACTTCGAAATAAACCAAGTGTAAAGGTAAAGGTCTCGTACTCGAGTCCGAGCGTTGAGTTTTGGCGCTTATCTCCGGCCTGGGCAATCAGCGACGTAGGTGGTATAATCCATTAATCTGGGATAGGTTGTCATTACTTTCTCCAGGCCCACGTTTTACCTCGTATCTTAACGCTTCTCCTCAGTTTACCACCGCCATCTAGCGAGTAAGGCTGAGTCGACCTTAGGGCTCCTGCAGGAATTGAACCCGTGACCTTCTGCTCCATCGTCCAGCGTTTTGTTACCACTCTTCTAACTTCCTGCCTCCCCCGCAAACCAAGTGCAATAATTGAATATTGTTATTTTGTTATCGATCAGGGATTGCAGCAAAATGATTCGAATGACTCTCGGCAGATTTACGACGTTCCCCCGACGGTAAACTCCTCGTCCTCTCTTCCTCAAAACACATCGAACGAATCGTACGAAATCGTCTACGATGTTCCGCCATCTTCTAAAACGGCCAACCATGACAAGCCGCGGAAAGTTGAATTCGCCGGAAAGACAGAAGGCCAAGATCCTTGTCAGACACGAAACCAGTCACACGTCTCCCACAAGACAATGTCAACAACAACAACACCAGGGACAGCTGCTGCGCATCATCAGCTCCGAGCTTTTTCTTCGAGAGAGACCACCACCGGTCGTGCGGAAACGTCGCCAGACAGTACTGGAAAGAATCCGTCGGAAGATGTAGGAGGGGATGATGGGAGAAGAATGGGGAGTGTCGTTCGCGTTTGCGTGGAGGACGACGACGACTTGTCTTCGGAAGACACCGTCGTCTCTTCGACCAGGACGCCGAGAGGACTCGACGTCGACTTATTAAGGGCGGAACCAGGAAACAGAGCTCCGTCTTCGTCGTCGAAATATGACAACGTTTCCGGAGCAACAGGAAGCGTCGCAGAGGAGGAGGAGGAGGAGGAGACGGGGAGATTATTATCTTCTGTCAAACGCCTCACCTTCTACGATCCGCGGTCGACTGGAAAAGCAGCAACGCTGCCAAGAAGAATCGCCAACGGTGGAACCGGACGAAGCGAAGCATTAGGACCAATTACCAATCGCGGTTATGCTGATCATAGGTCGTACCACCGAAGCCCAGCGGTGCAGCCCAGTTCCTCCGTCTCCTCTGGACCGTCACGTACTGTGGGTCGCCTGAAGGTGTACGACGAGCGCGATTCATTCACGGACAACTATTATTCCGTTCCCACCAAGTGGAAGACCCTACCGTCTCCTCGGTACCGACAGTCTTCCGATTCGATCGGCCGACAACAACAACTATTCCCAACGGAGCTCGGTTCCGTCGGCCGACCGTCGCCGCCTCCGAAGGAGGACGCCGTAAGGACGAGACGCTCCCGCAGCGAAGTGCGTCCGACGGGCGATGCCAGCGACGACCCGGAGTACCATCTGTCGTTCGTCGATACCGGCATCTTCGTCGATTGTCCGCAGGACCCGCGGTCCGTGTCCGAAACGATGGAGTCGCTTCAACAGACCGTTCGCTGTCGGACGGACATGATCCGCGATCTGTGTCTCGGGCTCGACCTGTCCGCCGCCGCCGCCGCCGCCGCCGCCGGTGGCGATGCGCGAAGGAACGAGGCGGACACGGTGGTACAGATGAAGGCGTGCTGTCGGTCGCTGAGAGCGGCGCTGAGCGAATTCGCCGATCTCGGAACGGGCGTCCTGGCCAACGCAATGCAGTCGCCGAGCCGCGACATGTCGGAGAATATTCTCCAGCAGCTCGAGACGCTTCACGCCCTCTCGGAGGATCTCAACGACGCCGTCGATTCGGTGATAGGCGCGTCTCGCGGAGAACCAGTGGGACGCCGAAGGGCGAACCTTCGAGACGCCATAAATTCCCTTCTGGCCATCACACAGGACATTGTCCAGCCTCTCGATTCCTTAGCGTATCTTGTCGCTAAGAATTCTGCCGTGATCTTTTCTGCTGGAAGAGCCCTGCCTCCTCCTCCTCCTCCTCCTGTTCCAGGCTTTCCAGCTATCAAGGGCACGAGATCACCATCGTCTACATCCTTGATTGCCTTGCCGGGAACCGCAGGGGAATTTAATTTCCTGCCTTCCAACATCACCACACAGGCTCTTTCTCCTCGTTCTATTGTCGAAATGCATCCTGGATCTCCGAATATTTTGTATATTCGAAATCCCTCTCCCGGAAATCCGATTCATGGTCGCGTTGCCGTAGATGGTAAAACTGGAGCTATAACTGCCGTGCAAAGCCCCGAATTCTTCCGTTCTTTTCCTAACTATCGCAGCTCGTCTCTAACTCCAACCGTCCAGGCGCTACCTCTATACTTTCGGCCGGTGACATCCTCAGTTCCACCCTGCTACTCTCAGCCGTCCAACCTACCGATGGTAGGCCCAATGATCGGCGACACAGGACCCGAAATACCAGGCCTTAGAGGATACTTGCAAGCGAGACCGCCTCTTCCGCTGCCCCTCGAAGAAGAGGGGGATATCGTTGATCATCGTTCGAATGACGAGACAGTCGACTGGAAGAGCGTCGAAAACGAATACTCTTCGGTCGCCAGCGAAGCGGAACGGGACATGAAGAGGAACGCCGGCGTTCTGGTCGGGCGGCTGATCGAACGCTACGGCGAGGCGCCTTCCCAGTTCCTCCGCTTCGACGATCCGTCTTCCTTGGCACCGCCGACGAATCTCGGAACATTGAGTCCTCGGCGCCCAACGGAAAGAACCGACGAGCGGACAGGACACGTTTCCGAGTTCCTGACCAGAATCGACCGTGAAATCGTTCAGTTTTACATCGAAGAGGTCCGAAGTCATTGCGATGCCGTAAAATTCGCCGTAGACGACGTCCTCGGCGCACTGGTCGACGACGGGTCGACCAGCGGAGGAAGTGGCCTCCTCGCGACCCTCTCTCGTCGAGTTGTCTTGGCTGCGCACAAATTGCTGATTGCCGGAGACGCAGTCGCGAAGAAATTTGCGTTCGACGCTGAGCTGAGAAGTCGCGTCGGTTCCATTGCGAACGACTTGGACAACGGTCTTAAAGGACGTTGGTCGCTTCGCAGGCAGGCGCTCGTAGACCTACAGACGGCGGAAATCATAGTCGGCGCACGGAAATGATCGATTGCGCGAATCAGGTGAAATTCTTGTCCGTGAAGCTACGAGACCTGATCTCTGCGTACGTTTTCGACAGAATCGAGTGAAAATTCTAAGAATGACAAGACGCTGGCGCTATATCATTTCGCTGCATATTGATGACTGATCGTTGACTAGAAGCGGTGTTTTGACGAGAATGGCTAAAAGTACATGATCCGGAAAAAATCAAGAGCTCTTTCATTGACTTCATTTCGTTAATCAATCAATAAACTTCTATGGCGCCACTATCATAATGCCCAGGACATCATCCGTTGGCGCACCAAATCCAAATTGAATTAGAGTCAGGAATGTAATGCATACAACAATAATGCATACAACTCGGGCATTTGCACATCAGCATAGTCACGGCCATAGTTGTTCGTAACGTTATCTAAGGTTACGTACGATTTGATAAAAACAGGGTCATCTAAGTTTATTTATTTTGTGAAGGTTATTTACCTTTTTCAAACGTAAGTTGAATTTCTAAAGTACTTTTACTTTTCAATATTAACATTAACGTTTTTGTTATACTTAATTATCTACTACAGTGAGTTTGATATTCTATTATGATGATGACGTCACATTTCTGCTGAAGTAAACAGCTTAATAACTCGAAAGTTGAGTAAATTAGCTTAGGCCTATCCAGCGTTACTGTAGCAAATAGTCATTACAAGACAACATTACGAACAACTATGATCAATTCATATGTTTCAATTCATATTCAAACAGTTCAATGAACCTTTAATCCCCATTTTCGTAGGAACTTTAAGGTTTTCAAAGGTTATCTAAGGCTACTTATCTTTCTGGAAAAACGGGTTATTTAAGGTTACCTTATTATGTCAGCAAGGGTTACTAACAACCAGTGTTTATTCTAGACCTTCTCTGAGGGAATTCCCCCCCAAAGTTTGAAATTTCCCCCTCCAATTTGTTGACATTTTGGCAAGTAGTATGACCTTCCCAATGCCTGTTCCACCCAAAGTGTTAAACTCCCCCTCCCAATGTCTAGGTGGCTAGAATAAACACTGACTAACAACTATGGTCACGGGAAGCACGGGGGTTTCCATTCGGTTTGGGACCAGTCGAGGGAGTTGTGCAAACCGAAGAGAACCTTTTATCGAGGATGGTAGCAGTGATTGTCCACATAATAATCTGCGATGACTCCCACCTACTCTATAGCCCCTAACAAGTCAAAACTAAAGTCTTTAAAAGTGTGCATCAGAGCTTATGGCGTAACCTCCTTTAATAATTTCTCGATTTTCGACTACGGCGCGACGGACCGCACTTTTTCTTAGGCATGATAACGTTTAACTCAAATAATGTTCAGTGAAAGCTTCAGCGTTTGGACGGAAACCATATCCATATGAAAATGCATTTGTGAACTAGGTGTGTGTATATGTATGTGTGTATGTATGTATGTATGTAACTATGCATGTATGGATGGATGATGGAGATGATGACGACGACGATGATTTTGATTATCTGAATCCATCCGGCGATGGGGCAAATCGGCAAGGTCCTCAGACCGTCATGTTCTTTCAGAACTTTCATGCATTGTTTTCGAACATAGCACCTCCTCACTTGTCCTACAAAAAATACACGATCAGTCCCAGTCCGAATTGGGGTAGTGCTAAAATGGCGGACATAGGCTACGTGACTAGATTGTCATCGTCTGTCAAAGTAGATTATGTTATGCTATGTAGATTATGGTATCGAATTAATTTCGCGGCCCCAGGGTTATTTCTAGGATTGTGAATTTAGGGGGTGTCGGTAAAATTTGGAGTCTGCCGAATAAGTGTGAAAAAGTCATGGATCCAAATAAAAGTCTGACAGGCATAAAAACCCCAAAACCTTATCAAATCTCAACAAATTCTGACAAGCAAAATAAGGTCGTCAGAGAAATAAAGTTGGGGGTGTTACTTCTCAAATTGGGGGTGTTCGGGAACTATTTAGGGTCATTTTGAGGTACATACCATTCTTAGATTAGAAAATTTTGGAAGGGTGTCGCCCTCAAATTGGGTTGTTGTTGTTGGGTGTTAGGGGAGGTAAAAATATCCCTGCGCGGCCCTTTCTACTGCGCGACATGAACAGGGAACCTATCGAATCCATGCAATATCCTTCGTCTTTTCTGCATAAGGGGCTGTCCATCAATGACGTGACACACTTAGGGGGTTCAAACATTTGTAACGATGTGCGACGATGGGGAGAGGAGGTTTTCAGAAGTGTGACGTCACATAATACTAAATAGACCTATTGTTATTAATGCCGCAATGTTATGAAAATCGCGAGTAATTAGTAGGCCTAATTATTGTTTGTTAGTCTATACTCGGTAGTCGGTAATATTTTAACCTTACAGGACCTAATTATTATGTTTCATTTCTAAAAAAGAATTTGAAAAAATTTCGGATTATTGTTATAACTATAATAATTTTATAATTATTATAGTTATAACAATAATCCGAAATTTTTTCAAATAATATCAATAATGAATATTTTCAAAAGAATTCATTGCAATACATGTTTCATTACTCAGGAAATAAGTGGTTTGAAACATTCATTTTGACATTGGAAAGATGGGTGGGTGGGGGTAGTTTACGCGTTGTGACGTCATATTTGATGGAGGTCTGACTTTTGTGACGATGTGTGACGAGGGGGAGGGGTAGTCAAAAAACTGCCAAAATCGCGTGACGCTATTTATGGACGGTCCCTAATTGAATAACACCACATGACAAGGGATTTTGAGTTGCGCCAGTCTTGATATCTATTTATATTCACCTTATGGTCAGTCTCACGGTCAATCTAAACAGCATCTAATCTAATCTATGAGCGACCGTAACCGATTCCTTCACACGATTCGTTTTCTGCACTTTTTATATATCCAAAGCCTACATTTTTCAGGCAATACAGGATAGCTGGTCTCTGAGAGACCTTAGCAGACATGGTAAGTAGAAATCAACGTTAAACTACAATAGTTATACTGTCCGATCTAGAAAATAAAAGTTGTAAAGCGTAGTACAGGTAATTATATTTTCAGGGTTGAAGCACAGTCGGCATCGCTTCTTCTCATTCAAATGATGTAGGCCAGTGGTATTTTTACACTTTCTAACAGCCCCAACACCCCCCAATTTGAGACCGACGCCCCTTAACCCCCCACTCCCAATTTCAGCTATGGGATGACCTTTTCTGCTTGTCAGACTTTTTGGCAGGGACCCCAAAATTTACCGACATCCCCAAAATTGATAATCCTAGAAATAACCTTGATGTAGGCCTACAATGGTTCGATGATTTCGATTTCAATAATATTGAATCGTTCGAGTTTAGTTTCATTCGAAAGGCAGCTGCTATTTGAACTTAAAATTTTACATTATTAACTCGAATTCAATTCGCAAATGTAGCGTTGCTTTTGTTGTTGATCAGAATGTCTTTGTGGCGGTCGTCGTTGTGCTGTCTCTGCTGAGACAAGGCTTCGGTAAGTGAATTTTGCATCACACAATAAGTAAGGTACACTCCATAGGCTCAGCGCCCGTACGGAGAACCGAAGGGTTAGCGCCTTCAATTTTACATAGCAACGGCTGAATGAGGGCGGTTGCCAGCCTTTCCCTCGCCGCCTTTCCTTCCACCGGGTTAACACCCGATGTACTCATTCACAGCTGAGTCGACTGGGGGCGCTTGGGACAGAAACAACCGAAAAGTTTCTGCCGCGGCCGGGAGTTGAACCACGGTGCCGCGGCCGGGAGTTGAACCACGGACCTCAAGATTGGCAGACCAGTGCGCTAACCACTGCTCCACCGCGCACTAAAGCGAGCCGTAGCATAATACAGCAGAGCCAGCATTTACTTAGACCAGCGAATCAGTTGTTAAGTGGCGGAGCGGTTCCACGTTGGGGATGACTGGGGATGCACCCCCCCCCACCGGCCCACCAAAAATGCGTCTTCAATGGAAGATGATCGTCGAAACGGATTAGCTTTGATGTATACCCACAGATATATCAACATATCCATAGCAGAGGCGTAGCGTGCCAATGGCTAGTATGGCTCTAGTCATGGGCGGCACACAACTGGAGGCGGCAAATTTTGGAAGGACGACCTCTTTTGCTTGTCATCAGTGTATGTTAAGAGGGCGGCAAATTTTAAAAGGGCGGCAAATTTCAAATGGGTGGCAAATTTTAGAAGCAGTGACCTTTTTTCTCGTCAGAGAATTTTTAGTGAAGGCGGCAAACTTCGACAAACTTTAGGATGGTCGGCAAATTTAAAATCTGGAAATTTTGCAAACGGCGACATGGTCCACATGGGCGGCATGAGTGCACGCTACGCTTCTGGCGCCAAAGACCCTAGAACTGCATCTGATATGAATGAGTTCGAGGCGGCCGATTAGCCATGAGCCACAGGCGGCCAACGTGCACGCTACGCCACTGATTCATAGACAATGTCGTCGACAAATTCGCTTCCAGCAATAGAAAACTCGATTTTGCACTATGACTTTGTACAACCAGACTAAAATGGCTTTAATACATTGTCAATTCGGAACATTATAGGCTATTTTATACACCAAATCTACAGATTTCTTCTAAACCGTTTACAAATAATTTCTTTGACAATTGGCGGGATCTTCCTAGAAATTCATTGCATCCCCCACCAACTTTCCCACCAAGAGTTCTTGGAACCGCCACTGTTAATTAAGTGACATCACACCACAGCCTTTGAGTATCGGAATGGTGTTATAAAAGTGTTTGATCGCAATCATAGCAATGATAACTGTCATTGTAAAAGTACGCTGAAATGAATTCTTGAGAGGAAAATAGCCTATCACATGTCAAGGTTAATTTGAGAAATTAGACAACCGAGTCGATAACGACGAAGTCTACCGTTTAGCAGTGGCGGCTCCAGGATTTGGCAAGTGGAAGGGGGGCCGTTGGGGTGGCAACTTCTATTCATGGGGGCCAACCATTTGTTGTTTAATGTATGTAGCATTAAGTATAGGGTCCCAACTGGGGGCACTGGGCGCAGGCACTCAATAGGGGGCACGGCCCTCTGGCCCTCTGGTCCCCCGGTAGAGCCGCCACTGCCGTTTAGATCTAATTTTTCGTGTCTCATCAAAAGGTCTTCAGTTCCCAGCTCTTGGCGACTGGGGAGACGACAACCAAGACCAATACAACGTTGCTCAGGCGATGAGCACCTGGTGCGGAAGTCACGCCTGCGACTTCATTCTATCGACTGGCGATAACTTCTATCCAGACGGCGTAATAAGCGCCAACGATCCGCGCTTTAACACCACCTGGCGATGGGTCTACGACCTACCGAACATCGACGATCGTATCTGGTTCATAACGCTCGGCAATCACGACTACGGACTGGTTCAGGACCCGGAACTCTACCAGATCGAATTTGGACAGACCGAGCCAAGATGGCATCTGCCTCATATGTGGTAGTAGCCTATCTTGCCTATATACAAAAACCTAACAACAACTAGCAGGGCCGCCGAGAGGGGGCAGGGAGGGCAACTGCACAGGGGGCCCGGCGGTCTGGGGGGCGGGCCCATGATGAATACGTATAATTAACAATAATATTAATAATAACACTAAAGTAGAGGGAATAGATTGCGAGCAAAAAATTACAGGGGGGTTTTACATATAATTTCTTTGCGTGCCTGAAAAGGTTGACAATCTACTACCACTACTACTACTACTACTACTACTACCGCCACTACTACTACTACTGACACTACTACCGCTACTACTACTACTACTACTACTACTACTACTACTACCGCACTACTACAAATGATAACTGTCATTGTAACAACAACTTGAACAACAAAATGAACAACAACAACAACAATATAATAATAATAATAATAATAATAATAATAATAATAATAATAATAATAATAATAGCTGGAGCCTAGAGGAAGTGGTTTAATAGGATCTTTCGTGTATTAAAAGCCACTGTTTTATAGGCTATTTGTGGTATTTTCAAGGGATTTTCACCGAATGGCAATTTAGGCTTCAAGAGCATTCAGCCCCTGAGAAAGACAAAACAGTTTCCCAATGCTGACTGACCTGACTCTGCCGGGTTGCATGTTGGATAAAATGTAGTTAGCAAGTCTTTGGAAAATATTTTAATTATTTAAAGCCCTATAGGCCTACTTCATGATACTTAACTCAGTTTGTATCAGAGTATTTTGTTTAATGTTGGCAAACAAGTCCGATCCCATTCTAAAATTTCCACCCCGAAATTTTATGACACTTTGCGCCATTCATTCTCTCATAATTTCGGATGTGCACGCAGGTCGTAACGAAGAAAACCCACTTGCTCACTAAATGTCCCCCTACCCCCACCCTACTCACTCCAAACTATTTTTTCAGACGTTCATCCATCTCGTTTAACTCTATCTGATTATAGAGTCCGATCAGGGGCTTATATCCCTATTTAAGGCGGGCGCAGCTGCGCCCGGGAAAAATGAGGGGGGAAATATTTTGCTACTAATCTGAACTCAACTGAGACTGATATTGATTCAAAATAGCACTGACCGGGAAGTAATCAATGATAGCTATGCCTAACACAAAGGATGAAAAGCTGAATATAATACTAAGTCTACAAGGGAGCAAATTAACAGAGGGAATTTGTAATTGGGGAGGATTTGGGAAGGGGGGAAAATTGAGCCCGGCTGCAAGGGGGGATAGAAGCCGCTGAGTCCGATTCTCCTCCTCTCCCAAAAGGTTCTTGCATGCTAGCATGCAGTTTACCGCCTTCCCAGCGGTGTCTCTCAGCAGCAGTTGGTGACGACGGTCGCTGTGCCGTTTACAGGTACGACTTCAAGGTGGTCGGAGGCGACAGTTCCGTTCACTTCATCGTCGTCGACACGACCGCCCTGTTGGCGCGCAAGCACGACCCGCCGGCGCAGCTGGTCTGGTTCAACGAAACGCTGGAGGCGTCCCAGGCAGACTGGAAGATCGTCGTCGGTCACGCCCCGCCGTACTGCGCCGGCGGCCACGCCCCTGGAACGATGACCATGATAAACTACCTGGTGCCGGCGATGGAAGCATTCGGAGCGGACGTCTACCTGTCCGGCGACGACCACAACCTGGAACACATAACGGACGCGGTCAATCCCGGCATCGACTACATCGTAAGCGGAGCCGGGGGACGAGGCCTGTACGAGTTAAGTCCCGTCGGAGAACAGATCCTCAACGACTGGGGAATGACCGTCAACTTTTTCGGCTACTATTTCGGATTCACCTATTTCGATTTCAGCAAAGCGTCGATGACGGTGGATTTTGTGAACGATCTCAACGAGGTCGTCTATTCGTTCACTCGGGTCAAATGAACATTGGTGCCGGCCGCGGCGGGTTTTCCTCTGAAAGTGTAGAAACTAATTATCAGTTGGAGAATAGTGTCTGAAAATCAATATGAATTGTTAACAACAACAAAATTACCAACGCAAGCTTGTCTTTGAAGATAACCATGACCACAGAGGCGTAGCCAATGGCGGGATTTTGGGGTTAAGACCCCTTGGTTGCCCGACCAATTTTTTATTGCGTATTATTATTCTGTGGGTGGGGGACGTTAAACTAGGGTCTAAGGTAACTAAAAAGAAAAAAGAAAAGAAAAATATCAAGTTGTACGCGCTCATATAACTATATAATCAGCTTAATCAAGCAAGATAATAGATGCATGGGAGTCCGGAGGGGGATGCAAGGAAAAATTGTGGAGTTATGAAAAGTAAAATTACTTGTTTCTTTCGTCACAAAACCTTGTTTTTCATCCCCTGGAATTTTTTAATTTCTTCATCACAAGATCCCGTTTTGCACCCCCTGGAAAAATTTCTGCGGACGCCCATGAATAGATGAACCTTTTTGCTTGTCAGGATTTATCGAAGTTAGGAATGGTCATAACCCCCTCTTCCTTCGGGAAATCCTGGCTACGCCACTCACCGTGACCCAATTCAAACTTTTTCTATTGTTTTCAGTGGTGTTAACAAGGACCGACCCCCCAAGGACGAGGATAAGGACAAGGACCGACCCCCAAGGACGAGCTGATAAGGACAAGGACCTGGACCCCAAGGACAGAGGATAAGGACAAGGACCGACGCCCGCCGGACGAGGATAAGGACAGGACCGACCCCAAGGACGAGGATAAGAACAAGGACCGACCCCCAAGGACGAGGATAAGGCGGAGGACCAACCTTCCAAGGACGAGGACAAGGACGAGGACTTACCGGACGCAAGCACAAGGACCACAAGGACTGACGACCAGGACAAGGATCAGGACAAGGACAAGGACCAACTTCTGTCAGACAAAAAGTCAGAAAGGAAAAAACCAAACACAATTTCAATTCGGAATCACAAAATTAGAAAAGGAAAAAAAAGAATGTTGTAAAACATAGTCTAGTCAACAGCAATGCTGCGTTTCAAATGCGCCTTTGACTTTAGCCACCTAGCTATGTTACTGCGCTTAAGAAATTGACAAGTTTAATAATAATAATAATAATAATAATAATAATAATAATAATAATAATAATAATAATAATAAATGAACAAGTGTTTCCAGCAGCTGATCAGTCATGCACACACAGTGAGGTCTAATTATGAGACCACTTTGCGAAAACACTCGTTCAACTGGAGCCGACGTCGCGCTGGGCAACAAAGAATTCTGCTAAAGAATCAACTCCTCAACTTGTATTATAAAGGAAACAATGACTAAACATTTTAGAGTAACTAAAAGCAAGTATGTAGCCTAAATATAAATCTACTACTATTACTACTCTTACCTTGGAACATAATTATCAGTACAATTGAAAATGGTATACAAGTAATTTGGTCCTTATAAGGACTTTTCAAGGACTAAGTTACAAGGACCAGGACAAGGACCGATCTGTAAGGACGAGGATAAGGATGAGGACCGAACCCCCAAGGACAAGGATAAGGACGAGGACTGACTCCCCAAGGACGAGGACAAGGACAAGGCTTCAAATTGGTCCTTAATTAAGGAGTCCTTAAGGACAAGGACCAGGACAAGGATTAACATCACTGATTGTTTTCCTTCCATTGTTTTTCCGAATGGCCTAATAGAGACGGATGAACCAAACTAACAAGGACTTAAGACATCCAGGCTAATTAATTTACAATGAGACATTGTACGCATAATGCGTATTAAGTTAGATAAACAACTTGTGGTTTTATGGTATTACAGGTCTCCAAAGTTTAATGGGCGTCTGTCCGAATTATTTACTATTCTACAGTATTCGCTTGGCAGCCTCGACTGTTCGGTGTAGTGGCAAGAGTCGACATAAGGGCTCATCCATATAGTACGTACGCAAAAAAGACGCAAAAAGTATTTTCTAGCCCCTCCCCTTTGCACACACCGTACATACGCAAAATCTCCTAAATCCAACCCCTCCCAGGGTCGCCGAATTTTCGAGCCCCTGTGCAAAAAATAGTCACGGACTCACGGGCCCCTGACCTGGCAAGTCTGTGAAAAAGTTGAGACCCTTTTTGCTTGTGGTCTTTTTCACACCAGAATTTTCCGGATCCACGCCGTTACCCGTAACAAGCAAGTGTGAAAAAGTGTTAAGACCTTTTTACGCTTATCGCTCCTTTTAAAAAAGGACATTACTTGATTACTTAACATGATCGGCCCGGGCCCCATGACATTTCCCAGGTCCCTGTGCTAATTGTGACGAGAAGATGGCCTTTTTTCATTGGCAATCTTTTTCAGGGTTCAGGCTGTTGCTAACACAGTTAATACATTATACATCATCATAACCGGGCCCAGGCCCCATCCAGGCCGCCGGGCCTCTGTGCAATTGCCCTCCCTTTCGGCGGCCCTGTCCCCTCCACCTCAGTAGGTACGTTCTATATGGATGGGCCGTAATCTGAGCAATTTCTGCACTTCAATCTTTCTATCTGTAGGTCTATTGCTGCTCTTTCAAGCTGCTTTGAAACAAACGGGAAGGTTTACGTTATACTCGTGCTTCGCCAAGACCACTACAGCGTAGTTCCTTTTGCAAGTAGATGCAGAATAGAATGCAACTGTTTTATCCATTGCATTAGCCATGGTTCCAGAATGAGAGAGGGACCAAGGCTTGCACAGTCTGACATTTCCAGTTCCGACTAGGGGGTTGGGGCCTCTTGGGGGAGCGTCGTGAACAGATCAGCCAAAAATTTAGGGCAATATTAGATTCAAACCTTGAGATTTGGAGCACATTTCAAACTAAATGACAGCATATTGGCACTTACCCTCCAAACTAAAACTGGGCCACACAACCCCATTTTAATATTTTAAACAACTAGTTGTACTTTCTACAATAGCTACTCTTTAAGAAACTAGCATCTGTGGCTGTGTCAGGTATGGGGCAGCAATAGCTTATTGAAAAACAGTGACAATGTATTGATGCATTTGGGATTTAGCCCCGCTCATTTCAAAATTCCTGGCGCCATCACTGACTGGAATGTCTTAGTTTTACATCAACAGATCAAATTAAACTTTTTTGCACATAAAATATTTCAAAAATTAAGAGCTCATAAAACCACTGAACGAAATATTAAACAATTTCAAATGTCATCGTATTATATTGAATGCTAAAATGTAAGTCTTCTGGAATGTCTAAATTAAGTCAGCTACTGAACACTTTTAGTTTATAAAGTAACATTGTCATCGGATTGACTAGAAATATTAATTCAACATAAAACACTGATAAAATCAACAGTGCAAATAAACAACACACACACACATATACATGGTTTTCTCAATGCAACATATAGCAAATTTAGGGTACAAGATGCAACAATTACATTCACAAATAGCCATAAATTAATTATCCAGCCCAACTAAGTAATCTCACAGTTTTACAATTTCTCTAAATCCAGTGTTTTGAATATAGATGAGATTAACTATGAAGCATCAACTGACAAGAAGCAGAAGTGTATGTACTTAAGGTAAACTGCCGTTGCAATGCCAAAGAATCTGCATGACAAAGTACTGATATAATGAAAAGATTCCTGCCTACCCAGGATCATGATTATTTTTGTCTCTCTGGTACATGGTCCTTGTCTTTTCTCCTTGTGTTTAGTCAAAGTGAACAGTTCTTGATTTCATATTTTAGCATTTCAGTAAAATATACCATACTTGGTCACTTGCATAAAAAATTGCAAATCTTCCACAAATGGTGCAAGGGCACAAATTTTCACACAAAATTCAGTAGATATATTCTGATGATTCATTGTCTCAGGCAACACAAATGCATGACTCACAGTTAATAAATATTCTGAGTTATTTACACCGATTAATAACCTGATATTTTACAAAATGTCATAAATTGCAGCAAAACCTAAGTGAGCTGAAACAGCACAAATACTGTAGTACTTAACAGAATTCAACTAACAACAAACTCTACAAACTCATGTGACATTCCATGGCTTTGGAATGCCAGACTCCAATTTTTAATAGCAGACACTCATGGAAATCTGTAAGTCTTCAACCCATTACAAAAAATTAAAAACTACTGACAGAAAATCAAAATTCTAAACCATGCTGTTTAAAGAAGTGAGAGAAAAAATGAAAACCACTAAAGTCAACAAATCATTACAGCTCAAACTTCCTCTTCATCAAACAAGTTACAGGCAGAGCATAACAAAGAACAGTTGACATCCACAACAGCAGACATTCTCTTCTTGCAAATACTGTCATAAGCTTCTGTCTCATACGAAGTCATCAGACTGTCACAGCATAGGCTGAATGGGCAGCAAATGCGACAAGTGAGGTAACCAGTTGATGACTCACTGATGACACCTGGTCAGCAAAATATGTGACCTCGGATCGTCATAACGACTCACGAGATGGAACCCATATAACCGGTCGAGATTGGTCACGGATTACTTCCTTGACCTTTGCATAAACCTCATTCGCTGTATCAGCCGTGACAATGGCTACAACCAACAGAATTTACCCAGAAGTCATATTGAACAGACAAGTTAAAAGAGTTATTTTTGTGAAAAATGTTTAAACAACAAATTAAAAAATCCAAAAATTCCTGCACAACAAGAACTCTGACACACAGGCAGTCCTGAAAGTGACTTGGGCTAAAGAAGCAGTGCCGGCTACTATGCCTGCCAGTGTTGCAGGTGGCGTGCACCCATTAACCCCTTAACTGGGTATTTAACTGTAACTCAATGTAAAAGGAACGGATATATCCGGGGTCCCCAGTTAAGGGGTTAATTCCCACAGTAAAGTGGGTGGAGTTCCTACCCACAATACCACAGCAAAAATTTGTCCTTAGTGCTTTCTATCCACACTTTCCTCTTTAAATCTTTGATCACAAGAGGGTGGGCAGATTCATGTTTGGTGTACAGAGCTTCTTATATTTATTCTTATCTTATAAGTCACCTGCCAGTCTTCTCACATTTTATAGAAAGAGATGAAAGGCTGGATTACCAGGCAGGGCACATTGAGGTCAGGTATTTAAAATCACAGTCACAATGTTGTCACTGAATCACCTGCACCAGGTGTTATGCAACTAAATGCTTAACCTAACAACATGATTAAATTCAAGGCATATTCTGGTACTGAATCTGGACAATATAATCCCCATGTTATATTATGACATTGAAATTTATTAAAACCGTCAAATGTGAGAATGCTCTGAGCATGATATTTGTTAACTTTTAAACACGTCATTCATAAGGAATTCGGGAATGGATCTCTTCACCTGTAAAATATTCCCCAAACTCCTCCTCCAACTTCATCGCTCTTTCGTATGTCTTTCGCGCTTGATCTTCGGTAATTCTCTTATTCCATTCCCTAAATTATATTGAAAGGTGCTGAACAAAACTTCTATAACAAAAATGTCTAACAAAAAACTTAAGGACAAATCTCAAAATTTGGTTCAGTAATTCACTGCCATTTTACTGTTGATGCATGGACATCAACTATCTACTGAACTGATGCTTAGAGTTTACCAGCAATTAATCATCATCACTGAAATTTTGAAAATAGTGAATGACTAATGACTTTAAGAATTAGGGTCTGACAGCACATACAGTATACAAAGGAACCTAATTACTCTGAAAAAGAATTAATTTTATCCTGGCATTTGTCAAACCAATGCAGAAGTAAGAATAACACAGTAAATAAACACGAAATTTCTATAGCGCTGCCGAAAGCTTGGTGCAAATCAAAAGATTTCAGATGTAAAAACATTAATGTGGCAAATCAAAAGATTCCAGATGGTCAAACTACATGCAGTGGAAATCTGATTCAATTCAACTCACATAATCGTTTCTGGAGATCTAGGCTTGATAAAAATTGCAATTGGATAAAGACTCGCTGCCTGCAACCGCTTTATAGCATGTCCACTAACATCCAAAATGCAGTGCCTTCCCTGCAACATCAAGAAATTTGTGTTATTAAAATGATGCTGTAAAGTCTTACTTCTTATCACGAAACCCTCAAATTGTTCATGACAAATACACTCCAAACAAAAAGTGAAAGAAAGTAGACGTTGGTACAGACTTCAAGGAATCCTGGAATTCAACTATCTATACACGTGGAATACTTGAATGGCAGGCAAGTCTTTTCACCACTTTCTCGCTTCCTATGTGATAGCCAGGTCGTGCAAGTGCAACAAGGCATGAGAGCAAGAAGAATTGCACTCTTTTCAATCAAATGAAGTTGCATTCCCATTTAAATCATAAATAAGCAACCACAGAAGCTCACATATCACAAGTCTTAACGTTTGGCACATCATACTGATGCTATAACAGAAAAAAACTAGGAGCCACCCATTTATACATAATGACTAAATTTTACAGCAATCAATTTTAACACAAATGATACATTGTGTCTCATCAAACACACACAGTCTTTCAGCTAAAACAAAGAAGCTGTATGACTATTGTTTTCACCTACGGTACTTATGCCAATACGCAGAATACTTGAAAGCTCTACCATCACTAGCATCTTTCTTATCTTGGTCCAAGAAAGAAAAATTTTTTTAGTGCAAGGGTTGTGGACAAATGGAACAGTTTGGATGAGGTGGGAGTGACAGTTGAAACAGTAAACGGATTCAAAGGCTATCTCGATAAGCTTGGTTATTGAATGCAGATGGTTACATCAGTGGTTTTCGCACAGGCTTACTAAACCACTTAAATTCACATTATTATTATCTGAATATACTTAGAATTTGGTTGCTCCATTGCACAAGCACACAACTGTCAACATAAAACAAAGTGCAGCTTCAGATCATCACAATTTTTGTGACTAGCTGGCATGACAAATGACCATACAAATGGACTGACTGAAGATCTTCTCTGTACTTAACTGCAGCCTAATTACATGGAAATATGATAAGCTGCTCTCGAGAATCAATGGTTAAACATGAGGAGCACTACAAAATGCCGATTGTCTACTAGGCTGCCGATGGACAATTGAACGTCAACGAGTGTGCTCACCTTGTCGGCAACTTCCTTGACAGACTGAATACTGGTGCCATACAAGTTGTCATTGTACTGTCCTGCTTCGATAAACAAATGGTTCTGAATGTCCTGTTCCATTTGACTTCGTGACAGAACGAAATGATAGTCACGGCCATCGACCTCATAGGGTCTCTTTGATCTCGTTGTATCTACAACAGATGCTTGTACTTTGAAGGTTACGGTACTCCTATCAGGTCAACAATCTGCTTAGACATCTCACCCAATACAGCCATCAGAGCCCCTGCTTCTAAGCAGTGTCATCTGGCAAATTAAAACCTCCTAACATCCGTCTTAATAACAATATTAATAATAATGAAATTTTACAGCACCATTTCTAATATTTAAAGATATCAATCAATGGTACTACAAATCCAAACAGCAAAAGATCAGGCCAATTCCAGAGATCAGTCAGTGGGACACAACAAAGCATTCCAAAATCTTGGGTCTGTTACAGCAATTGTTCTCTTAGCAGTTCTTGTTTCACTCCCAGTGCTAGGTACATTTAGGTACATTTGCTATGAATCAGCAAATCTTGTTAGCGATAATATTCTGGGTGATTTAGCATTGAATTGGGTACTTAAATAAAACTGAATCACATATGATATTAAAAGAATGTTTCCAGACAGTTGTTCTATCCAGGTTGAGACATTACCTAATCATGAATTTGGAAAAAATTTGCTTCTGGATTTACCTGGCTCTAATTATATTTGGATTTGGTGCACCATCAGCTGATGCCCTGGGCATTATGATAGCAGCGCCATAGAAGTTTATTGATTGATTGATACTCTAGTCCAGTTCAATATTAAACTGAGTTATTCAAAATGCAGCTATCTCTAGTATACTAGGTTAAAGCCAATCTTTTAGTAGATTTTCCAAAATAAAAATTTCTTTTAGACATGGATATAATATTTAACATAAATTGATATTTAGATAATAAGTTATAGAAAGTTTTTTGTTGAGTATATTGTCTAAAGACTACTTTAAAAAGGATGGCATTAGTCCAGTTCATGAATGGGGCAATTTCACAATTTGGGCAGAGCAAACACAGGCAGATATATTTAGTAAATCAATTCAAAAAATTCAGAGTCAAATGTTACAGGGTTCAATAGCCTTCATTTCTTTTACAAACTGAAGTAAAGTGTGTCTGTTAATAACAGGGACAAATGAAAATTAAAGAATTACATACGAGGAACGCAACTTCCAAACTTATCGGGAAATTCTGAAATGAGATCGTCATTGATCCGATCCTTCAGCGGTCCAAGGATCACGACTGGTCGAGCGTATTTCACTGAAAGATTAACAAGGCCCAATATGAATTCAAGATAAACTAGACTGTGCAAGTAAAGACTTTGATTCAATAATTATGCATCTATTTTAATTCTTACATTTTTTTAAAGATACAAATTCATTTTATAGCAGCTCTGGCATGGTCCTGTCTTTTTACATTGAAGATAACTAAATTCTAAGAAACCAGAGATTTTCTTTACACGTAAGAGTACCAGTTAACCCCTTTCATGTGAAGCCTGACATATGTCGGGTGTGGGAAGTCGCACCGCAGGGTGGAACCCCGAGATATGTCATGTAGACCCTAGCTTATTCTGAAGTTGTCATTTTCTTTGCCAATAGCTCAGTGTGAAGTCCGAGATTTGTTAACACTATGCAAAATCAGGGCTTTTTGGTAATTGGAATAAGGCGGAATTTTCGTTAAAAAAATCTGAAGACGTACGTATTTTTTTTTAAAAGCAATACAAATTCATAAATAGAAAATTTTGAACTGATATATTTCTAAATTTTCTACGTATGAATTTAATGTTGTATTGATTATAATCATTATAGTAACTGTTTGGCCGCTATGTAGTGTTGACAATTGACTTCTGCCTACTGCGTTCCGGAAAATATTCTATTGCGTTCCGGAATTTTTTTTTACAAAAAAAGCCCTGTGCAATATAGATATCTAATCGCTGATCGGTTGATTTTCAACCCAATGTCTAGCAAGTAAAGACATATCTACAGAATGAGAAGGTGGGTCACCCCTTTCAAAGCAAAGCCACTACACAAAAAGCGGTCTTAGCATCTGCAGTATTTTTGTAATATAAACTCACACTTTGAGATATATCACACCACATCTTATTATTAGTCAGCATTGAACAGACTTCTTTCATTCCGGTTTTATAAACACTTTCTATATTGTGAGTAGCCAACAGAAACAAGTTTCAACTAATTCTTATTCTCTGATAATTTTGTGTTAAATTTTAAATAAAAACCACTTTACAATCAAAAATAACTAAATTAATTGAGTCTCCTATGCTTATAATCATCAAAGAAAATACCAAAAAACGTTTATTTCAAAATATTTTTAAAATTCCACATTTAGGGATAGTTTTCAAAAACTTTATTCCATACTAAAGGGGTTAATTTAATTATACTTTACCCCAGGCTTCACTAGCAAATTTGTCATCTTACTAGCTGTTCTCACTGCACAATTTCCATCATACACATATATAATTATATATATATATATATATATATATATATATATATATATATATATATATATATATATATTCTGGTCCCAAAGTAGTAATAATATTGAAATAAAGAAACAATGCACCAGTTGCAGAACACACTTTAAGAATTTCAACTACCAGGTAATAGGCCTATAAACATTTATTAAAATTGATCAGGTTGAAGTGATTGTTAGTAATCGGCATGCTAAATTTCTGGATAGTGTGTATGGTCAGTCTGTGTTTGAAAATATTAGAGATATTGAATATGTGTGTAATTTTTGCAAAACATGTAAGCCATTCGACTAAGTAAAGTTTTGTCTTTTCCTTAGGTCTAAGTTGTAATAGCTCTCTTTGCATCTTTGCATTGTGTTGTATTAGTCTTCTTGCCTATTTCTTTTGTTTTCTCTTTTGGTTTGGTTTTGTGTTGGTAATTAATTGTCTTTTTTTTAGCTGCAGTTAATGTGAAATAAAGATATATATATATATATATATATATATATATATATATATTAATTATTACTCTTAAAGCAGAGTTTCTAAATCTGAACTAACTATGAACATGAATTATAATTCTTAACTCTTAAGTCTTAACATAGATATTCTACAAAATATTCTAAATATTAACTATGACTTGATTAGTTTTTAATAGCGATTAAAAATTAATCGCAATTAACAGTTTAATGCATTAAATACGCGTTAATCGTGATTGAAGCACAGCACTATAAACATGTGTGTGTGTGCATGTGTGTGATACATAGAAATTTTATATGACTATAATGATATATAATTCATTCATTTCATTGGTAAAAACCAGCCTATTTACAAAAATTACCTTCCCATTTTAATGCGAATAACTAGCTATAGTTCTGTGTAAAAATTATGGTTCATTATAATGGCATGACTGCTACTAATCAAATGAAATAATTTTTATAATGTCATTCAAATAATGCCACGGCAATCATTTGATGGCCGCTTGGTATGACTGATGCAGTCACATCGGTGCTGATAAGAAAAGAAGCGAACTACACTCGACTATCCCAATGGTTCATGCAGTCGAACATCAGTTCTGTTCGGAGAACCTGGTTTTGATTTAGGGGAAAGATATTGTGTATCATGGATGACCACGGATCACATGTCCACCAGCACAGATAGCAATATTGTCTGCATTGCGCTTTTGGCTGACGACTAGTGCATTATTTTCAAAGTTATATATATATATATATATATATATATATAATTATATATATATATTGTTTAATTTTTGTCAGTGTGATATTATTAGCTGTCGGCAAAACAGAATCGACATCTAATGACAAGTGCAAAGGCCTTCGCCAGTTGCGGAAATTACATTACTCATTGGCTAATCCGATGTAAAACGAGCATTAAAGGGCTCAGTCTATCAATGTACATGTCATAATGATGTGCTGTTTTCAAAACTGCACTAATTTTTGTCTATTCTGCTATAACTGTGCTGTTCTGCTGTCCTAATGCAATATCTTGTTTCTTCAACCAAATCAACATTATAAGAGACTCTATGGGATAATCGTTAAAATCCTGACTGAGAAATATTACCGGTATGCTTCTCAATATAAAATGTGACCAGCACACATTTATAGGAAGTATTTAAATTTTTAAAAATGCATAATTTTGCAAGAGAATACAATTGATGCAAGTATTTGATAATTATTTACTTTTTCAAACTTAATAATTCAATCTCTTGAATCCAATGATTATTAAAAAGCTGTTTATAAAATAACGTAGCATAGTACTCCACACTGCAACTGATTCATACAAAAGTCTGAGCCATAGCTCCAAGAGATACATTCACATACACACAACACTTGCCCTATGAGCTCTCCTTCTTTGCTCAGCCTAAGTAATCTGCTTTAACCCGTTGCAGGGGGATTTAATTTTTTCAAGTCGTCCCCAATCGGGGTATTTAATTTGGGGAAAAGGCGTTCATGTGAAAATGTGAACATACAAGTTTTAAACTTACTATATTTCAGGCTATATAGAAGCTAGAAAGATGCGGTTTGCATGTTGTTTAGCATTTTTATTGCTCTTTAACCATCTGTATAAAGAAGAAAATTTTGGGGTAGGGTCACCCTACAGCCCAAAATAGGACCCTCCCCAACATTTTGGTCAAATTTTGTTCCAAGCCCAATAGCAAAAAATTTTCCGCGGTAACCCTCAAACTGTGAGCGAGAACATTATAAAGGGATGTAATTGGAACAGAATTATGCAAAAAATTTGAAGATTGGACAAAATTTGGAGCAGTTATGCTTTTTCAAACAATATTACTCATTGCTTCAAGAAAGAAATGACAATTTTGCGAACAGATTTTCAATCTGAAAAACCGAACTCCGTATATTTCAGGCAGTATAGAAGCTAGAAAGATGCGGTTTGCACCAGTTGTTGTTTAGCATTTTTATTGCTCTTTTCGAACCATCCGTGCCAAAAAAGAAAATTTTGGGGGTAGGGTCCACCCACAGCCCAAAATAGGACCCTCCCAACATTTTGGTCAAATTTTGTTCCAAGCCCAATAGCAAAACATTTTCCATGGTAACCCCGAACTGTGAGCGAGAACATTGTAATGGGGGTGTAATTGGAACAGAATAATGCAAAAGTTTGAAGATTGGACAAAATTTGGAGCAGTTATGCTTTTTCAAACAATATTACTCATTGCTCAAAGAAATGACAATTTTGCATGAACAGATTTTCAATCTGAAAAACCGAACAACTCCGTATATTTCAGGCTGTATAGAAGCTAGAAAGATGCGGTTTGCACCGTTGTTTAGCATTTTTATTGCTCTTTCGAACCATGCGTGCAAAAAGAAAATTGTGGGGTAGGTCCACAAATCAGCATTATAAAATCGGAACCCTGGGAAAAAAAAATTTCAAAGCGCAATAGCAAAAATTTTTTCAGCATGCTTCTCAATATGTGATGTGAATGTTTTAGAGCGGTTAATTAGAACAGAATGGTGCAAAAATTTTTTAAAATGCCAAATTTGGCAGAGCTATGATTTTTCAAACTCCAGACTTCATAATTTTTTACATTTCAATGCAAAATCAATGGCAACTTGGACGATCTTCTTGAAGTTTTCTGGCTTATATTATTCAACAACTGTTTATAAAGTGCTGCCATCTATCGAATGGATAGTAAACTAAATCAAAAAGTTATTCAGGAGTCCCGGAAAGGTTTAAAACTGGAATGTCCGATGGTTATGGCACACCGTTTTTAAGACGGTGTTACCGTTTCATAATGTTTTCCTTTGTCTTAAGACGGTGTTGCCCGGCAACGGGTTAATGTAAAAGGTAGACACAACAGTGGCGGCTCTACAGGGGGGCCTGGGGGCCCGTGCCCCTCCCCCAATTGAGTGCCTGGCCCCCCAGTGGCCCCCTGTTGGGACCCTATACTTAATACTACATACCTAACAACAAATGGTTGGTCCCCCATGATTAGAAGTTGCCACCCCAACGCCCCCTCCTTGCCAAATCCTGGAGCCGCCACTGAGACACAATGAAGAGAATAAGCTTACGTTCTTGTTGAATAACTGGCTCATAAGACATGACAGGCTCATCAGCACCTACAAATAGACATAAAATACACTAAATATGTAGATTACAAAATCATTAATAATGTCAGAAAACTCCTGAAATTGATACGTATTAGTCCCACTTGAACTTTAACATGTCTATTTAAAACAAGGTACAGTCAATTTGGCTAAATATCACTCCTATTGTCACACAATTTATTACCCCAATAAGTAAATTATAAACTACCGGTATTCAACTTCTCTATTTCATCATCATCATCATCATCATCATCATCATCATTGTCATTGTCAGTGTCATCATCATCGTCACTGTCATCATCATCATCATCACCACCACCACCACCACCACCATCTCCGTCCGTCAAAAGACTACATGACATGAAACATCTTGCTGTCCATCATACCCTGTATATCTATTGTAGATTTATTGCTGGCTTTAGTGGAACCCTGTTTGCCTTTAGCTTAGCATTTCCTCCACGTTTTTATTCATTTCCCCCTTATTGTTTCCTTCATTTGCTTTTCATAGTAAATACTCTCATGCCTTCAGTCACATTCTTTCCATATCTGTGCACCAAGCTGTTTCATACCACCACTGCAGTCACCTTTCTTTAGCACTCTTAACATTTTCAGCCATCAACTCTACTTCATCACCATCACCATCACCACCACCACAACCACCACCACCACCACCACCTGAGACAAGTGACAAGTTCAGGACTCCATTGCTACCATTCCTCTTAGTGCCTTGCCTCTTCTTTGATTTCTTCATAGGTTTTGTGAGGCTGCACATCTGCTTTCAGCAGCCAGTCCAATAACATCTTCCTTTTGTCTTTTTTTCCTGGTATAATTCCCTTCATTATTGTTCTAATCAATGATTCTGCTCTTAGCACATGTCCAAACCAGTTCATCTGTCTTCTTTTGATGGTGTTTATTAGCGATCTTTGTTCTTCCGCCATCATTAATACTTCTACATTTGACTCTACTCTGCTTACTGTCACATAATTCAAACAGTCCTCAAATGAGCTGTTAACATGGTTTGACAATGTAAAATCCAGACAGAAACTTCTAGAACTACTGATGACAATGAGTTGTCAGACAAATTGAAAACACAAACTATACTACCAAATAATAATATAACAACTCATTCAAAGACACAACTAAAACAAAACCATCATGCAAACATGTACAGAATGCATGACAAGTTATACATAAAAGGAATATGTTAAGCACATCCACATCTAGCAAGAACAGCAAATTAATAGGATTATAGATACATGTACATTGCACAAGTCAATATACAAGCTGGTATTCTAGGTCAGCACCAGCTCATTTTAGAAGGCACTGCATACATTCCAATAGTGTTCAAAACCTGAGCTACACTGATTAGACAAGCACTGTGTGTTGACCTCTAGAAGATGCTACTACTGAACCACAAAGTTCTTCCTTTATCATTGCATTCTATTCTGCCAGCTAGACTTATATAATGGTGCTCACTGTTCAAGGCCAAAGCATTTCAAAACCTAAGTCTTCCAAATTGGTCATTGCATGGTGAGTAATAGATGTGTAACAAAAGCAGTAACTGGCAAGATCAACATATCAAGCAGCAAGACAGAGAGTTTTCAATGGATCACATCACTGGGTCCACTAGGCCAAGATCAAGACAACAAACACTGAAACCAAGACCAAGACATCAAAACTATTGCTTCAAAGTGATCTCAAGTGAGACAGTGCACCTGGGAAGCATATTACGAAAAGGTGCTGGGTACACTAAAAGATTGGTAATGTGTTAAATTGGCACTCAGATTGTGCATCATATAATGGCAAACATCCAATTGCAAGCTACTTTACAACAACCAATCACATGATGTTTTATACTCTAATTATTGTCACAAATGTAATTTCATATCATTAAAAAATTTAGATCCAGTTTATCTTCTATAATTGTTCTAAAATGGCCAACGGCTTCAAACATTGTTCTGAATAAGACCCAGAAAGATGAATTACCCCATTCATTTGATACCACCGGAAATCTCTTTTATTTAGGCTACCGGTGTATCTCCTCAAGCTGTCCAGATATACTTTTTATCAGAACCATTTGTAATTCGAATACATAAAAAAGCAATGTGATTATAATGTACATAACCTAATTGCCATAAAGGGATATATCAGCAACAATGGTTTTGACACAAGAGAGACTAATCCACGTAAAACCCAGTCATTACATTACATCACTATAATTGTCATGTCAGAACAAGCAAGGCAATCAATTTTCACAAAAATTTCACTCTAATATGATTAAATCCAGGACTTTATAAAACACTACAGCAAAGATTTAAGACTCAGTGAACAGGGAGAGTGCAAATTGCAATTCATTTGATGCAAAAAGATGGAATTTAATCAACTACGTGTATGGCATAGTTGCTGAAAACACACAAAATAAAGAAAATCTACCTTTTGTAGGAGAATCAGATGAGGCTAGTAAAAAACACAAAGTCATAATCAAATTCAGTAGAACACTATATACAATTTTCAACATGGACAGAAGAAAAGAGGACAAAGAATGTCATAAAAGGTAAAATCTAAATAGAAAAAAGTGAAACTTGATCACCAGAGGGCATATGCGAGCAGACGCACTGCAATTGCTGTAATCATTTTAATCAAGTGTAAGCTATTATCTCTTGTGCATCCTAGGTCAAAGAAAATTTTACGAAACAATTTACTTGGTTTCTAGAATGAATAAAAGAAGATAATTATAACATGGTGCTGTCACTGAATTGGCTGGCAAGAAATCTAAAGACCATTAAACTTGAGATTACATTTCACATCAGAACAACAATGGCTGAAGTGGTATATACACTGTAGAACAATAAAAATAGGAATGAACATGGAAACTTTGTATAATAATGGCAATAGACTAATAGTAACATATCCAAGTGCTAGGACATGGGCATTTGACTATTCTGTTTGGTTGGTAATGCCACATCTCAGAGAGACTAATCCACCTAAAACCCAGTCACTACAGTTTTACATAACAACCCAGTTGTTACAGACATGGGCAATCAATACAAAAATAGCAAAGAACTGTAAGTTGATAAAATGTGGTTTCTGTACAGAATGATTAAAATAGCACAAACAGATGTTTAGATGATTGAAGAAGTATTTAAATGCAAACATATAAAGTAAATAATATGCTCCATGGGATGACAATTTGAATTTTTCAATGAGTAATGAGACAAAATAGGAAGGAAAACCTTGTGACTACCAATAAATGAGGGTGACAGAACGAGAGGAAGAAAAAGGCTAACGCACACAGACAATTCTTCTAGCACAATGGTTCCCGAACTTTTTGGTCGACGTACCACTTCAGACGCTTTTTTAAAATCTGTGTACTCCTAACTTTCTAAGTAAATTTAACCCTTTTGTCTCTGTGTACTATATAATAGTACATTGTAAATATATTGCAATACAAGTGAGAGGTGTTCAATTTGAATGCTGCGAAGCAAAATTGTGATGGGCCATTTTGAATATTCTAGTAGGATTTGATGCAATGAAGATGGGGACAAACGGGGCGGTGTTGCTAAGGACTGGCAGCCAGGGAATCGGGGTGAAACAGATGGCTCCAGAGATTGTCTTCATGAAGGATTTCAGTTTGGAATCAATCAAGTGGATGTGAGGGCTTCGGCGCCATACCGGGGCACAGTGTTCTGTTGCAATTTCTGTGGTAGAATAGCATAATGCCAGTGCTGATGTTCATAATGTGGAAGCACTTGCGCCCCATGTGGAGCCGACCAGTTTTGTAATGATGTTGTTCCTCGAACCCACCTTTGCCACAGTTTTTATGAGGTGCTCGTGAAATAACAGAGTGTGGTCAAGAGTGACGCCAAGATAAACTGGCTGCAATTACATATTGTATACGCATCATGCAATTGACATGAACAAATTACAGAAGTCCTTGAACTAACACACAATACAGGCAACACAAAAGACTGGACATCTGTGGTAGTCAACCTAGTAGAAAACGTGAAGAAGGAAGAGGAGACAGAAGGAGGAAGAGAATAAAAATAAAAAGGAGGAGAAGAAGAAGAAGAGGAAGCCTAACTATATGACAAATCACTGATGGCAGTAGAATACTCACGATCATCTCCACTAAGAGCATCGTCGCTGCCACTCCTTTCTTTGCTCTTGATAAACGGCAATTTCTTGCTGAAAGAATTCCGTTTCTTTCTTTCTGCAGTTGATGTCTTCGTAGAAAACACAAGAAAAGAAAATACAAAAAATATAATGAAACCATATCAATAATGATTAATTATTGTCAATCATGAATTGGTTAAAATCAAACTGAATTGCACATGAATACATTGGTTCAAAAGTTTTTCAACATCAAATTAATTATTTACTGCACTAAATTTTAACAAATTCCAAATGCCTCACATCATTACTCCTGAATAATGATGCGAATGACAAATAATAACTATAAGGTCTATTTCTAGGTCTCCTGCATCTTCTCCACAGCACATCTGTAATATGAACAGAAATCACTTGTCTAAGACACCATTAGCCTCTACAAGTACTGCACTTATGCAAAAGGTCATGACAGTACTAATTACTTTCAAGTATGAAGGAAAATTATATATGTTCAACAATTCCGCCACAGTCACAGCAAACTCAGCACATCCAAGACAATATTGTGATCATGAACATTTCTAAATGTCAATCTGAGACTTCTACGGGTGTAAAAACAATGAAGATGCTCAGTAGTTACCAAGAAATCCACAACATCTCGTTACTCTATCAATGTATAATATAAATGCACAATGTAACCAAATGGCAATGCAGCAGAAATCTAGCACAGCAAGTGAGATGCATTTAATATAACCACAGTGGCAGCTGATTCTTTTGCACACCATGGAAACCGATTTATCAAAGTTCCATTTTACTTCAAATGAAAGAAGATCACTTGTTGAACAAAACAATTCTTCAAGTCACATGCATGGCCTTAAAAATACCGGTACTCAATTCTTTACAGTTTCTCTCTCTATCTAACCTTACCTGAAGCATAAAAGTGGTTTGGATTTTCACTCATGAAAGTGATTAACTAACCTGCCTACCATCAGATCCTTTGCCTTGGAATTTAACGTTTTTCAAACGTGCTCTTTCCTTCCGCTCTACTCTGAAACAACAGGAACAGCTAGAATAAAAGATTGTGCAACATAAGTGCACTGTGCAACATAAGTAGGGTAAATTCAGTGGTAGTTACTGAAGAGTCAGAAGCAAAATTGGCATAACTGCATAGACATTTTGTTTGATATTCAGTAACAAATTTCATGGCATTGCAGTGACCTCTAATGCTCTAAATTTCTTTAAATATTTACTTTCTGCTGATGACATCAGATGCCATAGCCAGTCACAAAAATCAAACTGAATCAGTAAGTCTCATAAATAACGAACATACACGAGTGTTCCATTGTACACCAAATGTCCAGTGTTTTATACAGGCCTGTTAGGAGGGGAGATCCCCCCCCCAAAAAAAAAACCCCTCAAACCCCCCCCAAATCCCAGCACTTACACAAATTTTGCATTGAACTGTGTCTTTTCCCCTCCAACCAAGTCGATTCCCCCCCAAGCCTCAAATTCCCCCCAAAGGCCTGGAGTCTGGATAAAACACTGCTGAATGTCTAACCTTCTTTTGCTGGGAATGATGCCAACACTATCAGCACTGTTGTCAACCACAAGAGAACGTGCCTGCCACCATTCGTCATCGCTTGCATTTGTGACATGGAGTATGTCACCGTACTTGAAGCTCAGTCCACGACCTGGAAGCCCACTGTCCTTTGAAGGGTCATAGTCAAAGAGCGCTCTGGAAATTTCATATCAAATAAAGACTTATGATTAACCAACAGTGTCCTTGTGATACTTTTGCAGTGACCTCTAATGTTATGAAAATGAATAGACACAATATTGACCAACCCGAGGGTACATAGATGGAACATTAAATTTATTTTTTTCTTGATGAGCTAACTAGCTGATGAAAACATATTAAATGAAGTAGACAAAGCATAAATTTAAACTTATAAAATATAATGTAATTATAATATTTCAACCTAACATAAACTGTTCGTTTTTCTATGGTCTTCAATCCACCTCCACCACTGCTGGCATTCAACATACGCTCACGCAATTCATGTATCTTTGCTTCAAATCTATTATAATCTGAAAATAGAGCATTAGCATGTTAAATGAGCATAAAGAATGCATTTTAGGTAATAACCATGAAATGAAAGCTACGCTTGATGCAATACAGAGTTCCAATGGGCTCACATACAATTTAAAAATCTGTGAGAATGAAATATGTCAAATGGAAGAATAAAGTTTGCTCAGAAATCTTTCACCTGACTTTTTATTTGCTTTTATAACATTTTAGGCTATGGTGTGTGAGAGAAAGAGAGAGAGAGAGAGAGAGAGAGAGAGAGAGAGGGAGAGAGAGAGGGAAGAAGGGAGAGAACTGCTCTGGTATGATACTATATGTTAGGAAGCTGGACCATTTTGAAAACAATACAAAAAGACTGATACTAGCATAGTGAGAGGCATTACCTAGAATAAGAAGAAGATAATTATAATGATTAGAAATGATTAATCAGTTAGGGAGGCTTACAATTAGAAAAGAGGTCACTGGATCAACAATTTAGAAGACAAGACGTTGAAGTTGGCTTTATACGAAACAATACAAGCAATAAATACATGCAGAACTAGATACCTCACTCCCTACTGCTATATTTCAAGATGGGAAAGACCAGAAAAAAGATATAAAAATTAAAAAGCCTTCAACTGTTAAATAAATCTAGAGGCGGAAGATGGCAGAGTGGGTTACGTGCTGGAGCATCAGGCTGACGTGGGTTCAAGCCCCGTTAGTGCCCCTAGTGGCTTTCACACAGGCAGTAATGCTTCTAAGCCACTTTAAATCATGCTAAGTTTATTATATTATACGATCATGTTTGGATTTGGTCCCCATATACTCAGATGGTTCCTATTCAAATAAATTGTCTTTTACAAATCCTTTGAAACAACATACATTAAAAATCAGCAGAAAGCTCAGAATTTTTTCAACTTTTTCAATCAATTACAGCATTGCATAGCTCTTGTTTTGGTATTAAGAAATAGCAAATAGAAAGTCATGAAATTTAAAGAGTATAAATTTTGCTATATCACAAGGGCACAGTGGAGTACTAGTAGGATTCTTCTAGGATGCAATCAGAGGGTAGTGGGTTCAAACCTGGTCCACCACTGCAGAGTGACTTTGGGAAAGTTATTCACCCCTAATTGTCTGAGAGGAAGGATGCAGGAAACCACCTCACTTATATCTCATCCCTGGGTGACAAAAGGTCAACTGGACCAGCCTTAGTCATCGTTGTCGATTCCGCCGCCACCGCCACCACCACCACCACCACCACCACCACCACCACCATCATCATCATCATCATATGAGTAGATGTCACATCAACAGACCTTCTGGTTTGTACTGCACAATCATTTCCACAGTATCAGAGCTTCCCTTGAGAACAGCAGCTGCTTGGTCATGTGTTGCATTACGCAGATCAATATGGTTTACCTGAAGATGAAAATTTTGTAACAATTAACTACATACAGCAATCTATCTTTATATCTATCAGCCAAATGAGCAAATAGAGCACTGAGATTACATAAATGAAACAGATCCAAAATAACCCAAAATTATTTTCTTCATTTGAAATTTAGATGACAAATATAGTCCATGTTATCATATCCGCAAATCATTCAGATGAGCTAAAATTGAAGTCCATGTCTATTTTGGTGATTCGTCCTCTAAATTAAATCTGTGCGGTAGTAATTCACTGTATTTTTACCTTCAAATTGCACAAAAGCTGTCTACAGTCACAGTGATTACATATGTACTAAAATAAAGTCTTTGAAAACTGAAAACCTTATAATAGCAAAATAATGAGGTTGCAATACTTACTGAAAGGAGCTGGTCACCATGCTTAAGCTCACCACTGACATCTGCTGGTCCGCCTGCCAAAATGAACGAGACAAAAATTCCGTCTCCATCTTCTCCTCCAACTATGTTGAAACCAAGTCCAGATGTGCTCTTCCGTAAAATAATCTTTCTAGGCTCTCTGACAACAAGAACATACGGAAATTAATTATTGCTTTTAAATTAAAATACCAATACAAACTTATGCAATGATCTGTGACCATTTTCAGCCAGGCTAGGGTCTTTCTTTAATTCTCAATACAATATAAGGTCTATCATAAGGTGATTGAACTACATGCAATGTCCCCAGCATCCAAGAAATATATATTTTAACAATTAATAAATGCATGCATAATTGTTTAATATTGATATTACAATGGCACACGGAAACACAAAAGTGCATTCCAATAAAAGCATCTGCTAGTCTGGTGACATGCCCTCTCATGCCAAAAGCAGGATACTGCAACAGTCTTCACCTATGGCCTACCTGATTACAATGTGAATTGTTTACAATCAGTACTGAATACAGCTACATGGATTGGATTTGGTGCAGGACATCACGACCACATCACCACACTAACTTATGGTTTCACTGGCTCAAAGTTCATGAAAGAATTGAACACAAATGTTCTCTACTTGTAATCAGATCAATAAATAAGCCTGCTCCTGGGTTCCTTCAGGAGTATTTTGTGTCGACAATGTCATGAAAGTTGCAACCGTCTCTGTGCTTTGATGCTGATAGCCTAATGATGATGCCTCACTCACAATTAAACATTACTTGTTCCAGATCATTTACTGTGTCAAGTCCACAAATATGCATCAATATACTGATATCTCTGTAATCACCTACTTCCTTGCAATCCTTGAAAAAATCTAAAAAATCATCAAAACTTTTGGGGGCTGAATTTGTTATCCTTTGACTGAATTTTATTTATTCACTAATAATTTTGTACTCCGGTTATCATAGTTTTTAATAAAACATCTACAATAGCGGCTATGATTTTCAAGGACAAGATGGCACTCTAACAAGAAGACTCATCAAGTATACAATATAAATACAAATTCCTAGAACTTGGCATGGCAGAAAGTAAAATAAGTGAGTGCAGAATTATTGATAGGCTTATTCATAGGCACTCAAAGTAAACTTTAAAAAAATAAATAGATAATTTGTCACTGTCCTTTATCATGTGATGGCAAAAACAAAAGACTCTTGAGAACGACAGAAGAATCTAATGTTTAGTTTGCCTTGAATCAACAGAAGCCTAGGAACAAACAGAGAGAATGTCTTTTTCATCAGAATGACTTCATAATGACAATGACAATCGTCTATAAAGAATGATTCAAGCCTTGGTGATTTTCAGTGGAATCATCATGAAACGGTAAATATTCATTGATCAGCAAAGTTTGAGGCCAAAATCAAATGAGCTGGCATTGGCTCACAATAATCAAGCAGCAAGTATGAAACATTGTTCGCATTTCAATGATTTTTATTATTTATTATGTCAGTCATTGTTACACACGTAACACTGTTACTACAGTCAGTGCTGTTAAAGATACTTTTCAAATGTATCTTAGATATAGATACAGATACATGTGAGGAAATGTATCAAAGATACTGATACTAGATACATGATATAAAAAGTATCAAGATACAAATACAAATTGAAAGTATCTTGATACAAGATACTTTTTAAGATACTTTATTTAGAAGTTAGTATTGATAAAAAAATTTCCAAGAAGAGTTTGTTTTAAAATAAACCTAGTACGGAAAAAAGTAGTCATAGATGCAATGCAAATTTACAACCAAAGAGGTTGTCATATTAATCAAATTATATATCTCTTAATAATTTAGCTTAAAGTATATTTGAAATGTCCACACATCACCAATATCCAATATAGTCAATCTCTATCAAGAGTTTAAAAGTATCTTGTATCTAATTTAAATATACAGATACAAATACTCTTTTTTGTATCTAAGATACTGATACTAGATACTTTTGAAAAATATATCTTGATACAAGATACTTTTTGTATCTAAGATATGTATCTAGATACATGTATCTTAGATACATAACAACACTGACTACAGTAGGTACAGAGGCAATATAATCAAACAAGCAAGTTGTCATTCCTCTTACAACTAAAGAATAACTGTCCCAATCCAATATTTACAGATATGTCATCTTCCTTTAAAATTACAATTGGTCTTTGGAACTGATGCATTAACAATAAGCAACTGCAAATAGATTTTTCTAGAAATCAGTGTAATAATATTACTGGTAATAGTATTATTATTATTATTATAGGCAAGCCAATCTCTTGGACAATAAAACAATTATACCAAGACCAAAAAAGCAACTAGCTCAAAATGCTAAATTGAAACATTGATACCTTGGAAAATGTTCTTCTATTGCAACCCCTGGAGGACATACGACAGCCGGCACCTCTGCGTAGGTCGAACAAGCAGCACTGTAGGCTGCTTGTTGTTGTTGCTGCTGCTGCTGCTGGTGATGAGAGGAAGGCTGCTGAGCCAAGAAAATATTGTGCTGCATGTAGTCAGAGTCTTGAAGGGCAAGATCGAAAGATGCCTCTCTCAATTCCACTTTAGCACAAAGTTGGACACAAGAAAATTATTTCATAAGAACAGCAGTAATATGAAAGACCTATCAGCATTGGAGTAGCTGCAGGGGACCCCTATTCTGGTTGGAACTAGTTGTGAGATTTGTGCAAAAATCCATTGAGAAATTTTTGGGGGGCAGATGGCATATGTAAATGAATGTGCAAATAACTCCTTGATGGGGCTTTTTTGCTCGTCTGATAATTTTTCCCGGAACATGTTGATAGCCTCTCCATTCTGGAATAGTGCCTATGCCACTGCCTATCAGCAATGAGTCCTATAGGTTCAACTCTTACTATCGGTAATATAAACTACATAGCATTGCTCATATATATTTACATATATATACACATGGTGAGTCAGAAAAAAGCTACCATACATAATATTATTTCTGACTTATCTTTTATATATATATATATATATATATATATATATATATATATATATATATATAATATATATTATATATATAATATATTATATATATATATATATATATATATATATATATATATATATATATATATATAGACACACACACACACATAGCATTTGTCCAACATACCATGAATGAGAGACAAGTAGACAAGTGATATATACCTTGAACTATTGATTTATTGGAATAATTTTTTCTGCTTTATAGATGGCTTATGTAAGTTAGGGCTTGCAGCAAAGTAAGATTTTTAAAAGAGTAGGAATGCAAAACAGAGACAAGTGCAGATCAATCATCATAACCAGTGAACATGACAAAATGCATCACCAATGCTGCACAACATCACAAGTGCAACACAAATTAATCATATTTTGTTGTGACACTTGATGAAATTCTTGTGGTGCTTAATCTGAAAACAATGTGGTGCAAGAACATTCAAAAACTGTTGATAATATTTTGAACTGCAGTTGCCAACAGACTTTTTGCCACATTTCATCATTGCCAGTAAGGAACACGATTTCACTTACCAAATGGGGGAGCACATTGTCGTGGTGATCTTGAGCCATGAACTGGTTTAGCAACAAGCAAATAGACGTAATCCTGAGTATTTTTGAGTGAATTTGCCGCCTCATCATGTGTAACATTTTCCAAACTGATATTATTCACCTGACACAAAAACATAAGTAAAAAAGTCCCCAAAATCCCCTCATCATAAATATCAATAAATATGAATAAAATTTCATATGATAAAATCAGAAAAGAATAAATGATAATTTTTCTGTTCTGATTAATTAAGTCATTACCCTACCATCCTCAGAATATATCTGGAAAGTCTGTGATGACAATAAACAACATCTGCTGGTAATGTCACATAGCCAGTGTTTATTCTAGACCTTCTTAGAGGGAATTTCCCCCCAAAGTTTAAAAATTCTCCCCTCCAAAATTTCTATATGTTGCATTGGGGGATGGAAATTTTCCCTCCCCCAAAAAAAAGAACGACGAGAGGGTTTTTATTTTTGGAGAGGGGAAAAATGTAAGGATGAATATTTAGTTTGCTTGTCAGAGAGAGTATTGGAGAAGGACAAGAAGGATATGAACATAAGGAAGGACGTTGATGACCTTTTTTTGCTTGTTGCCACTTCTGGGAAGGAAAAAAGTAAAAAGTATGAGGATGACCTTTTTTTTGCTTGTCAAGCTTTTTGGGGAGACAAACCTTCTCCCCCAAACATTTCAAACTCTCCCCCCTCCATGTCAAGGTGGCTAGAATAAACACTGCACATAGCCACAGAGATCAAGGTATACCTGGGAATGTTTCTGATGTAATTGCCAAATTTCATGCTGATATCTTTAGTGTTTGCTGAAATATGGCCAAAAAACTAAACAGACACAAAATTTAAAATTGACAACGTTGCAGCGATGAACAAGTGCTTGTCTCGCTGCAGATGCTTGATGCGGAGCTTGACTCAGGGGCATAGTCAGGAATTTGATTATGGGGGGGGGGGCTAATAATGTGATTGGGGAGGGGTATGAATCTTTAAAGACTTTGAAAATCTTACAAAAACACACTGAAAATGTTAAGGTAGTCTGATTTTTTTTTGGGGGTGGGTGGGTATATATATACCAATATACCTCCCCATCGCTATGCCCCTGGCTTGACTGCAACAAAACTTAAGGAGGTCTTTTTCACTAATGAAAAGGCCTTCTACCTTGATCCGCCAGTCAACAGTCAAGGCAAGTGAGTGTGGGGTGTGGGAAGGAAAATAGATTTGCCATCAGAACGACTTGTCAGACAGTGGGCAAAGTTTTCCAGACATGTCATGGTGTCTGCTGGAGTGTGCCATCAGGGCAAGGGTCGCCTGCACTTCATACCAGACAAATCCAAAGTGAACGCCGAGTGCTACGTAACTCAGCTGCTACCAGATCTTCTGCAGGACTGTCATTATTTGCTAAAAGATTTTATATTCCAGCAAGACGGAGCACCTGCCCACTCTGCTTTCAGAACCCAGGATTTTCTGGAGCAAAATTGTCCAGATTTTATCAAGAACGATGACTGGTCACCAAACTCCCCAGATATCAATCCACTTGACTTCCACATCTGAGGAATCATGCTCGACAGATATCAAAAGTATCAGCCAAAGCCACAGAACATGTGAAGGCTAAGGGTGGGCAATTTGAGATCCTGCTCCCACAACAAATCATCTAAACTCCCTTTAAAACGGCCCTATTCAGGGCCAAAAAATAAGCAAAATAATTTTTTATCACTTTATAATGCAGTTATTTTCCATAGTCAATTTTAAAATTTGTGTCTCTTTAGTTTTTTTTGGCCATATTTCAGCAAACACTACAGCTATCAGCATGAAATTTGGCAATTACTCAGATACATTCCCAGGTATATGGCCTATAAATTTTGTTGAAATCACTACACACGCGACCGAGATATTAAATGTCAAACATCGGTCCACTTTTTACTTTTACACACTGTACATTCTCAAGAAAAATTTAAATAATAAATGAAATACATACTGCAAGAAGTCTGTCATCCACAGCAAGTCGTCCATCCAAATAAGCAGCGCCGCCTTCGATAATTTTAGTGATGAAAATACTTCCATCTCCTGGAATGTGCTGATTGTCAACACCGCCAGCAATGCTGAAGCCAAGTCCTGTGCCAGCACATGACAAAAAGAGAATTTTTAAGTTCAGCTAGAACAGCATAACAATTGCTGTTCAGCTAAAGCTCAAATCATATCTACAAATGACAGAACTGTTGAAATGGAAATGCACAGGTCATAGTTCACCACTTATCATGTGCCAGGCGTAGGGTTCGATCCTTGGGGACAGGAGCCGGAAATGGAAAGAAATAAGCACACTGCATGCAATAATTGATTTCCACAGTACAAATTTAATGATGCTGCTTGCTCATGGTCAAGGTGGAATATCATAGACAGATAGAATAGGAACTTTATGACAGACATAAAATGCAACTGACAAAGAAACCAGAAACTCATTAACTGCTGCTTTTGGTAGCTGATTACAAAAGTTTTTAAAATTTTAGAAAAATCGGTGGGGTTCGAGAGGTCAAAAGCGGTTGATTTTCAATTCACTATGGAGAGGTGATGGGTTAAATTCCCCACTCCCAGCAAATTGAACATAGATTACAATGACCATTAGTCATGATCTAATGCTGGCTCAACACCTGACAAATCCCATCAAAATCTAATCTTAAACTTCTATAGCACCACTTCATAATTCATAGAAGCATCAGCGATGGTACACAAAATCACAATCACACAAATTCCAGATCAAATCCAGGATATCAGGATGGACAGCAATCAAACCATATAGCCAGTTTAAGACTATTTGACCAATTAAAGCACTTCATAAGCAGTTTAAAAGATGAAATAACACTTTTCTTAACAACATTCTTTTTAGTACCATATAACTTGCCAGAATTAATTCTAAACAGAAACCATAGTAGTAATCAGCCATTGTATAGTTACAAAGGAGGATGAGACCAATGCTTTTTATGATGCAGAGGACAACAATCAGAAAATAAAACATCATTCCTGACTGTAGTAGAATATAGAAAATTTGATATGAGCAAAGATGCAGTGCTGTAATGCCTTAGTAACCTTAGTAACTGGAAACTCATCTTTGTTACCTTTACTTCCTTTCATAAGTTCCACCTCAATAATGTTTTCCGTTGTTGAGATCAATCTTCTGACCACCTTTATGACAGATGTAAAAAGTACTGGCATCAATGCATTTTAACATAATAGGCAGTTAAGATATGATAGGGTCACTAGTCAATAATTTCATAAGATGGTTAATTGTGAGCAATTAATCTGTTGCTCATTGCCATACATTTGAAACTTTTACCTTGAAAACATGCATACTGTAAGGCTCTGTATACTGCAAAGAAACCTAAAACCTTATGCACAAAATTTTAGCTTCATATCATAAGTTGCAAGCAGATCGTAATGTGGCTCACAATGTAGGCCAACAAATGCATATGTATTCATGAGATGCACAATCCATGATCATCATAAACGTTTCATTATAGGAATAAATATTTAATCTCTGTTTAAGAGAGCAACTAACTTTAATTGTAACAGCTATGCAGAGAAGAAATAGAGCAAGGATTCTAGTCATGAGATTGGGAAAGGCTCTTATCCAGGGCTTTTTAGCCAGCAATGAACCAGTCTCTACCTAAAGAATGAAAGAGGTGAGACTGCACAGCAAGGATATCCATTTGTCAATCCCAATGACGTGAAAGCAGAAGAACTGGCTGGGAGGAAAAGCAAAACGAAAACAGCCAAATGCCAAGAACGGAATCAACATCTCTTCGAGATTGCACGCTAGACCATAAGCGCATGACCAACACGATGGACCAAAAGATTTCAAACATGGTATTTTTATGCCGATAATGTGCATAAAATGTGCTTCTTGCATACCATGAATTAGTCCCCAAGGCTACATATTCATTACAGTAATGTAACTACACTATTTACATCGGCATATTACGCATAAAAAAGACCATTTTATTGCCTCTACTGCCAGCCAGATTTTACATAAATTACCATATTATCTTGCATATAAGACGCACTTTTTTCCTTCAAAAATCGGTACAAGGTGTGGGTGTGTATTATACAGTAGAAATAAATTGTATGTACATACAATTTTATGTACATAACATACATAATTTTAATTTAGCCATATTTTTACGCATATAACACATGCGTTATACGGGTTTTTACCTCTGCAGTCAGTGGTGGAGAAAAACATTGTTTGCACATCAATTTTCAAAAAGAATTCGCCAGAAAATTGTGATTGTCTAGGTTACTCAATAAACCTGCTGTCATTGATAACTAAAAAATTATGTAGGCTTATTGTTTTTTGGCTTAATGACGGCCGTTGACATGGGAAAACTGTCTACTCTTCCAATTGTAAGCAGAATTTGAAAGACAATTGTGATTATCCAGGTTAATTAATAGAGATTTTCATAGGAAATTTTGGGTGATCTTATACATAGGTATTAACACTTTTACATTATGATAACTCTAGAAACTAAGGGTGCATATTATATATAGATCTATCGTATTATACCCAAGATAATACCGGTAGCAGTTACAAAAAAATTGATCTGGCATCTTTATTGGCTGGGATTAGTCCAAATTCTCTAATATGTGTGCATATTGTCCAAACACAAATAAATATTTTTAATATTAATGTTGATAACTTAAATTAAAATTTTTATATTTATTTATTTTATATTGTCATGTAAATACATCCTTGTTCACTTGCTTTGCAAACTTAGATACTAATGGCCATGGCATATTATATATCGCATGCATAATAATAATATTAGAAGTAATAATAATAATAATAATAAGATATAAATATGAAAATAATAATAGCAGTGATAATAATAAACTAACTCTGCCTAAGCCGATGGCAAGCCCATGTTGAAAAAGGAGTCAATGCCCAGTAACGAGGGGGCATTAAATACTGGAAGGTTTGGTGAAGCTGACAGTCGGAAGAAATGCCAAAAACAGAAAGCACCCCAAGCCAGATTATGGGTGAAGTCCTCAACAGAGACAATGGCACAGTGGTGTAGCCAAGGGGATTTTGGGGGTTAAACCCCTTGGCCGCCCAAAACAAAATATTTTTAATGAGTTTCCATGCGTTTTTATTTTTTTGATGCGACTTTGTGGGCTAAAACCCCCTTGGCTATAGACGGTAAAGGTTTAAGTAAGAGGCGAGGACCTTTTTTGCTTGTCAGGATTTTTCCAAAGTTGGTCATGGTCAAAACCAAAAACCAAACCCCCCTTCTGGAAATCCTGGCTATGTCACTGCAATGGCATCCTCTAGTTTTAAAGAAGGCAGGCATCGAAAGCAATTATGATGACAGCAAAAGAGGTAGCACCCAGGAAAAAATGATAAGAAAAAGCAGAGATGGATGTAGACAGAGATATTGAACTTAATGAAGGAAAGAAGAGTAAAAGGACTAAAAGCTAAAGATATGGAAAATATGAATAGAGAAATAAAAGAAAGTCTATGCAGAACGGTAAAAGAAGAATGGCTCAACAACATATGCCAGGATATAGAAAAGACTTAAACACTTTTGTGGCAAACAAAAGGGAAGGGCAAATGGGAGTCTGTGCATAAAATCAAAAGTAGTACTAATGGAAGAAAAAGATATATGAGAAAGATGGAAGAATGTAGAACAGCGGTTCTCAACTTTTGTGGACCAAATTCCCCAAACGGTAAAATTAATTTTCGGTAAACTGCTAAAAATAATAATGCTACGACAATAAAAATGGCAAATCGTTATTATTTAATTGTCTGTCTATCCTCAAAAGACAATGATAGTAAGACAAAAGTAAGTACCACTGGAAAAAAGTACAATAAAAAAGAAAGATATGATGGTCTGACCCTGGCAAATCGTCATTTGATGGGGTCGACCCACAGGTTGAGAACCGCTGATGTAGAAGATCAGTACAAAGATGATAGAGGACCAAAACCTACAGAGTAACTGATGATCTACCCATACTATAAGAGATCATCAGAGCATTGAAAACATTTAAGCACAAGTAAATGGGTCTGGACAACTTAACAACAGATCTAATCTAATCTAATCCTAAACTTCTATAGCGCCACTTCATAATGCACAGGAGCATCAGTCGATGGCACACCAAATCAAAATCATGCTACTTGTAGCATGAAACTGTGGGATCAGGAAGTGATGTCATAAATTACAAATATGCTCTATAACAAAGGAGAACTGCTGAAAAAATCATGTAGGTCCTTTTTATAGCAATACCAAAAAAGTGGGGGTACAGTGGAATGTAATGAATACATAACTATAAGCCTCCAAAGCTATGTGACAAAAATAATCTTAAGAGTACTACTAATGAGAGCAAGGAGTAAAATAAATGAGAAGTTAACAGAAGAACAATTTTGTTTCAAAGAAGACAGGGGCGCAGAAATGCTACTTTCATAATGATGATGCAGAGCAAGAGATGCACAGGAATGCAAAAAACCTATACCTGTATTTCATTGACTATGAGAAGGCATTTGATAGCGTAAAACACTAAAACACGATATCCTATTTGATTACCTGAACAAAGCATGTGTCAACAATAAAGACAGAAGGCTCATAGCAAATGTACTTGAAACAGGAAATAGTAATAAGGATAAGAGGGGATATTGGTAAATGATAAAGATCTTGAAAGAAGCAAGACAATGATGTGACTCATTGCCATATCTGAACAATCTATAAAGAGAAAGGGTATTTTTGAAACAATTTAAGATTTGGAATTCATATAAATAGAGGGAAGAATATCAACAATTAATCTAAAGTTTCCTGAAGACGCAACAGTAATGTCATTCTCGAAAAAGAACTGCAAAGATTAATAAACTGACAGAAGTAAGTGAAAGCAAAGGACTGAAAATCAACATAAAAATGACGTTTGCTAGAGTAATAACTAAACACAAAAAAACATATGCAGGACAGTGATCAATGAAAATAAAACAAATAACACAATTCAAATACCCGAGAAGCATTTATAATCACCAGCGATGGTAGAAGCATCACAGACATGAAAACAAGAATTGGCATGGCAAAATCAGCATTCATGGAAAAAAAAGATCCTGACAAGCAAAATCATAGCAAAAGAAACAAGATTAAGAACACTCAAATGTTCAGGTCAGTGTTTGGCAGTGACAGGCATGGTGAAGGGGAAAAGAATGAAAGGAAAACAGACATAAATTCATAGACAAACTAAGAGAAGGAATAGACATAGACAACAACATTGAGCTTCTAAGGATCACCAGAGACTAGGCAAAGTGGAAGTCCATGGCCGCCAACACAACAGCGCAAGGACCTGAAGAAGAAGAATCCATTCAAAGTTTATTTGCTTCATTACAGCATGCAGTTTCATCATGTTTATGACGTTGAAAAATAATTATCCTACCAGATGGACAACATTTCCTGCTCGTTTGAGCGCATCAACAGCCTGGCCATGCGTGACATTTATGGCAGAAATGCCATTAACGGAAACGATTATGTCATTCACTCTAAGAAATAAAAGAAAACAATTAAGCACATGGTGCTTAACTTAGCAGAAATTTCAGTGCCCCACTGTCCAGCTTGAGCCAGGTGCTACAGGTATCAGTCAGGTGCGATGAACCTAGGAGCAGATCTACAATTCATAATGAGAATTAATGGAATTTTTGATAAAATTCATAATGAGAATTAATGGAATCTTTGATAACTATCAAGATGCTTCTCTCCACCAAATGCTTCACAGTAACTTGTTCCAAGAACTTCACCCTATAATTGAATGAGAAAACTGAGGTCAAATGACAACTTCTGACAGTCTGGGATATATCCTAGAGCTTAAGCAAGAAGTCATTTTCGTATCCATGGTCAACTCAGAAAACGTATACAAATAAACAGTTGACTATAAACATTTAGACAATGTCATCTGGCAATTTTACATTCTGAGATAAACAGATGATATGGCAATGATGAGATTGAATGTGAGCAAATAAGTGAAAATGACTAGGCTCTAGCATTGAACCAGAAGCAATTGCATGACACCAACAACGGAAAACGAGAAAGACAGAACAAGGTAACATCTTTTCAAAAGACTGGGCTAAGAACCAATGGCTGAGGAACACACCACAACATATACAGAGCAGGCGAAAAACAAGAAAACCAGGCACAAGTGAATTGTGAAAGACAAAGAACATTCAAGAAACCTCAATGTACTACCGGATATCCCTTTTTTCAAACACTACTCCAAAGCTAGTAACCACAAAACCATTACCGCTGTTCAAGATATTACATTTTAATGAGCATTTAGCTACTCAACTTGAGGTCTTTGCATCACAGGATTAAAAAATAACAACCACACTGAACTTCTCTAAAATAAAACTATGCCCACAGGAGACAAATGATATTTCTAATTGCTGCTGTGAATGCTCTTTTGCCTGATGCCTTTTGCATAGAAAATGCCAATTAGAATAGTCCAGAATTCTATTCTCAAACCTGCTCAAAAGTACAAATTCAAACAGAAGCATGAAATGGTCAAAATATCAATGACATGCCGGGTTAACACTTCTAATATGCCTTCTGGAAAATCATGGCAGAATTCTGAACTAGATGACCTTCTTTATAACCATGATACCACAGTTGAAAAACACAAGTGCCTGGAATACTGAAAAATTTGAAAAATAAAATAAAATTTAGAGCATGTCAAATTCAGAAATACCAATAAATTCAGAAATCCAACTTGCCGCAAACTGCTTACTTATCAAAACACAGAACTATAGCCCTGAGCTATTAAATTAGACATTCTGCTGTAACTCTACAACATTATCATTTATTCCAAGCAATTATTGTCTTTCTGATTAACGAAACAGTATTTGTTATTAAACCTGAGTATCACTGTTGGATGCACAACTTCCATACACAATGTCCACATTACTGGCCCTGTGTTTCTCAGCAATTCAATAAGCGCATGCATTATGCGGCTGACCGTCCTCACCCATCTCCCATCATTAATCAGAATTAATCCAACTAATTACCTAAAAGACATTTTACACAGAGTCTATGCCAAACTTGCATAAAGGAAATGCTCGCTCCCTCGCACTCAGACTTCTATAGCGCCATTACAATTATCTACAAAGTATCAGGTGATGCTCCACAGTATAAATACTGCTTCTTAATCACTCAAAATGGACCTAATGATCCTAACAAGCACAGTCAACATGAATGGTCAATATGAATCTTATAAACTTTGCAATTACAATATATCCCTATCAGGGCTTTTTTGTAAAAAATATTTTCTTGAACACAATAGTCAGAAGTCAATCATCAACATGATGTAGCAGCTGTACAGTTACTATAATGGTTATAATCAATACAACAGTGTATAAATTGCTTTTAATTAGCACGCTGAAGAAAACTCAGTAAAGATTATTTCGTGCTTAAATCATAAATGGATTGGAAAAGTAAAGCATGCTTAACTAATTTATATGTTGCAAAAAAAACTGTCTTCAGATTTCCTGGAACGCCGTTCCGGCACAAAAAGGCCCTGATCCCTATGGTCTAGCATTTTATACTAGGGGACAATACAGTAAATGATGAACAAAATAGTATTCTGATGAATAATTTAGAGAAATTACAGTTAACCTCAGAGTTCCATCAAGAGCAGCTGCACCTCCTTCGATAATTTTTGTGATGTAAATGCTCGAGTCATCGCCAATGTGTGGATTATCCGTGCCTCCTGCAATACTGAGCCCTAATCCAGTAACACCCTGCAAAATACCAAGGCAGTAGTCGACTTTTCAAGAAAGCTGTGGAGTGGAACTACCCTCATCCCAGAATTTTTGTGCCTTTAGTGGGGTCACATGACAAAAAACTAAAATTTTAGACCAGTGGGGAAGTTAAACCCTCCCGACAAATCTAACATCGCTAAAAAGTTTAATGGGACAAGTGACGTTCTGTCTGGAAGGCAAATTGATTCTAAAATATTATTTTCCTTGTTTTAAACTAATCTGCAATTTAATGTTAAAACAGGATATAACTGTCCGCTCACTCGTTCTAGGGTGACTTCCTCATAACAGCAATCTCTTTCACCATTTATCTACAATAACACACACACACATGCACACGCACACACACACATGTTCACAAAAGAAAAACTGAACTGAATGTCAATGACAGTAATTACAAGCAATAAGCCAATAATATCAGCTACTACTGCTGCAGCAGCTCCCACTGCAGTTTTGTCTGAAATCAAATCAGTCAACAAATCAATCAACTTCATAGTGAAACTGCCATCATGCCAGAGCCTCCAGTCAGCAGAGCATCAAAGCCGAGCAAAACAGAACAGGTCAAACCTTAGAACTGGCTAAGACGGAAAGTCATTTCAGAAAAGCAAAGAAAATTTGACCGCAGATGGGCAAAACCAAATGCATTTTAAATGACATCTAAAAGTATGCAACCGTAATGAAACGCAACATCACATCAAATTACATGAAGGTCAACAGAGTCCAAATTAATAAAAGAATTCATAATGCAATAGAAATGCAATACAAAAAATCCAAAATAAAGCCATTAGGCTAATAAGAAATGAACACCAACACTGCAGTACCTCAAATTTATTCTTGAATTTAAATATACTCAACACTGCTAATATTTACAAACAACAAACAGCTATTTTCTTGTTTAAATATTCCAATAATCTATTGCCTTTAACTTTCTATAAGAAGGAATTCTTCACATTTACTAATAAATTACATTCATACAATATAAGAAATCAAATTAAATTTACCATTCCTTATGTACACACTAATACTAGAATTTTCACTATTAAATGTTCTGGACCCCGAATCTGGAGTAGCCTTCCCACTGTACTAAAAATGATATCAAACCTAAATGAATTTTAAAAAAAGATTAATAAATTTATCATATCAGGTGAATATTAAATCAAATCATTGACTACCTTAGCCTCTTATTTATATTTGTGTCTGTTATGATACCATTTCTATTTTTAATACAAATTTTCTACTACTTCCTAAGATACCTACTGGTGGAAATTTTTATTCCCTTCTGGTATCTTCTTATTTTCCTATGACTCATTATGTGAAATTATGAGCTACTATGTTTGATTATTTTACTTGTTACTTACATCATCAAATTAATTACTGATTTCATTACCTCCATTTTGTTGATATTAAATTGATTGTATGCTCATGTTTTTTGTCTTTAATTTTGTGCATTAATTCTGATAACTCAGTAAGGCTACAATCTTTGTACTCTTTTTCATTAATTAAGTGTTAATTTTCTATTATGTATCATGAACTTAGCCTTACTGAAATTACTATTATGATGTTATATTACTATTACGATGTTATTATTACTACTATGGCCTTAACATGAAATCACTATTATGATGTTATTATGCACTTATTTGGAAAATAATAAACTGTTATTGGATTATTGGATTGGATTATTGGAAAAATTCAGCTTTCTAGCAACAGATTACAAAAAATGAAGCTGAATTTAATGTCATTAGGTCAATGGTGCACTGTGAGAATTTATGAGTTCAGCTTTTCAAGTTCAGACGAAAAGTCTGAAAGCTTAGGCAAATCACTCGTGATCTAATCAAACAGAATAAGACAAAACCAAAAATCAAATCAAAATCATCTTATTTAGTATCAGAGCAAAAATTCCAAAACTAAGAAAAAATCACATTCATACAGTTAAAAAGACATATGATTAATATTGGAAATAAAATTGTAAGACTTGTTCCAAAACACTGAATCATTTATTCAATGTAGTATACTAAAGTTAGTCATAAGAACACTGTCTTCTCTTCCTCTCAATTTTCCTTCCACAAACTGTCCCATAAGCCATAAGTATATATATACCATAATAATCTCGGCATATTAGAACTAGGGCTATAAAAGTACATGATTAATATTACTTACTACTTCTATCATGAAAACAACTAAATTTACTCTAGAGCTGATTAAGATGCAGATGCAGATGCAGATGCTTACCGAATCCTGACTTCGCATTGAGATCTGCGATTGAAGTGTCTGAAAGTTAGAAAAATTGAGAACTTGTTAACTGCAATAGAGCACATGAAAGCAATTAACAGGACAGCCAGCTAACATGACCATTAGCAAGACAAGCAATTGAAATGTGATTTCTAATTTGCTTGCTTTTTACTAGTAAAGATATATGTGACCCGCTGGGAGAAAAGGTACCATTTGTGGGGTTCTTGAGCTACATATACTGCATATATTGGGGTTATATTAGCTCAGTCACAGCAAAGTTTTAAAGAAATATACCTGGCCATTTCAGAGATACCAGCATCCAAACAGCATGCTATCAAATTCAAATTTTGACAGAATTGAACATTTGTTAATGACAAACTTAAAGTGTTCAAAATTTTATAACTATGCAAGATTTATGGATGAAATTTTATCTCAGTACTAGAAAGATGCTCGCTCCTCTCTGCAACTGAGCGCGCTCGCTGGTTGAAACTCGCAGTGCAGGATAATACTAAAACCCAATCAATGAATTCATGCTGCTGAACAACGTTTCAATGACAAACATCGCCACGTAGCCAAGCTCTGACGCTGCAACGTCACGGCCGTCAAAAACGCTATAGCCCTGAGCGTGGCGACATTCTGCTGCGTCGCCGTTCGCCGGGAGTTGTAGGCCTTACACACTATGACGCTGCAACGTGCGGCCGTCAAGCGCCTACTGGCGTGGCTGTTCAATAAGCGTCGCCCGTTCTAACCGTCGCTCACCCGCCCCAAGCCTAAGATTCAGAACGACCAATCAGAATGCTCACACCAGCTAACCAATCAGAACGCTTGAAGGTAACGAATGAGAACGTCACACAGCCAACCAAGATGGGCTCACACAGCCAACCAATGAGAACGCTTGAAGGTAACAGACATACAGAGCAAGGATCTTAATATTATACTAACAAATGATCGCTATCAGGGCTTTTTGTAAAAATATTTTCTCTCTGAACGCTCGCAGTGCAGGCTCAACCGTTCGAGGTACAGTTAATATTCCAACAAACAAATTAAACATAAACTGCTTACACAAATCGGGCCTAAAGATTATCTATAAAATTAGATTGGAAAAGTAAAAGCGTAACTAATTTATATGTTGCAAAAAAATCTTTCACGTTTATAACCGCTGAGATATAGGTGCTATCTAGCAGCTCCTATTCACCATTGATGAACGCTGTACAAACATGCATTTAATTTAACTAATAATCGATGAATAATTAATTCCTTTGCAAGAAACCCGGGATAAAAATTTCAGGAATCGATAGAAAGCGTGAGAATTATAAAAGGATTTTTAAAGTTTAAAGTACTAAACGGAACATTTGAAACTCATAATGCTAATCCATAGGGCATGGCGTTGCTAAAATACATTTTGCGTCAAATTTTGTTAAAACAGGATAGATTTCGTAGCTATGCAAAAATGTCATAATGCTAATCTATAGGGCATGACGTTGCACATTTGCGTCAGATTGCGGTAGATTTCCGTAGCTATGCAAAAATCTAAAAATGCTAATCTATAGGGCATGGCGTTGCAGTTTTGTCGAAATCAAATTGTCGGTAGATTTCCTTAGCTATGCAAAAATCTCATAATGCTAATCTATAGGGCATGGCGTTGCACATTTGCGTCAGATTGCGGTAGATTTCAGATAGCTATGCAAAAATCTCAAAATGCTAATCTATAGGGCATGACGTTGCACATTTTGCGTCAAATTGCAGGTAGATTTCAAAGCTATGCAAAAATCTCATAATGCTAATCTATAGGGCATGGCGTTGCAACATGCAGTACGTCAGATTTTTCTTGGTAGATTTCCGTAGCTATGCAAAAATCTCAAAATGCTAATCTATTTAAATGGCGTTGCACATTTCGTCAAAGAAGGAATTCTTCACATTTACTAATTTACATTCAGCTATGCAAAAAAATCTCATAATGCTAATCTATAGGGCATGGCGTTGCACATTTGCGTCAGATTGCGGTAGATTTCCATAGCTATGCAAAAATCTCAAAATGCTAATCTATAGGGCATCAAATCGTTGCACATTTGCGTCAAATTTGTGGTAGATTTTTTATTAGCTATGCAAAAATCTCATAATGCTAATCTATAGGGCATGACGTTGCACATTTGCGTCATTTTGCGGTAGATTATGAGAGGGGAAGGAGGGTATATTTGATTAGGCACACAGCCAAGCTCAACCAAAGGGATGGTTGGTTGGGAGATGGATGGGGAGATGGGGTGGAAGAGGATGGGAAGAGGGGTGGAGGAAGGGGTTGGGAGAGGGTTGGGAGGAAGGGGGTTGGGAGAGGGGTGGAGGAAGGGGTTACTGGGAGAGGGTTTGGGGGTTGGGATGGGAGGAAGAGGGTTTGGGGGGTTGGGATGGGAGGGGAGGGTTTGGAGGGTTGGGGGGGAGGAAGTGGGTTGGGAGAGGGAGGGGGGTGGAAAGAGGGTGGGGAGGGAAGAGGGTGGGGAGGGGGGGGTTTGTTTGAGAGAGGGATGGGGAGAGGGAAAGGGAACGGGGTTTGAGCTGCAATTAAGAAAAGTCTTGAGCGCTCCGCTGATCTAATCAAACAGTGCAGGATAATACTAATCCAATACCTATATCTAATACCCAATCATTGAATTCATGCTGAACAACATTTCAATGATCGCCATTGGAAAGCCAAGCTCTGCGCCAAAACACTAATAATTAGGCCTGTAGTATGCGTTAAAATCACGCAACTGTGGCCAATTGTGATTTTCCTTCCACAAACGTATTTTTGTATGCGTTAAAATAGAACTACGCTAAAATTGCTCAACTACCTCAGGCTGCTATCATGAAAACAATTGTTACCAATAGCAGCGTCAGATGCAGACGCCCAGCCCTCTGACGCTGCAATGAGTTAGAAAACTAAACCGGTTCTGCAACGAACAATTGTTACCAATAGCCAGCTAACGTCGTCTTGAACATCGCAATTGAAATGTGATTTCTAATTTGCTTGCTTTTTACGTAAAGACTAAACCGTCTACCAATAGTCATTTGTTCGCCCACCAATACTGCAGCGGGGTTATAGGACTAAAGCGGCCTAAAAACCGTCTACCAATAGTCAACCAATCAGCAATCAAATTCAAATTTTGACAGAATTGAAATTTGCAACAGACAAACTGGACAAACAGATAAGGATTTTAATATTATAAATTAATTGTCATATATACAAACTATCTCTAAAGTTTCATCTGTAACTATTCATAATTTATCAGTAGCAAATTGAAATAATTATAATTATTACTATTAGAACACGGTAACTGAAAAAGGTACCAAAAGTGGGATAGATCAGGGCAGGACATAATAATAGGGTTATAATGTACAATCTAAACAAGATATACGAACAAGCTGTAATAGAACACGATAAAACTTATAAGATAATATTAATCAAGGTGATTATAAATGTAGCATATGTAATGGAATTATGAAAAACAACGAACGATAAACTAGTGTTATATAATTCCTATATAACAACACAAAATAAGATTAAACTTCACTTTTAAGCGAAGAAGGAAACAAAAATGGTCGGATGTTGCAGATTTGTCAGCTGGTTCTAAGCTCATACATATTCAAAGTTTTGTAAAAATGAGTAAGTAAGCTCAAAAAGATCATCAAAGTCAGAAGCCCACTTGTGGTACCTTTTACCTATCTCAATTTTAAAACAAATTCTTTACTAAATGATGCAGATATGATTAAAAAGACACGATCATTTAATTCTCTACACATCATACTGTCTAAAATTTTAAAAAAATATTTTTTGAGTAATTCAAGTTTTCAAGATAAAAATGCAATTTTCTCGCTAATCTGTAATCCCACATATGGTACCTTTTCTCCCAGCAGGTCACATATAACTGCTGGGTTGTGCGTGTGTCATTATGCAGCATAATGTAACAAAACACCTTTTACGAACTCAGAAGTGCAAGTACTACGATTGCAATGTATGTGAGTCATGTTACTCTGGACAAAATTCTGCACTTGTCAACAAAGATTAGTATCCACATAGAGACAAAGATAATGTTGAGCAAACTCTCAGACAAGCTTTGTTCAAACAAGACCCTAGAATTCAACGATTTGATACCATTGCTTCAGCTACACTTTTCATTGAAAAGCAGTCCTGGACATGAAATGCCATTGGGTTCATATATTACAATCAGCAGCGTGCTGTGCTTGAATGAATCAAATACGTGTCAGGAACAAGTTCCGGGAACGTGATCACGTAAGCAACGCCACACAGCGTCTAAATTGAAATTGAAACCGCTGTAACCAAGGCTTATACAAGACAGCAGAAACAGAAATGGAAGAAGACAGAGTGAAAAGTTGGCTGTAACCATGGAAGATGCAAGGCAAAAGATAAGCATTTCTCTAGCACCAATAATCATGACAGAGATGTAACGAATGCTGAAACCATATTTGGAAATAAAACAGTGGGCCTGTATTTGCTGCCTGTCATCCATCGTACATAATACAAATTGTGGGCAAAAACTCAGTCATAGAGGCACTGAAATCTTCAAATGTATTTGCTAATTGAGTTTAAAATTATACTTCATGTGATTCAGAATTAGAAAAAGATCTAAGAGTATATGGCATGATTGTAAGTCAAATTGTAAATTGTATGTCAAGTATAACAGAACTTGTCTAATGGTATCATGAATAATTCATACAAATTAACTACTGCCCAGTTGGTGAATTTTATATCCTGCATATCCTGCAACAATTTTACACAAAAAATTGATATTTTTCAATTTTTCTGAAATCACTTATATGACAGTTCCAATAATTTATCACTATTTATCAATTAGTGGAGTATTACTATGACACTCAAAGCATATATACTGAAAGCATTACACTGCATCAAATACTCTCTATCTGCCTCTGATTGATCCTTGAAACCATTGTGTCCTTTTGCCAAATTAGACTAAAAACAAATTAGACTAAAACATCTATCTCCTTAAGTTGACTTAGAACTCCTAACTGATCTGTCTCTGTATGTCTGACTGTTTGCCACCCTGACTAATAGATCTGATCTTTTGAGGATGGATTTGAAGTACCACTGATCAATATCTTTGCACAATAAAACTGGTTCAAAAAAAGTGCACCACCACCAACATATGGGTCCACGATGGCCTATTAAGTGTACCTGTTACCACCAACATAGCTGATAACAAATTAACAATCTGATCATTGGAGCCTAAAAAACACTCAGCAGAAAAAAATCTCAAATTCTTTATATTGTGATGTTTGTGACCCCCTGGGAGTGACATAAACGTAGAGGACAATCACATGAAGAGCATCAAGTTTAATTCATAAGTGAATTTTGCAAAGTAAACTGTGCCTAATAAGAGGGGCATGTAAAAACAGTGCTATAATTATCGCTAACAACAAATCTAACAAAGTTTAAGGTAAAGTGAGAAATCTGTGTTAAATCAACAGTTGATCTGGGAGGTGACACCATTTGAATTGACCTTCTCTCTCTCTCTTTCTCTCTCCCTCCATCTCTCTCCCCTCTCTCAATCCTAATCTTATTAAATGCACAGCTTCCAATTACAGGCTTTGAAGGAAAACTATCATTTGTTAAAACCATGGTTCATAACTCCTAAATTGGCAATTTTCAAATCAAATCATTTGGAACAAAACTCATTTATAAAATACAAAGTTCTGCCAAATCAAAGTAAGCCACTTCCAAAACACTTCGTATGTTAATAGCACAGAAGATTGGCATACAACATAATTACATGAAGTACAATTTAGTACATAAACATTAAACAATTCAAAAAAAGGCAGTAACATAATAATTGGAATTGATCTATCTTCTGCAGATGGGTTTGGAAAACCATAAATTGATAACTTAATGCATTAGAACAGGCGCTATAAGAGTGCACAGTTGTTATTATTAACAGCATCACATAATTACACGAAGAGCATAATGGCTACACTCTGCAGAATGCCAAATAAGTCATAACATATATAACTTTAGTTTCCTCAATTCTCAAATAGAATTACTGAGTATAAAAAAGTTGCTGTAATTGTGTAACAGTCAGGTTACAGTCATCTAGAATTCCAACACTTCACTCACAAAATCCACCTATAGCGCTTGCAACAGATACATACTGCATCACAGAAGGTCTACTATAGCACAGCCAAACACATTCTCACAGCCGCTTGATCATTCTGGCCTGTGTTTTGTGATTTTCACCTAAAGCTCCATTACTGGTACACTAATAACAAGGCTTCCTCCCAGCATATGCCAAGGAAGCCAAGATGCAGGAGTCTCTGTCCTTCACAACAACCCGGGGACATCCACTGGACATGACTTTCAATGTGATAAACAGCAAGTTTCTTGCTGAACGTATTTATGAACGGCTCCAGTCAGCTCTGCTGGTTGTCTTTATTAATGCTGAAGGCAAAGAAGCTCCACGAATCTCCAATATAGCAATATAGCGTCCGTCTCTCTCTCTCTCTCTCTCTCTCTCTCTCTCTCTCTCTCTCTCTCTCTCTCTCTCACACACTCTCTCTCTCTCTCTCTCTCTCTCTCTCTCTCTCTCTCTCTCTCTCTCTCTCCTTGGCTTATAACAGTGCAGCTTTGCAATTACAGGACGACCGAAACGTTAGAGTAGTGGATGGCAGGATATAATTGATAGCTCCCTGATGTTGCCATCATCCACCTGAATAGCACATCAATGTTGAAATTTCAAAATCCTACTGGAAAATTCACAGTGACAGCATTAATTTGAAATGTTCCTTCAGCAGGCGGGCACGTACTAACAAGCATAGAATTGCGGGATTGGAAAAGACCATAAATTACGTGGTTACGTCAATCGTGGGTAATACATTAGAAAAAGGATGGATGAAACAACCTTCCTTGGTGCAATCATGCATTATTGCACTCAACCATCCACACACACAATTTATATATATTGACAGACAGAGCAAAAAGTTTCTTAACCATTCATCGAATGCTGCAACGTAATTTATAGATGTGCTATTGATCCAATTTGTAACCAAAGAGGAAAGTGACATTGGTCTGATAAAACATTTTTCACCAATTCACAAATTTCAGTTTATCATTTTCCTTTCACAAGCAATCAATAATACAGCATACTCAAATTAAATATCCAGGGAATAAAAATGCCTATCTTTTCCATAGCTGCACAATATTTACAGTACCAGTATATACATGCCAAACACAAATATTTATATTAACCTTGTTGTCAGTAGTGCAAACGTGCTCACTTTAAACTATTCATTTGTTTGTTTGTTTGTTCGTTATTTTGTTTGAGTGATTCACCAGAAAATTTACTGCTATCTGTATTGCTTAAAATTAATACAGTACATTACAAGAAGTGTAATCAATATTCTTGTCAGAAAATACTAGGACTCCAAGAAATAGTCAGCCATGCTGTAGACTATGTAATCCAATAACTGTTTTGTGCAAATTTAGTTTAGCAACAACATCACCAGGCCAAGCAAGACAACCAATCCCCACAAAGCAGACCAACATCAGTGCCATTAACTGTTGTGGTTGGCTGATTGTCTGGACAATGTTTCTTCTCCAAGGTTGCCATCAATGTCCATGTCAACATCAGACGGACACAACAAAAGAAGTAATGGCATCAGAATACAGCAGTTGCCCCACATTAATCTAATGGGATAGCTATAACAGTGGTGCCGGCCAATGCACCCCTGTATTCAAGCTCTAAGGATTTGGTATCTAATGAGATCAACTGGAGGTCATTTCTTCAACAGACACACAAAGAAGGATCCTATCATACATAATCAGTTAGCTTTGGCAAAAGAAATGCAGAGCAAACTGTGCTAAGTGAATACATTAACAAAAGTCAAAGACATTTCCACTGCAAGGCACAACTTCAATCCTCTTTCATGCAGGGTTATTAATATCTTGAGCCTGTCATATTCTTCAGCACTTGCAAATGCTCAGCACATGCAAATTTAGCCTCTGCTCCAGCACTTTTCCGTCATCCTCAAGCCCTCTCTGTCCTGCTTTGTGTGCCTGTGATCAACCAGTTACACATGTTTTGATAATTGCGTGTGGCAGTGAAGTCACATATTTGTTATAGCTGCCCTTCTTGGCCTACAGCTATGTTCGGGTTTCTCCGCTAGTGTTGCTAACAAAATTAAAGCACAGTAAAACTTGACACATTACACCAGCCATTTTAGCTTCCACTCCATGCTGACAGACGTGTGACTGCAGGAGAAACAGAAAGTCAGAAGCTCGGGTATTGAATCGAGGCTGATGCTCTAGCACGATTGCCATTGAGGCACTCAGCATTATGAACAAATAGGATTTGACGATCATTGCAAACAACGGAAACACCTTTTTTGAGATGTCCGGTTATTCAGCCTCATTTTTGCAGTTAAGCTGTTTAATGTCATTTACTCAAAAACAATATTTTTCCATTGCACTTCTCTATCTGTCACTAAACCTTCAAGTGATTTGTGTCTTTTGCATTTATTCTCTCTGATCAATCATTAATTAGGATGACCTTTATAATTGATATTCAGTGTTTCTGGAAGACACATGTTTCTGTTGTATCCATATTTAATTCACTAAACTATCTCATAAGTGAGCTATGTAAGAGCAAAGGCATGAAAGAAACACATGCAATTTTGTCTTTGACTTCAAGTCTTTTGATCAATTTCTCTCTCAGTCTGTTGAAAACATTTCTTGCCAGATTTCTTTCAGTTTTCATGCTGCCCTTATTTTAGTATTTACTTCCTAAACAGACAAATGATCTGTTTTCAATTGTATCCATTTTGCCAAGGTTGCATTCTCCAGTTTCCGGATATGGTGCAACAAAATGCTTGACATACTTCTAGCAACTAAAAAGTGTCACAGAGCAATTTATCAAAAGCTTAGCTTGTTTCGGACAGGTTATCATCACTGAAATCTGCTATATACTGGATGCACATATCTATGATGTATCATTTTTATATTTCAAAGATAAAAAGTCTACCTACATGATTTACTGTAAGAATGTGCATTATATTTGTGAACATCAATTTTACCTTTCGACCTGCCCACTGGTGAACCATTATACTCCTTTGTGTACTATACTTGAGATTTTATGGTAGATCACGTGGATTAAAACCTGACCTCTACCAAAATGAGCTTTCAATACAGACAAATATCACCAGATGGTTAATAACATATTTTTATTACAGCCCTGGTTTCTCTTAGATCAGAGGTGGGCAACATACATGCTAATTTCAAATATAACAACCATTTTTCTGTATCATATAAGGCTTTTTGGCAAAATCATATTGAACATCAACTGTTATAAAAATTAGGATAAAAATAAATTGTGTCTATTCAGATCAAGCAATATGTGCTTGTAATCATTTTATCAACTACTGTAATTACTATACTTAACCATGTGCAGAGCTGTAACTGCAACCCGGCCAGTCACCTACAATAGTTGGATGTATTACCCATATATGGTATCAATATCCAATTCAAACTGACCACTAATTACACATCAGACAGCCTATTTGACTGAGGTTCAAAATCAAAGTTTTGCATTTTCTCTGATCTTTCATCGGTCTCAACAACCAATCAAACATTTATGATTTGATCAATCATAAAAATTGCAGCATACACCGCAATTTTAGGTAATTACTTTCATTAGTGAATTTAGTTCAACTAATTATGCTGCAGAAATTTTCCTTGATTATGAAGCAGAATTCATGAAAGAAACATCTAGCCACAGTAACTGATAACAATGCTAGTAATATTTAGTAAAATAAGAAACAACACATTTATGCTCAAATGAGGTACAATGCAAACAACAGCCCAAGTCAAATATAATAATTTAAATTTCCAAAAAATGGCATAAAATATTAATTTAGAATCAATATTCTCGTATCTCCAAAGCCAATGTCTTATTTAGCTATTCATGGTATCGTACAAAGGAAATACATAAGAAATTGCAAACAACTTCTAGTACTACTATTACTATCACTACTGGTACCACTGCCACTAGAAGCAGTGAAATAGACAGCAGCAAAGGAAGTATGAAGTTCAAAAACCAACAGATGCTACAACATCTCTACAAATATTAGAACTGGAAATCTCTTCAAACCATCCCATCAGTAGATGCAGTCAACTCTTTGGACAGACTCTGACAAGCAAGTAGGACAGTGATCATGAAAAATGTGTCATTTACTCTTATTATGAAAATTGAGCTGACAGTGTATTCTGACTGGTGTTGTGCTGCAATGTTAGCTAGTCCAATTTCCAGCTGCTGCATGAGTGACACTGAAAAAATTTCATGCAGAAAGCAGCAAGGAAGGTGATTGTGCCAACACAGAAATTGGCAAACAAGAAAGTGCTGAGATGCCAAAGAAGCTTTCTGCTGTAATGTAATGTAATGTGGAATTTGTTTAGTGTCTCTTCTATTTCTACTCAGAGGCGCTCCTGGCATTGGAGTCGCAAGGCTTTAGACTTTAGCTTTCGCATTGAGCAGAGCAGCGAGGGAGTAAGAAGTGATTCCCGAATGGATGGGTTCAAGGCATTCCAAAGGGAGGGTCCAGTCACTGCAAAAGCCTGACGTCTACATTTTGATTCTGTGTTCAAATGTAAAGCCCACAAAAGTTTGAAAATCCACAAAACAGTAACCAGAAGTAGAACAAAAATATAGACAATCAGCAATTATACAATGTCAAAATGTCTACTTCAGAAGATGATCCAAAGGAACATTTGGCTTTATATTTATGTGGACAGCCACGCATGCATGCAAACTAAAGGAACTGGTGGCCTTATCTATCTAGTACCAAGTGCATTCAACAATTTGCACAAAACCAGAAAAAGAAACATTGATATGTTATGTTTTATAATAAAATTGAAAATATGAAGACCACATTTCAAAACTTTTAACCTGTAAAGATTAAAAGTATAGTAATTTGTTGCTTTTATAACCAATCAATCAAATATTCAAAAGTGTTGAAGGTCTTTTCTATCATCAGTATTTTGTACAATTTGAAATTATTTTGATGAAACAAATTTCTCAACCCTACCTACCTCTGGTGACATCAACACCAGCAATGCTATCGATTGCAATAAACTTCTTAAATCACAGTATGTTTTTTAAGGTAAACTTTTGTGAGCAAATATGATATCTTGGCACCTACAGACAGTAAGCCATTTTGGATATACAAGTTCTCTCCTGTACGATTCTCCAAATACTCCAGCTCAGCCAAGCCATTTACACACACAGTTGCCTCAATTGTTGTCAATTTTTACTTAGGCCTGATGAACTTTGAACATTTTAAACAGTAGTCAATAATTAGGAAAGGCACTTAAATTCAAATGTTTTAGAGCCCAAACATACTGTAGTAAATAAACTACCATAGTAGCAATCAATTTGGATAGTGTAGTTCAAAGTTACTCAAACTTTTTAATGTGGAAGCCTTTTTCATCCCAAAAATTTTGGAGAAATCATGATTTTGCATAATTTAAATATTAAACATATATATTCCATCTATATGGCATGCCATAAGAATAGTAAGTATGGTCAAGTAGGCTTTTTAAATAGCATTTTTTGTAAGCATAATGACTTGTGAAGCATTTTAACATGAACAGTGCTTTTGGCTTTTGTAAGCACACAATTGCATCAAGTCTATATACTTTGGTGTAGTTAAAGCACAAACATTGACTAAAACTTAACGGGGTAAGTCAAATTTATCCATTTTCCTGTAGCAAACACTAAACTGGAAATTTCAAGTAACTGGATTAACCCTTTCACTGCCTGTGAATATATGACAATTTTATCAGCCATGTGCCGGAATTGGAAGTGGATCCAGGATCACTCTCATCTTCATTATAGTCACTGTCTCTTCTAACATTCACGCCACATCATCTTTACTAAATCGCTTTGTACTAATCATTTCTAAATTTTCCTAAATTTAGTCAAGATTTCCACCTGCACTACTACAAGCCAGAGCTGAAGGCCCATGAATATTGCCATCTCAAGACTGGCTGTTACTACCGTATCTACTAACATAGCATGTAACACATCCACATTTTTAAAAACCAGCCTAATATACCCCAAATAGTGTCTAACAACACTCATATGCTGCAACATTGCTGTAGTGTATATTCCCACTGCCAGCAGTGCCAAACATTGATTGGCACTCATCAACACAGCACGTTATGCACAGATTATACATGACACTGATACTAATAATACATTTTTATATACACGCTCATCAATAGGGCAGCGAAAGAGTTAAATTGAAGGTTGAGAAAACTCCACTATGTACAACTCTTAAATGAGCAATTATCCGACAACATTTGCTCTGAGTTTCCAAACTAAACCATACAGTTTAAGTTAAGCACATAATACGAGAGTAGTTTATTTGCCAAGTAGGCAACACTAGCATTTGGCTACACAGTAGCATGTAGAGGGGGTGGGTGGGGCGGTGACCCCGGGCACAGACCAGGGGGGACAACTTGGCCCCGGGCGTCGGCCACTCTCTACACACCACTGTGGCTACAATTTTCAATGCAACATCCTCACCAAAAGCCAAAAGGCAAAAAACACAACAGAATTAAACAAAATACTGATGATGTTCATAGTTGGTACCATTGCACACACATTTTAAAAAGTGCAAAACGCATGTCATCAAGTCATTGCATTAGCATGAAGCTCATTCGTTTCCACTTGATGCAAGAGACCTTTAACCAGTCTCGATTCTAATAAAGGCATTTTCAACCATTGTACAGTGAAAGTCATTTAATGTTGCATTCAACGGACTGCCCAAAATGAGTGCCATTGTAAGTGGATTTTACATTAACAAGAGTCGATTGATTAGTATTGCAAGTGAATGTGATTCACAAGTGGTTTAATATCAAGAGAAGTATGATTTCAAGAACATCAAATAGTAGTCCATTCTTACCAAATGTAGCAATCTTGAGTGACCTGAAACACAACTATGTTGATGCATCAGTAATACACCAAATAATTTCTAGTTATGATACTGTAATACATTTGTTATCTACACTGCAAAGATATGGTGCAGCAACAAGGGATCTTCTAAAAAATGAAAATCAAAATGCAGCTTTGAAATAATACTGAAAACAATCTGATAACTAAAAGCCTGGTTAAAAATATCAATGCAGCAACCAGTGTGTGAAAATACAGACATGACATGTCATTTGGCTGCCAGACGGACTTCAGCCAATCTTAAGCCAGAATTATGTGTAGATAGGACTGCTGCAGGAGATGATATGTACCAGCGTTTTTAATCTTATCATTTGCAGCACTTAAGTAAATATCATTCCATGCAGGACTCTGTCCAATTCAATTAACCCCTAAATCTATTCATTACACATAACATGCATATACCGGTATGCACTGATAAACTTGAAATTCTTGTCCTCTGCCTGTTTGTTAGATCTTCCAATTCAATAACCAATTTTAAATCCTGACTAAAAACACATTTTTGATGGGATTTGCCTCCAGATAGTCTCTCAGGTTTTCATCATCCAAATAAATATCTCTAATAATGACCTTATCTTATGTACTGGTATTTGAATATGGAATACGGTACCAGTGATGTGACCAAGACAGTAAGTGGCAAGACCAAGACCAAGACACTAACCTTCAAGACCAAGACCAAGACCAAGACATTAGGTGCCGAGACCAAGACCAAGACACTAGGGCTCAAGACCAGACATGGGTCAATTACAATTACAATTGTAATTCAATTGTAATTAATTACATTTTGCCAATGTAATTGTAATTGTAATTGATCTGTGGAAAGTTCAATTACATGTAATTGTAATTGTAATTGTCATGTGTGTAATTGTAATTGTAATTGAGCTATTGTAATTGATTTATCCAATTACAGGAATGTGAGTTTTATAAGTTCTAATAGCGTCTTAGCATGTATGAGCCGAAGTCTTGTCAGTCTATGAATGTATCGCAGTGAATACAGTGGATGGTTAGTGAATTGTCAAAGCACAACGGTTATTGGTTAATGGACTCACTGCTCTGGTCAGTTGCCATGCAAACATTTACTTACCGGCATTTACTTTTTACTGCCTTTCAAATTGGAAGGGAACCAGCTTATCATTTGTCTACTTCCTGTGTTCTGCGGCTGCACTTTTTGTGAATGAAAGTTTAATGCCAGTAAAGATGAGCGTAGATCAAGCAGGAGTAATATGGAATTATTTAGAAAAGTCTGATGACTTTAATAATGCTGTTTCCAATGCAAATGTTAAAGTGAAGTGCCGGTTTTGTGGTGAATTAGTGTCATGCTCGGAAAAGGCTACTTCAAAATTGTTGACTCATTTGCAGGTTTGTGAAACTTTGTGTTACGGTTTTTTTAAATAGGCTTAGCATATGAATTTGTTGAACTAATTTATGTTAATTATTTTAGACACTTAAGTTTTTTAAAGAAGCAGAAAGAGGAATGAAAAGTAATTGTAATTGTAATTGTAATTGAGACGTTTGTAATTGTAATTGTAATTGGTCCCAATGTAATTGGCTGTAATTGTAATTGTAATTGTAATTGACAAAAATCCGTATAATTGTAATGTAATTGTAATTGCTTAAAACGTAATTGACCCATGTCTGCTCAAGACCAAGACCAACAGTAATTTTAAACATAAAGAAAACAGATAAAACAGTTTTAAGCCGCATGGCATAGATATATCTATATAAACATATTATATTATTACTATTATTATTATTCCCGGAGGGCTCACGGTGAAAATCTGTTATTGCTCCATAATTCGGAAGACATCAACCACAGAAAACATTATTACTCACAGTGGAAAAACCCCACTGTCTCGCTGTCTCGGCACTGTCTCGGTCTTGAATCGCAAGACCAAGACAGTAATAACGAGACAAAGACCAAGACCGAGATACTGACCCGCAAGACCAAGACCGAGACATTGAAAATAGTGTCTCAAGACACTGTCTCGAGACAAGACGTCACATCACTGTGGAATACCATTATTTGATATCTTAGTAAGTGCATTATGACTGATGTTATAATAGTGTATTAAAAAAATAATAATATTCATTAATCATTTTTCATCATCAAATCATAGTCATCACCATCATCATCGCCATATCATCACCATCACCACTGTCATCTCCATCGTCATCATCGTTGTCATTGTCATCAACATTATTATGCTAATATGCTTTACCATATTAGCATGTTAGTCACAATAACCAAAACACAATCTTGATTATGATAGTTTCACACTAAAGAAAACACAAAATATGACTGAACTTTATGTTGCTATAGATCTGATTATGTTAGCACATAAGCCTATGCTCTGTGCATTCTCAACCAGGAACAAGATTTTCTTCTGAGGCAATGGAGAAATCCATAGTACTCACAAAATGAATCAAAGCTACAGAGAATTATCGATGCTGGAAAACTAGTAACTGAGTTTCAGAGATATATTGTATTTCTATGCATATAAAGTGCTTTATATGCTTTTGGCAACTCACAGCTACAGTCATTGATGCTAGCATCAATAAAGCCATATTACCCATGCATTTGCTGCACATTACACATTTCTATGTGTCATAGATATGGACATATTATATGCATAGATGCATGACAATCAACTTCATGGAAAATGTATTACAGTTTCATCTCACTGCAGAATCATGAATATCAATTGACTAGAAACATATATATATATATATATTATTATAAACATATATATATATATATAAAATTATATATATATATATATGTAGCTTTTGAAACACACACATATACTGGTATGTATATATATATATATATATATATATATATATATATATATATATATATATATATATATATATATATATAAAGAAACATCTTAACAGAATACTGAATTATATAAAATCTCTGCTAAAAAGGATTTTAGGGGACCAGAAAGAGTCCATGTTAACTGAGTATGAACTTTTCTGCTGATTAACTCTTGCAGAGAGGAAAAATGTTAACTCTAACCATAATAATCTAACCCTAACCCTTTTCCCTCCAACTCCTTTTGTTTCCCAAATATTGGTTTCTATTGCAACAGTATTGTTCATTCACCCTTGGTGGTGCCAAACATTTGTCTAACTGAAATATTGCCAATAAACTCACAAACTTTCAATTAAGCTTAAGCAGCACCAATGGTATATTTAATATTGTCACCTGCACACAATAGCATGCAAGATTGCTGAAAAAACCGAAACACATTTACTACAGACCAGTAACACGTATAAATGACGCACCAAGCTGAACACCTAGCACAACATACAACTGGTGATTTCTATCAAAACTGGAATTTGCTCTAAAGAATTAAAGCAATCGATACATAGAACTTGGTATCCATTCATCTAAAAGCCGGTTGGTGCCAAGGAAACAACAGAGATGCAGTCAGTGCACACCAAAATGCCTGGATGCCAAATTAGACAGCGTCTTGCCCTTTGTCCAAGTGTGTGATATACAACCTTGCATGTCTTCACACACACACACACACACACACACACAAGGATGCATCAAAGTCTGGCCCTGATGCAGGCCACAAATCACAAACGCTAATAGAAGTCGAAATGGGCATAATGGATAAAGACAAATGAAAAGAGCAACTTCACTGAGATTGACTGACCAACAACAGAGGAACAGAAGCTCATGAAATACAGCAAAGAGAAAAAAGATCAACTCCTGTGACAGGCCAAAATCAATTTGACTTTTCCTTGCTGTCTTTGAGATTATCACGATATAGGCTGCTATTAATGAGAGAGATAGGTCCACCAGAGGCGCCCATCCCCCCTGGCTGCTGGAAGCAGCTTCCCCTTCCCTGTCCTCCCTTCTCTCTCCTACACCTAAACGGGGATCCGGCATGGATTTATCTACATCACATTATTATTATTATTATTATTATTATTATTATTATTATTATTATTATTATTATTATTATTATTATTATTATACGAAAAACTAGCAGTATAACACTCAACACTGGACACTGACACCTTGCCGCAAATTTATGGAAAAAAGCCTGGAGCCCGGGGTACAACCCCGGAAAATTTTTGAAATCAATAGATGCTCGTAGTGAGTTTCAGTGCATTTTGGACATTACATCGCACACTTTGGTGCACCAGGATAGGTCTCATACCTTCTTAACTTAATTTAACCTTTGTAACTTCTAATTCTCAATTTCTGGAAAATTCCAACAGCCACAAAGTACTAATAGATGTAAGTTGAAACTAAAGAGAGATATCGCAGTAATTGCGCTGGCAAACTATTCAAAATTACCTGCAAATTATCTATTTTGTTTAGTATTTAGTTTAAAAATTAGATTTCTCCAACAACCACACCTAGGCCTACACCATTTTTTTAGAGGCATTAAAGCTGCAACAACTGCAAAAGGGATAACTAGACTTAAGGCAGCTGACTGAAACAAGTTATTAACAATATCTAATTGCACTGTTTCACAGTCTTGAATGGATTGTAATTTGTTGATGGAGGTCTTTGGAAGGCTGTAGTGGAGGGAGTTATATATAATATAATATATATAATAATAATATAACAAGGTTTTAAAAAGTGGTTCAGTAGGGACTGCCCTGTGTGAGAACCACTGTCGTTCCCATCCAATCTTTTGAACTCGTTTACAGTTGTGGCCGTTACTATCCTCTCATCCAGTTCATTCCATCTGTCCACCACTCTTGCACTAAAAAAGTGTTGTTTGTTTCTCCTAACCAGTTTCTTGAACAGTTTCATGCTATGTCCTCTGGTTCGATCAAACTGCTTCATTGTAAAAAAAAATCTTTCTCTTGGCATTTCCACTTTGTTTGTTAGTATTTTGTATGTCTCAATCAAATCCCCTCTCTCTCTTCTTTTTTCCAGGGTCGTCAGTCCACAGTGTTTTAGTTTTTCTTCATATGTTAGTCTATGATATCCTTTGATCATCTTTGTTGCTCTGTGTTATACTCTTTCCAAGGTCTCTATGTCTTTCTTCAGGAATGGACACCATGTTTGAACACAATACTCCAAATGTGGTCGCACCAATGTCTTGTAAAGTCTTATTATTACAGTTGCAGTAGTCTAATTTGGAATGTAAACTTCAAGTGAGTCTATTGGTTTGTTATAAGTTATTTATATTTCACATGAAGTTTACATTCTGCATCATTAGAATGACTGTACGTAAAAGTGACAATAATAATAAAATTTCATGAATGCCTGATATTAATGAACTTGAACTCGAATTGAGTGCCGGTAAGCTTATATGAAGTTACAAAATTGCACTGTTGTAAAACCAGTAATTTTCTTGCACAGGCATTTAGGGGCCTATCGAATTAATATGCTACTCTAACGTAATACCAAAACTCAGGGGAATTTCCTCCCTCCCTAGGTTTTCTAGGAAGCATTTGCTTCCTTTCCCCCTTGTGTGGGTGTCCCTGAGGTCCACATATCTTTCAGGACTTTCTGGAGCTAATTTGTCCAGTTGTCAACCGATAATAAACACATAAATATTAAATGATATGCTTATGACCGCTTGGTAACACAAAAATATTGTTGGAAAATGATTAACTGGAAGTATCAAATCTACTGTAGGCTGTAGTCACTTTTGTATTGATACAAATCAAAATACATTTGTGGGCAGAAGTGGCCTGTAAATCAGCTTGATAGGTCACTTGTACCTAGAAAAATTTTGCAAATATCTGCAACATTTATTCCATTAAATGAAAAATAAAACATCAGCAATTATTGTCTGACCAATAGTTATACCTTTTTCTATAATGCAAAATGATGATTGACATTACATGAAACAACAACTTACAGGATGTCTCTGTAACTGATGTAACTGAGACATCTGTGAAACCGAAGACAGACAGGATGCAGCACTTGTAGCCACACCACCGGCACTCACGCTTCCTCTTGGCAAGTCGTCCGCCAGCTGCCATTCGGTCAACCGTGAACTACTTGGAGCACGACCGATTGTGGAATACAGCGGAACCTGTGATGACTGCTGTCCAGTCTGGCCAAGGTAAGGATGAAGCACTCCTTGAGTAGACTGATGATGTTGGTGAGAAGCTGCTGCTGCTGCTGCTGCTGCTGCTGCTGCTGTGATTGGTAGCCTATGTTGTTGAGCTCACACTGCTGTTGTGCTTGAGGATACAAAGCATCCATACCTTCAGATGACTGATGTTGAAAGCGCTGGCAAGATTCTTGTCCAGATGCAATAGACATGTAGTACTTCTGCCAAGAGAAAAACATTTAAATCTCATTAATAGGATTTTCCACATCTGCAAATGTTATTAAACACCAAAGCGCATTTGGCACAGTCATTTCATTTTCTGTCATCTAATAAACTAGCACGAACATACCAATTCCGCTTAACACATCAACATCAGCACTGTTTTTGGCCAGATGTGGCTACTATGTAATGAAATGTGATGCAAGGACTGCCGCTGTGCCTTTTCTGCATTATCAAAGAGCTAAAACGAGGAATATAGGGCTGTCAATTTTTTTAAAGCTACCTGGATACCCATCCAAATTTTATATGGGTATGTGATTGCCCACGACACAAATATCTCCACACACTAACTCTGATACTCTGTGCAAAGCTCTATGCAATCAAGTCAGAAGGCACTTTGACATTCTTAGAATGCTCAGAAAGATGAAACAGCAAAGACAACACTGAACATAATCTTTGATTTTAAATAGGTAAAGGTATCTCCGGTACTCGAGTCTGAGCGTTGGGTTCCGGCGCTTATCTCCGGTCTAGGCAATCAGTGACGTGGGTGGCATAATCCATTAATCAGGGGTAGGTTGCCATTACTTTCCCCAGACCCACATTTTACCTCGCAGCTTATCGCTGCTCCTCATTTTGCCACCACCCTCTTTTGAGCAAGGCTGAGTTGACCTTAGGGCTCCTGCGGGAATTGAACCTGCAACCTTCTGCTCCATCGTCCAGAGTTGTTACCACTTTTCTAACTTCCTGCCCCTGATTTTAAATAGACACCTACAATAATACAAGCTAGGTTAACATGGTCAGCTATAAAGGTTTGGAGAGAGAGAGAGAGAGAGAGAGAGAGAGAGAGAGAGAGAGAGAGAGAGAGAGAGAAAGAGGATAACATCTGACCAAATACAGGCACATTTTAGTACCATACAAAATTAATATATCAAAGCATTTTCTAAGGTCAATATTATTAAGTGTTCAACCCCATTGGCTTCTTACTAAATTACCAAAATAATTTCATTTTAATAGCAAATAATAAAATTTTCATCAAATTTTTAATAGGTTCAATCATAAAAATGGTTCTCAATCCCTCTAATAGCAGTAGCCCTGAAACTAAAACATAGTTTTGATGCAGATTTGAAAAGGCTAAAAGATGGCAAGAGCTGTGGAAAATTAGCAATACTGACAAAAGCATTTACCAGTAATCAACATCAACCACAGGTGCAGCTACCACCACTAAAGCAAGACAATATGTATCAATTTGCTGACTACATTTGCCACTTTATTCAATTAATGAACCCATTTTTGTTCACCTTGACCCTCACTTTGCCCTGAAAATCTGATCAATACGAAAATTACCTTCCTCATTCACAGTGCTTTTTTTCTATGAAAAAAGGTTTGGGAACTCATTTCACATGTTTTGTTGTAAGAAATTATAATTGAATTTGTTCAATGATGACAATGAACGCTATAATTTACAGGATATTTAAAGAAATAGATGTCTTTTACAAGAAAGTGAAAGAGACTCAAAGAGTTAATATATCACTGAAACTGTTCAGAATAAAAGTTGTGCAAAATGCTGGTATTAGGCTTTGCATCACCTTCCAGAATCTGGCATAAAAGGTGTGAGAATGCCATTCCCGTGCCTTCTCACTGAAAAAAGCACGACTCATTCATAACAAAAGACAAAAAACATTCTGACTTTACTTTGTTCAGGAAAAATTTTGCTCTTTATCTCCTTCAATTTTCTGCACTTAACAGCAGTTAATCTTAATTAGCCATTATGTCTTTGCAATTCCATTCATTTAAGTCCTCATTAACACTCTTACAATACCTGACTAACTAGCGGAAACAGGTGTAAATGTTGATGCAACTGATTTTCTCACCATTTCGGATGTTCATGAATTAGGAGGTTTCCAGTCAAAGACACTGAAATGGATTTTAAAAGTTGTTGGGATAATTTCTATTAATATATCAAAAATCATTCAGTTGGAGATTTTATATTTTCTTATAAATTGAGAAAAGGCTATTTTAATTTGGTCACTGAATTTTATCCAAACTGAAATTTGATCAGTGGTACTATTTATTGAAACTCCATTAAAATGGCTCACAAATTCATGGCAACTAGAGTTGTCATGTGAAACAGAATTTTGTAAAATAAAACATATGCTGTGCAAAATATATTTGTCCAGGGTAACTATGCAATTTCTTGTTATTTGCTTGATTTATGAAATTATATCTCTTCCCACAATTGGTAAATGGCCTTCTATTGAAACTCATTTATAGCACACATCCTGTTTTATGGGAGATTCCTGTTTTAGTATGGTTTTGACCCATAAAATCAATTTATTTTTCTGAGATTTGAAAAGATTTGCATTTCAGCATTTCATCTTCTTACAACTGAGCATGATATTTAGTCAGCAATAATGTTCTAAAATTCCCAATCTATTCCTCATCAGATAGAAAATTACCGCTCAGCTCATAAGAAGGATGTGGACAATCACATCACCCGGAATTACATTCCATTAAAAGTAAGTGGATACATTAACTGGCAACGTCTACACATTAGCGAGCAAATCAAGTGCAACACCTGCACAATTTGCAGAAACAGATGAGTAGTGAAATATGGTTTTGTTACATTCGTTCAGTTTAATAGCTTTCTATGCATTTTGGTGTAAGATTAGCAGCATTTGGATTGAATCGCACATGCAAAGACAGCAATCCAAGATGTCGACAGCTCTTGAGAAATTAAATAAATATACGTCTCATTAACTGCCATTGCACTGCTCTGCAATGAAACAGTTTTGATGCAGTTGAATGGTTTTCCTATAGGCTAATGCAAAATTTTATGGAAGTATCTAGCTGAACGTACCGGGGTATATATTCTGGCAAAGAGGAAGAAATGATATCATCATACAATTTTTTATTTATCATAAAACCTGGGACCGCATCCATGGCAGGTTTTAAAAACAAAAATTACAAGAATGGTACTTCTTCTTCTTCTTCTTTAGGTGCTGTGTATTTCTACGTTAGCGACCATGGATTTACACTTTGTTCGATCTCGACGTCCTCTTATTAATAATTCGAAGTTGTTCCTTACTTCCTCAATTCCTTCTCGTAAGAAGACTCCACTTTTCCGGTTATTGCCAAATGCTCTAGGTCTTCCTTCCTCGTTATGTGTCCAAAGAAGGAAAGCTGCCATTTTTTTGATGGTTACCACCAGACTTCCTTTTATTCCAATTTCATTCAAGACCTCTTCATTGGGTTTCTTTTCCGTCCATTAAATCTTCAGCATCCTTGCAAAAACCACAGTTCTGTGGCTTCCAATTTCTTCTGTATGACCTTGGATATAGTCCATGTCTCTGCTTCATACAAGAGGACTGACCAAACGTAGCCTCTGAACACTATTAATCATGTCTTGTAAGACAGTGGTTCTTAAAGTGGTGGTGCGCGGACCAGCACCGATCTGCGGAGTGCTGATTGCCGGTCCACGAAAGAATTCAAAATAAATTTAAGTTATTAACTTATTTAGGCAAAATAGTCAAATTATTCGGATTAATTTAATTTTTTGGAATTTTTATAGACTCTATGCATGGCTGCAATCAATTTTACGTTAATCTTTGTTAATATACCTAACAAATGGATAGGTTACCGGTCGGTTTCCTTGCTGAATGACGGCCAATCAGGGCGTCCATCGGTCAGTGAGTCGATGCCAGATTTTGACTGCATCACAGATCGCCTCTTACCTTCTGACACTCTTGATGTTCAGTCTTTGTCACATTTCCCATCACTGGTTATCATACTGCCTAAGCACTTGAACTGTGCCAATTGTTTGACTTCGTCGTTATTTAGTCTTATACTGCATGCGGGTGTTACTTTGCTCTTGGTACTCACCATGCAGAAGGTCTTTTTGCATTAATCCTTAAGCCTTTCCTTTCGCCTTCTAATGCTAATTTAGTTAGAAGTTCCTGCAGTTTTTCCTCTGAATCAGTTATTAAAGTGGAATCGTCTGCTAAGATTATTTACATTTCTTCCTCCAAGTTTGACACCAATAAAGAATGGTACATGTCATGTAGATATGTTGGCTAGCTCATTTTACAAACAAATTTAGGAAGGAAGCCAGTGAGCTGAAGCCGGTACACTCTTGTTCATCAGCTAATTAGTAAAACTTATCTTTCCACTGTAAAACACTATTCTTTGGCAACAGAGGCGGCGCTAGGAGGGTGGGTCCGCTGGTCCGGACCAACCCAGTCTCAGGCAGGGACACCCGAGCAAATCATGCAAATGTGCATAGAAATTATGATTTGGGGTGGGGTTGATGGGGAGGGGTAGTCTGAGCCTGGTCCTTGTTGTGTAGATTACATTAGACCCACCCAGCCAACAAAACCCAGCGCCGCCCCTGTAGCCTACTGTAGCACTAGTCCTTGCTTTGTCCAATTTCAAACAGGGTATCAATTTTATAATATTTTTGTGGTCTATAAAACCTGTAATACAAAAAAACAGCTCACTTAAGAGCCATCTTATCTCTTGATTGATTTTTTAGACATTTGACAGACAATAGATTTCTGAAAGACTTTGTATAGTGTCGTTTCAAATGACTCAATATTTTTCGTGGCATTTCGAAAGCTCTAGAAAAAATTGAGACAGAATATATTGACAATTCTACTACGGTCTGACACAACAAAGATGGGGACACAAGAATATGTTGGTTTAATTCGTTTCATCAGTCTTCTGAATTTTTGCATATCTATAGCCTACTGTAGCACTAGTCCTTGCTTTGTCCAATTCCAATCAGGGTATCAATTTTATAATATTTTTGTGGTCTATAAAACCTGTAATACAAGAAACCAGGTCTCTTAAGCGCCACCTTATCTCTCGATTGATTTTTTAGACATTTGACAGAGATAAGATTTCTGAAAGACTTTGTATAGTGTCGTTTCAAATGGCTCATTATTTTTTGTGGCATTTCGAAAGCTCTAGAAAAAAATTGAGACAGAATATATTGACAATTCTAGTACGGTTTGACACACCAAAGATGGGGACACAAGAATATGTGGTTTTAATTCGTTTCATCACTCTTCTGAATTTTTGCATGTCTAAAGCCTACCAGGGGCGGCGCTAGGGGGGTGGGTCCGCAGATCCGGACCCACCCAGTCTCGGGCACGGACACCCGAGCAAATCGTGCAAATCTGCAGAGAAATTATGATTTGAGGTGGGGTGGTGGGGAGGGGTAGTCTGAGTCTGGTCCTGGTTGTTGTAGATTACATTAGACCCACCTAGCCAACAAAACCCAGCACCGCCCCCGTTTGGCAATGACTAAATGAACACATTGATCCAAGTATGCTTGTTCATGGTGACACGTGCAAGTCACCCACCCCTTGGAACACATTTGTTAAGGTTCAAGACACCAAACGCATAAGCTCTTTGATGTGCCAATCAATTATCAACTCCCTATTGGAATGATTTGGCTGGCTGTTCTGTAATTATTCATTAAATCTGTACAGTTTTTGATGTATTTGGTGAGCAGTTACAACACAAAGTTCAATTTCTATGAAGTCGTCAATTCTTTGAAGGCCAGTTTTGTCCTGTTTTCAAAACAACATCAATAGCTCTGATGTCACAGTGTCCCATGGACATACAAAAGAACTAACGAGGAAATACTACATATGATGGAAGAGAGACAAACACTGATGATTACCATCAAGTTAAAACAGACGAAATTTTTTGGGCACGTGATGAGGAAAGAAGGATTGGAGAACTTGGCAGTGACAGGCATGGTGGAGGGCAAAAGATCAAGAGGAAAACAAAGATTAAAATATACAGACAGAATGAGAGAGGAAATGGGGATAGAAATTACATCAAACTCTTGAGGAGCACTAGAGACCGTGAAAAGTGGAAGTCCATGGTCGCCAACGCAGCAATGCATGGCACCTAAAAGAAAAGAAGTCACAAATATGAATTCAGCACCAAATGATAAACTCACAAGACAATGGGGCGGAAGATGGCAGAGTGGGTTACGTGCTGGAGCATCAGGCTGACGGAGCGGGTTCAAGCCCCGTTAGTGCCCCTAGTGGCTTTCACACAGGCAGTAATGCAAACTAAGCCACTTTAAATCATGCTAAGTTTAATGTTTTTAAATGGCCAAAATGAACTGATTAATAGGCATGTGAAAGTCACACCATGAGCAGTAGAGACTTTTTAAAAATTGCAAACTCCTTGCACCAGCGAACTATATTATGCCTATATAAATTTTAATGCTCAACTACAATTTCTGAATTATTGACTTGTATGTGTTCTTCAAAGGCTATGTTAACAACTGGAATTTTTACATATGGGATACATGTATGTGTAAATATGAGAATGTAAACTTCTGGGAAGCCATAACGTTGGCACAAGAAATGGCAAAACGAAATTCTTTACTTTGTACATATGTTTTGGACTTTTGGTTCATAAAATCAGAGACAAAAAATCTTGATGATTGAATAAGATCAGTTTTTAAAGGCGATATTTGGCTATAGGGAAAGAATTTTAACCACGAATATGCTGCATCCCATAAAGCGCAACATAAGCCAGAGGTCACCAAACTACCATCTGTGGGCCATGTCCGGCCAGCGAGGTCAGTTTATCTGACCAGCCATTTAAATTTGCTTGATAAAACTACAGTAGGTGCAATGCCACTATCTTTTTGTTAACATCACAGTAACTGCTAACCTTTTGGTAAATAAATATGTTGGTTCTCTCTGTTTTGTGTGTGTGTATTGCATGCCACTAACATGGAACACTAAACTTAGTTTTTTTTCTTTTTCTCAGACCAGGGCCTGTGCTTATCATTTTTCAGTAATTTAGCTTGCTGTCAAAAAGTTTGGTGACCCACGGCATAAGCCATGTATCTTAAACCTTTCTCAACATTCAGAAGCTAAACAGATTACAAATTACTGAGCTGCATCTCTGCACTATTACATTAAACATGATTGTATCTGAAATTCACAGAAGTGATTTCTTGTGAGAGTATTTCACAGCAATGAAACAGTGCTGAAAGTATCCAGTCTAAGAGACTGCACTCATCAAGTTTTCATAAACCTTACCGCTAAACCAATTTACATCAGAAATCACTCTGCAAATGTACATACACACGCACACGCACACACATATACATAAATATATATACATACATAACCAAATAATGGTAATGAATTTTGAGGTAAGACTAAAAATTATTTGGTCAAGCCTCCTAACTACTGACAAAAACATTTCTCTGTCAAGTATATGTATATATATATACAATATATATATATATATATATATATATATATATATGCAATGGCTATGCATGGCCAGCACACCAAATGGCAGCCATGATCCCAAGGTAGTGCAACTATTGCAACTATTGTGTGTTTAGACAAGTATCAGCTCCTCACCTTACAGACTCCCTGGCCAAAGTAAAGATATTCATATTGAAAAATAGCAGTGTAATTTAGCACAGTAATGAATGCTCATTTTGCAGTAGGCTAGAAGGTTCTCGGGATGAGGGAAAAACTAATTTTTTGCTGATTGACAGAACTTGACACCCAGTGGAAATAGAAAAAGGGAGCATTTTGAAAATCGAGATGTGCCAATCATTCAACTTTCACGATCTTTCCGATAATGAAGAAAATTCTCTTTTTTATAAAATATGCGTTATGTGGCCAAAGACAGAAAATGAGCATGAAAAGTAGCAACAAAAAGAAGTACAAACTGGTTTTTAAAGAATATGAAAGTTGACATTTTCAAAAATCTTGTCCATAAAATGTTACTACCCATAATTCCATTTTCATTTATATCCAAAATATCAATGCTCTGCTGAACACTGCACATCACCTACCTAGGTTCAAACACATTAACCAATACTTGCCATTTTACTTGGTACATATGCCAGAATCATATTGATCATATATATTTAGTACAGCTCTAGTGGTTATAGAAAAAATATCGAACCTCAGGCTGAAGTTGTGCTCCCACAATTGTTAATTGCTGTTCCCACTTTGAAACTATCTGCAAAGTCTCTAATGTTTTCTGCTGTGTACTCTTAGTCTCATCGAGGAGTGTTGTCTCGTAAAAGTCCTGGATATCTGCAAGCAAACCATTAAACACACACACATGCAAATGTACACAAATATCAATATTACAGCAATTCCTAGAATAAATATTTGCATCAGCCATAAAATTTACTACGCTTCTGAGCACGATTGGATATGTCCTATTGGCCGTGGGGGAGAAACCGATTTTTGTAACTGAAAAGCCACTACCGTTCACAAGTGCGCATCATCGACATCAACTGTGAAGTCCCTTTACAAGCCAAGGATCTGAATAAGGCATCAATAAAATTATTCCTCTCTCAGTCTATAAGACCTTGAACAGCTATAATTCTAGAGGCAGCAGCCACTAAGGCAGAGTTTCTCAACTGGGATTCCAAAAAGCCCAAGGACTTCCCGGATTAGTTTTTAAAAAAATCAAGAATTCTACAATGCCATTTTACTACTGCATTGGGAATCATCAGCTGTTTGCTAGAAGGCAAAATTTTTACCAAAACCCAAAATCATTTTCTGATAATGTTCTGGCTGCGTTCTACAGATTTGATTCAGTGCTGGCAATTTCCCGACATGGAAGACACACAATAAAAAGACAGGCACCAAACCTCACTCCAAAAAATGTGAAATTTTTCACAGATCGCATAAAAGCAGAAAATGAATTCTAGATCTGAATTCAGTAACTGAAAAGTTATGCCTGAAATACGATTCCTTTGGTAAAGTATCTAATGTGGTAAATCATTAAAAATTTCACCTGGAATCCGCACCAGCTAATACCAATAACAAAATTAATAAGTATGAGTCCAGTGCAATCACCACAATTAGCATAAATTCATAGATATCATGAATAAACTTGTTAAAACAGCAAGATTAGACAGCCATATAAATTAATCAAATTAGCATAAATGTTTCTATACTACCTATATAGATAAGTTTTGGTCTCAGGTGGAACATATCTGCACAAGTGTCAAAATAAATACCATACCATGCTAGTAATTTTATAACTAATATAGCAAATATACTGTATTAAGCCCGTCCCACATGTGAAATAAAACTGAAATAAAATTGAAACAAAACTGAAACAAAACAAAATGTTTTGTTTCAGTTTCAACCGTCCCCACATGTGAAATAAAACTGAAATAAAATTGAAACAAAATGTTTCAGGACCCTGAAACAAAGTTCGACATGTTGAACTTTGTTTCAATGTTTCAGTGTTTTAGCCAATCAGCGAGCAACAACCATGCCACGTGCAACGTCAGGCATAGGTTAGCTTCGCCTACTTCTGCTGAAACACTTCTGTTTTGTTTCATGTTGTGGGGACGCTGAAACAAAACTGAAACAAAACAATGTCGTCGTTCGTTGGTCTGTGTTTTGTTTCAATTTTATTTCAGTTTTATTTCACATGTGGGACGGGCTTTAGTCAACTGCCAACCTTCCATAAGGGTAGGATTTATCCTAAAGCCCGTCCCACATGTGAAATAAAACTGAAATAAAATTGAAACAAAACTGAAACAAAACAAAATGTTTTGTTTCAGTTTCAACAGTCCCCACATGTGAAACAAAACTGAAACAAAACTGAAACAAAATGTTTCAGGACCCTGAAACAAAGTTCGACATGTCGAACTTTGTTTCAATGTTTCAGTGTTTTAGCCAATCAGCGAGCAACAGCAAAACCCACGTGCAACGTCAGGCAGAGGTTAGCTCCGCCTACTTCTGCTGAAACATTTCTGTTTTGTTTCATGTTGTGGGGACGCTGAAACAAAACTGAAACAAAACAATGTCGGCGTTCGTTGGTCTATGTTTTGCTGCAGTTTTATTTCAGTTTTATTTCACATGTGGGACGGGCTTAAGACTCCTAACTGTGCAAATCCATCCACAATTATGACAGCGGAATTGAAATAGTCATCATTAAAGAAATTAATTAATTATCATTTATTTACAAGGCTGAGGGTGTCATAGCAGCTGGTTTGGATTTTAGAGCACTGTTTGTCCTAATATTTTTTTAAACCAAAGTGAAAATTCACATGGAATGACATGCAAGGCTCTTTGATGAGTCAAGCCCCTGCAAAGTCTTCAATCCTTACAAAAATCTAAATAAAAGGCAAATCTTACATTTATATAGCACCCAGATATTAATAAACTAGTCATCAGCCTTAGGGGTCATGCAGACTCTGTTAATTTCCATGCTGGTGTACGTGTGAGTGCCCAGAGGTCGAACCCAGATTCATGGCTGAGGTTCCCCAACTGAGCCAACAAGACACCTTTGCAAAAAGATGGGAACCACGTGCAAAGTGCTGAGGCCAGTCAACACTGCTAGATAAGATCTGGAAAAGAATCAAACTGACACTATCGGTAAAATAGATACAATAAAACACATGGCAGACTGCAAACAACCTTCATTCTTTTCTCGAATGTGCAAACAATTCTCAGGCCTATTTCAATTAGTGTTGAAGTGGTAAATGGCAGAGTAGGCAGTAAAACCAGTGACATACTTTTCTGAATATGAAAAGCCACTTACACACAATATAACTGATTAATATTTTTCTCACTCTACCTTAAGAAATATAACTATCAAATACTATCAATACTTCGGACACGTACAGTGGAACAGCGACACTAGGTCAACATTGGAGAGGACAATCCAAAAAGGAATGATGTCGGGAACTAGACGAAGAGGGCGACCAGGGAGACGATGGGCGGATGACGTGGAAGAGTGGACAGGAATGAAAATGTCAGCAGCAGTCAAGAAGACAGAGGATCAACATGGTTGGAGGAAAGAAATTCATGCTGTCACCTTAACTTCAGTTCATGAAGGAAGAAGGAGAAGATGATGATGATGGCTATCAAATTAGGAGCAACAGTCTTAAGCTGGATTCATATTATCGTCTATTTCTTCATGGATGTCATCTAACCTCCTTACTTTTAATCTATCCAAGAAAGAAATCCTCTTAATAGGTCTAACCCAACAGGTTAAAACATTGACAGTTCCAAGCTAGTTTTGGCTCCAAACATCACAATAACCCCTCAAACATCACAATAACCCTGCTGAAATTGCTGAAATTGCTGAAATGCTTGGTTTCAAATTTGACTCATCTCTAAATTTAGAATCACAACTCTCTCAACTTTCAAAAGCCTGCTATGCCCATGTTCATGATTTATGTCACCTTCGTCCTTGCCTTGACACCAAAACTGTCTCCACAATCGCCACTTCAGTAGTCCATTCCAAACTAGATTACTGCAACTCCCTCTACTATAACCTTCCAAAAACCTCAATCAACAAATTACAATCAATTCAAAACGCACTAGCCCGAGCAGTTACTAAATCATCAAAGTTATACCATATCTCACCTATGCTGAAGTCAATGCACTGTCTTCAAATATTCGAACACATCCAGTACAAGATAATAATGATTACATACAGTTCACTTCATTCATCAAAACTGGTCTACCTGGAAAAACTCTTATTGCCTCAGCCTCCAGGACCCACACATCTCACACTTTCACACCTGTTAAATCAGTCATCTCTCAAAATTTGCAACTGCGCTTTCTCATATGCCACACCAGAACTTTGGAACTCAATTTCAGCTTTACTCTGCAGCCCATGATATGGTCAAACAACAAGTTCTGAATCCTCATTTCTTTTAATTCCTTCACTATTACTTCAAGCCTTTAGGTCTAATCTTTGCTGTGATTGCCTACCCGGATCTCCAACCTTGACCACCACAAACTGTGGTTTATGAACTGTGGATTTCACCAAGATTGAGCACTCGTGAATACGTTGGTGCACTGCACCAAGCTTTCTGGCAGCGCTATAGAAATATTGTCTTACTTACTTACTTAAAACCTTCCTATTCCAAAAGTAATTTACTCTATAGCTATAACAACCTGCCCCACCATCTCTTGGATACACTGACCTTTGCCCGAATGACAATCGACTTTGCCCATATAGCTATTCAAGAAAGATTAAGCACATAAGAATAAGCAGCTACTGCTGTACTACTTTCCACAGTGCTATACAAAATTATGAGATTTTACTTACTTACTTACTTAAATACTTAAATGGAACATTGTTTGGCAACTTAATCAACCCAATCAGCCAACATATTTCCTATGCATATTGTGGTTCTAGAGCTTTACTGCACCTTAGTTGCTGCAAGGCACAAAATAAAGCCAATTGTTTAAAAACACTTCAAAGCATGCTAGAGACTGTGGCTGCCATTTCAACAAGTCAGTGCAAGTCTGTGTGAAGAATCTCAAAATGAGATTAAATGCCGTTTGGCCAAATTGGCCAGCTCATCTACTCACTCAGTGCTGAGATGAGTCATCATGTCCATCGGAATTCAGTCTTGGTGACACCAGACTATGTATCTTTGTGAATATAATGATAATGCCCTCATGACATATTTCATTGTTGGTAAATTGAGCATTATTAACATATTTTTAGACCCTCAGTTGTCACGTAAAACCTATTCACTACATTCCATCCCAAGTAACCAATTCCACTGGTCAACATTTTAACAGCTCATGCCTCAACAGCTCTCACTTGGATGAGCATCAGTTTTGCACTGGGTTCACTCCTGCACCTCAAGTATCCATATTTCCACCAGTGAATAGTGGACATCAACATGGTTAGCATAGCCCAATGCTACTAGACTTTCCAGTAGCGTCATTTTGGCTGCTTGCACGTGTTTCGGAATATCGCCGTTGTTGGCTGTTTTACCGACGTTTTGCGCTTAATTTTTGTGCTAATTGCTCGGATTGTCGCCTAATTGTCATTTTGAAGAGGTTGACGATCATCTCTGCACTTTCTCTGCTCAGAACAGATCGGATTCATGTTGCTCGGTGTCAGCATGGTTGGTCTGCTGGACTTATCTAAGCCACCATCCCATCAGCATAGTTTTTACAGGATACATTGGACAATGACTGTTCCGGTTCTCGTGCGGAGTTTCATCTCTGGCCGGTTCTGTTAAGAAGACCGTCCTCAAGAATTTGCCGTCTGATTTCGCTAAACGGAGAATTGGTCTCAACATCTGTGCAGTCTTTCAACAGCCTTTCTTATGCGTTTCGCTGACTCGTCACTGGAATGTCTTCTTGCAGATACCGCCTCCTTAAGAGTTCACTGCCCGATTTTGCCATGGCAGCTAACTCTTTTGTACCAACTGAGCAGCTTTTTCAAGACCAACATATTCCATTCCTCATCGATTTTTCAGCAATGTGATGCGCTTGGAAACATTATTTGCATAGGTGCAATATAAAGAGCCAATTTTATTGATTGATTGATTGATTGAATGCACCAAGTGCTATCAAAACGGCACATTTTATTCCACAGGCTCAAAGGCTGCATGAAAACTAAAGGGTTAGCACCATCAATTTTTCATGACATGGGCTGAATAAGGGCAGTTGTCAGCCTTTCCTTGACCAAATGCCTGCACTGTCAATTAAAAATCTTATTCATTTCTAAAATAATTGTAAATTAAACCTGCTTTCTTTCTGCTTCTCAGGGTTACATCAACTTAACACGTGAGCAACTGAGCATGCATACGAGTGCACACACACACCTTTAGTGTAAATTTTTCATTTCATATAAGATGGATACAACTATGAAAAACTAAAAAACTATACCAACAGATCTTAAAATCTGCCAGTTCACAGAATCAAAACATAAAAAGTTACCTTGCAATGAAAAGAAACAATCTTTTGTATATCTATCATACAAATGGCTATAATATGCACAAACATAAATATGACCCTTTGTACCCAGTGTTTTATCCAGACCCCTGGCCTTTGGGGAGCAAATTGACTTGGCTAGAGGAGAAGAGACACAGTTCAATGCAAAACTTTTGTCAGTGCTGGGATTTCTGGAGGGATTTTTGTGGTTTTGGGGAAAAAACTATCCCTCTATCAGGCCTGTATGAAATGTTGCATGTACCTAAATGTGAAAAAATTGTCTTCCCATATGGATAATAATAATGTGATTTTAAGTGGTTTAGGAGGCTAAGTAAGCCTGTGTGAAATTACATAATTAGCCATTACAGTGTACACACATAACACAAGTCTTGGTTTCCAAGAGAAGACACAATATCTACTGAACCAAGGAAAACAAAATCTATCGGCACTGCTACTTTTCAAGTCAATAACTGCATTATATTTCTTTAATCTTTTCAGCAATTTACTGGTCTTGTGGATCTCAGTTGTGCCTTCCATCAACCAAGAATTGCAACCAATACTATTTCAGATTAGGGTAATTTGCAGTTGTCTGTCTCAGTGGCTATCTCAGTAGAGCACCAGCTCTGAAACTGCGAGATGATCTTTTGGCCCAGGTTCAATACCCGGGCGGTCAGAGATTTTATTTATCAGGCAGTCACATGTTGGCTGGCACAGAGTGGAAATTAAAATGGCCTGTGTAATGTATCGATTTTTATGTGCTTTGATACGTTAGTGGCAATAGGTGCCCAGTAAAGTTGCAGATGTCTACCAAGATGGGTCTCTATAATAAATACCTTGCAAGACAATCACACAAAATATGAAAACATGTGTGCAACAACCAATTACAGTAGTCACCATAACAAAGGACAGGACAGAAAAGGATCAAGAATGAGAAAAAGTGCTGGAGAAAAAGCTACTTTGTAAGAATTCCAGCTTCACAAGCTCTAAATAAATCCACAAGAAATTACATTACACTATTCTATTTCTGCTACAATTATCACATAACCCTAACCTATTGTATACATGTCAATCTGCTATATGTCATAAAACTGTTACCAATAAGTTTACCAACATTATTGATAACAATATTCTCAGTAATAATAATTACCAATAGGTTATTATAATTGCAAGTGTAGGCAGAAATTTAGTGATTTCCTGGCATAATGCAACATGACTATGTGTAGTTTCAAAAGCTAATAAACCTTCACTTTAAAAGTTAAATGAAACAGTGTTAAGCTCAAAAACAGTGCACCACCTGAGCAAATTTTCAAGAGACATCTCTTCGTGTTTCTTACTGAAATGACATTGTCTATTATTAATGTGCCTTTTGGCATTGATTGGTCTTCACTATGTTTATCGGCGCTATATTGTCTCATTTTTCTCAATTATCTCAAAAATTGTCTCAATAACTCAATAACTAGCAAATATTTTCCATTCAGTAGCTCTGCAATGGCAGGAATGTGCAAGTATTTGTTATGCAAATAAGTTTGGCAATGTAAATTTTTAACTGACTGGTCAACAGAATGGCTTGACTGACTTTGATCAAGGCACAAGATGCATAACAAAGCAAGTCAGTTTGTAGTTCACAGCCTGCGGACACATAGTATCAGAGTCAAACATTTAGGAATGCCAAATTCATATGAAATTTATCAATGTGACGTTATCTTTGATTCTTACACAGCCACCCTGAGAATTGGCATCTGTGTGAGAAAACTGCTACTAATAAGTTTACCAACATTAATAATAATATTATCAGTAATAATACTACAAATAGGTTATTATAATTGCATGTGCAAGCAGAAATTTAGTGATTTCCTGGCATAATGCAAAATTACTATGCATAGTTTCAAAAGCTAATATACCTTCACTTTAAAACAGTGCTTCCCAACCTGTGTGCCGTGGCACACAAGTGTGCTGCAGCAACTTTAGAAGAGCGCCGCGGAAAAATGTTGGAAATTTTTTTAAAGATCTAGAATATAATCTAACAGCTAACATAAATAAATTGGCGACCTTTTTTGCTTGTCAGCTTGGGAAAAGGGAGAGATCATGATCACAGTTGAGGTCTTTTGCTTGTCGGCTGCAGTGTGCCGTTGACTGTACGTTTCTTGGATAATGTGCCGTGGCCAGAAAAAACTTGGGAAGCACTGCTTTAATAGTTAAATGAAACAGTGCTAAGCTCAGAGATTGTGAATGTTTCTTAAATTACTGAAACAACTTCGAAGATCCTACAGCTGCCATCATGGCATGTCCGGGCTCCACAAAAGCAAAACTGTCCACAAGTTTCTTGCTAATATGAGCAACTTATGCCACAGCTGCCAATTCAAACAATTAGAAAATTCACTTAGCCACTATTGAATTATCATTGGCTTCCTGCAACAAGCCTAAGCAAGGCACTTTGATGCTAAGTGAAGCTATCAATGCTTGCAAGCTATCAATGCCTGCAGCTGGACTGACCAGGTGCCAAATGTGAAGGCACAAACTCAATTACCCGGTAGCTCAACAGAACACTTATGCAGAGAGAGGAGAGGAGAGAGAGAGAAAGAGAGATAAAGAAAGAGAGAGAGAGAGAGAGAGAGAGAGAGATGTGATGAAAGATCAACATGACTTACCAGAGACTGGAGACATCAGTTTATGGAATGCATGTCCACCTTAACCAATATATAAGTGAACACACACACACACACACACATGTGTGTGTGTGTGCGTGTGTGTGTGTGTGCAGGCATGCATGTACAGAGTTTTAGATCCACCCCAATAGGGAGCTTAGATTGTCAATCAGCTTACTACATACACACAGTAACCCAGGGTCCTTCAAACTAAATAACATTTTCAACTAATCTTCTGGCTCTCCTCTTTATTTCATATATTTGACCGTTTTTGCCCAGTCCACTCAATTTCATCAGCACAGCAGACAAGTTGCCATGACCAATCACAAAACTATCTAAACAGTGTATCATTATGCGGTGTAATGTAATGTAACAAAATATTTGCATAGCACCTCTTCTGAAGAATCACTCAGAAGCGCTCCTGTTGCAATTACTGCATATTGATAAAGAGATAAGTTTTAAGCTGTTTCAAAAAAGGGCCATAAAATTAGGAGTTGCTAATCCACACATACTGGTGTCAAGAGCAATCCAGAGGATAGGGCCAACTGATTCAAAACCTCATTCCAGGAATAAGGAGGTTTGTGCTTAGGGCACACTGAGTTGTAGACCAAAGACATGGCTGACCAGTGATTGAGCTAAGAGGGTGGAGTACAGTAGCTCTGATAGGTAAGAAGGAGTGGCACCAAAAAGAGAGAGTGCAACTGTTCTCAACACACAAAATTCATTAAACTGAAGAAAGTTCAAGCAAGATGTACTATAAATTATACCATCTGCATGCATACTAGGGCGGGTCGAAACATAAAAATTTTTGGAATTTTATTACGGAACTTGGTAATTATTTGTGAAATGAAGTCTAAAGAAAGAAACAACTAATAAAATGGTAGTTGTGCTATTGCAAATGCCCCATTTTTGGCCCTAAAGATTGTAGTATTTATCAGCATTGTTCAAATGTTACAGAATTGTTATTGCTTGCTATTTTGGCATACAATTTTTTTTATCTACCTAACTTTCACTGTAATTTGATTGCCTCTTTGTTTTAACGGTACACTGTTCGATAATTGATTCTATAAATGTTGGAAAGTGTGGTTTCGACATGAGAACAAGAAACATTACATGGCATGCTATATTCGGTAATGTTATAGGAATTCCTTTCAATATGACGACAAATACACAAGTTGACAGCACTTTGCACATCAAAACAAAAAAAGAATGACACAAAGACAATAAAATAGCTGTGTCAGAGGCTATCATCAATCTCTGGAACAAGGCTTTCATTCCAACACTTCACTCTCCGTCTGTCTTGAAATGTGTCAAACACTAATTTCCACTGGTTCAGAACTATGTTCTAAGTCAAGTTCAACACGTCAAGCTACCTTCTTGAGTAGCTTGAACTCTTTGTTTGACATTGCAGCATGCACTTGTGTCATTTGTTATAATCTAATCCACAAAACAATCTTGCAAGTGTCCTAAACAGTTGTTCTTATTGGATTAAAGAAATTCGAGGAAAATGTTTATTGAAGGTTAGACGTAGAATCAACAAAGCGGTTATGAAAAGGATGCAACGAAAGCACAATGAAGAAGACAAAGCTAAAAGAGTAACGAAAACATCGGATAGTGATAATAAATATTAGATCTTGGTGAAGACAAAGTCAATGATAGTGAAGGGAGTGATTAAGAAAGCAACTGTGAGGTATTTTCTGACAGCGATGCTGAACTCTTTTGCAGAAAAAATAAGATCAAATCAAATGCGATTACCTCTTCTGCACCTAGCAAAAGAAGCTTAACAGTGCTTATCGATTTTGGCCTTGTAAGCAAAGAAGATCAAAGCTTTGTAAGAGACATAAATTAAAGAAACATTGGCAGCGAGGTATACAGTAAGACAGTCACACAAATCCATAACAGGTATTTACGTCGATGGGAGATGGAATGCGCCACTTTAGTCAAAGTAAACAAAAATAGCAAGTGGTATGGTGATACTATTGTTGAAGATCAATATGTTCTTGTTGAAGAACAAGGTGGCAATTATCTAACTCACGTTATACTTTCATCAGGAAGAAGTACTGACATTGCCAGTAGTATTCTGAAATTAATAACAGAGATGCAGAATACAGATGCAAACGATTGTATCTCAGCAGTAGGCTGCTATGGTACATACAATAACACAGGCTGTAAAGCTGGAGTAATCCATCCGATTGAACTGATTAGGACACTTGCAAGATATGCCGATTTGTTTTGTGGATTCGTCATAGCTGCAACATTCAGTAAATTGGTTTATATGTATGCTGCATACAAATGAATTAATTGCCTTTGAGAAATCTGTTTAAAACGTTGGTTCGATGGATCCACCTATGGATCCTCAAGTTTCTCTGACCTCATTGTGTAATGGATTGCAGCGCTGCAAAAGTACAGTAAATTCCTTGTTCGTTTTGAAAATACCACATGTGACCACGATATGCCAGAGTTGAGTGAAGACGTATTAGATGAAGATATTGCCAAGCTGAACTGTCTTACTTTGGATTACAAGAATCACACACAAGGATGGAGCGTTGCATAAAACTAGTAACAGATGCTTCAACAGCAGTTCATTGCTTTGAAGCAAGAGACGGTTTTATTCACGCCCGAGTCAATTATCGAAATCTAATGCCCCTATTTGAGTTAAAAAGATTTTTGTGAAAACTTCTTGTAATAAACACTTTGTGAAATGCCGATCGTCATTGATCTGGCATACAAATTTTTGTGATTTTCAAGTTATGTACAAACTTTCCTAATTAAAAATGGGGCACTTCCACATGTTCCAAAGTAGTTCTTTTGTGATTTTCTTTCAAATCAGATGGAAATGCAAATATTTCCTCAGTTCCGTGACAAAAAAAATTTTTCGACCCGCCCTAATGCATACTCACTAGTTCTATCCCTCTCCCATACTCGGACAGCTCTTGGTTCTCGTGCCTTCTCAGAGGCCGCCCCCAAACTCTGGAACACATTGCCTCAGCATGTGTGCATTGCAGATTCATTACAGACTTTTAGAATAAGATTAAAAACCCATCTATTTGACCTGGCTTATCTACCATAGACTGGCACCCGTTTGTCTGCCGGATACCCTGGGTTTGACCTGGATCTTTAATGATTTGGATTTTGGTGTGCCATCATTTGATGCTCCTATACATTATGAAGTGGCACTATAGAAGTTTAAGATTAGAGAGATTTGATAAGATTAGATCACTACAAGGCATCACTTGTGTCTGGGACAATGCGTTTATTGTTATCCTGATTTAGCAAAGGCTGCAAAGCCCAGATGCAAAACATGCCTACAACAGTATAATGATACACTTATCTTCTGCCAAAATGCCATAAAGATACAGTGTGTGGTACTGAATTTTGCAATTCAACAATAAACTTCAGGCCATATGGCTTATGGTAAACAAATTGACCCAAAGTACCTAGTATGGCATTGGAGCAGTAGAGAGGTAAAGAGTTGAATACAGAAACTACATTGATCACAGCTGGTGGTCACTTGATTCATTCATTCATTCATTCATTCATTCATTCATTCTTAGGTATTTATAGTGCGCCTGTTCCAAATAATGTTTGCAGGTGCATCACAAAAGTCAATAAGTCAATCATGGTAGGCACTGTTAAAGAGGCAAGTCTTCAGCTGCTTCCGGAATGCCGTGATTGTCGATTGTGGTTAGATTCTGTATCTCCTATGGTAGAGCATTCCAAGCAAGCAGTCCTCAGGAGTAAGAGAATGCTCTTCCTCCCATTGTTGTACGGAGGTGAGGCAAGTTGTATAGACTGGTATCTGCCGATCATAGGCCTTTTCTTCTGCATGCTGCTGCTTGTGGCTTGATGAGGTCTGAAAAGTATGTGGAGCTGAGACCATTTTGTGCCCCAAACATGAGTACAGCAGTTTATACTGAATCTGAAACTGCATAGGAAGCCAGTGAAGTTCACTTGGTGGATATTAGATGGAAGCTTGGATCATTTGGAGAAAAGTTGGATAGCAAATCCATGAATGAAATGATATATTGACTGTTAGGTGGATGAATGGATGCTGATTCTCATTTGTCATGTAATGTATGGTAACAAGGCATTTATGAAGCACTTCTTCTGGATAAGTACTCAGAATCACTCCCACTACAATAACTTTGAATAGGAAATAAGACTGTTTTCAAGCATTTCATAAGGTGCCATGGAGTTGGTAGTTGCAAGTCCTTTCTCTGCTAAAATATTGAAATGAATGCCCTTGAAAGATGAAGCTGGCCCCGAGTGGTGCAACAGAGAACAGCTCTAAACAATAGTGCATATTTCATAAGTTTGCAACATTCAAACAGAAACTCTAGTTAAAAAGATTAAGCTTTAAAACATTTCAGTATCCTTAATAACAATTTTATAGAAACAAATGTTTCCAAGCATTATTATCATTTACTAGTTTTTACCAAACTTTTTATACAAACAAAGCCATCAAGAAATTAACTACGAAGATAATATGTAATGATAATTTGCACTGTTATAGCACCATTTCTAATACCCCTAAGCATCAATCGACAGTACTCCACAGCCTAACTTTAAAAGACCAGGTCAATCTAACTATGAGTCAGTGGGAGACAACAAGGAAGGTTATGAAGGAAATGCTATCTGAAAGTGATTCATTTTGAGTCTTGATTATTTTAAAAGTGAGGAAAAGAGTTCCAAAACCTTGGGCCTGTCACAGAAAAAGTCCTATTGCTATCTTCAGTTCTAGCTCTTTGTACATTTAGCAACAAGTCAGCAAATCTGGTTGATTTAACATGGAATTTAGGTACTGAGATTGGCCAGTCTGTAATTTTTTATTTGACAACAGACCAATTTTGAAAGCAAGTAATTCTTCTTTTTTCAACAGTGACCAGTTTAAATGTCTAAGAACATGGAAGATGAAGACAAACTGATGATAAATATTCGGCCTTGGGGAGAGCAACCAGAATTTGAGTTGTTTGAATTGCAGCGTTTGCAATAAATGATAGGCACCTGAAGCAACAAAATACTATATTGCATTCTGCCTAGAATCAATAAATCATTAGAGCACATGCACTCTGCCCAATGAAACATGGCAAATAAGTGGTAACTGAATCTTGTGCATTTAGGCCCAAACATTCAGAACAATCTTGATACCAATGTACCTGCCTACAATGTGGTGAATACAGATGCATCTGGCAGTCCTAAATGATTTCAGATGACAATAATTAACAATATTGTAAATGAAAGAATGTGCTAGTAGATGCATCTGCCAGCCAACACCTGCATAGAAATTGGTGTGCTAAGATCAATACGAATCTAATAAAAAACATTTGTTAAACTGTCAGACAATCGATAGCAATCACATCCATTGCTTAGGTATCAAAATGAACATGTATAAGATTGGACAGATTTAGTGCAATGACTAGAACTATATAGTACTATGAGTAAGACTATTACATAATATAATCAATATAATTTCAAATAGATCATTTGCAAAGAAAAGAACTACTAGTTACATTTCCACAGAGATTTTCATATTATTGACCAATTACTGGGGTTGAAATAAAAAGAACTTGCAGAGTCACGACAGAAATGCACAGTCACAGACCACCAAATACACTGAATATCCTTGACCACATTTCACCTCTGTGACTGTTGCAGTTGATGTGAGTAAATAATGCATAGACAGCTACAAAGACACTGGTGCCAATGGGACATCAGAAAGCCATTCACCAGCAACAGCTGTTATCCAACGTTAATGCACATCCCAGCCACTTAAAACATAAATGTTATCGCAGTCGGCTATGCTGAATGCAAATCCATTGGCAGACTGTCTCTTTCCTTAGAGTTTTTTTCTGCAGCTTCACCCAAATGTTTGTAGCAACCACAGATGCTCAACTGATAATGGACCCCTCTGTCTCGCCCGTCTGCTTTCAAATAAACTGATTAGTGCACGGGTGTTTCAATATAACTTTTAAACTTTCCTCACCGCTATACAGAAAGCGGCTCTCAAAACAAAATCCAACATAAAAACAAGATTGGCAAAAATTTATTTCGCTTTTGACAAAATAACTAAAAGACACATGAAGAGCATTACATACACAATAAAAAAACTTATCTCCTAGTCCAACACCTCACAAGCTGACTTCAAGAAAAAATTACAGACTATTTAACATAAGCCATTATCGGCATTATTCGTTCCCAATCTTAGATGCAGAACACCAAAATTAAGCAGCATTGAGTCAAGTCTAATGTTTGGATGGGCCCACAAACATAGCCATTCATCACCCAGGCATAGATAAAATGAGCAGCAGTGCCAAGCTTCATAGAACTTGGGTTTGGAGACAACAATGAAAACTACCAGATCAATGGCATAAACTAGTGGTATTCAACTAAATTTCACAAAGGGCCAAATTTTTATGACTGGTGCCCAAGGGCCAGGTGCAAACATTTTTTTTTAGTTTAAAAATATAGTTCATAAGTAATATAAACTAGGAAGTTGAAAACAAACCATTTACAAATATTTTGTATGTATTATAAGAAAGTTGATTGTTTCAGTATATTCCCTGGCCATTTCACAACTCCTAGTGGGCCAGATCGGACCGGGGGCCGCCAGTTGAATATCCCTGTCTAAAACTATCTACATTGTCATCACTCATCTGAAACCAGATAGATCAAAAGCTTTATGTTAACACTATTGCCATTATTATCATGATCACTGCATACCTGATTTTATCACAATCATAGCATCTTCACTCTCATCCATAACAAACCTTCCAAAATACCAAAACAATATGAGAATTATTAATATTATTTAAGTGCACAGCCTTTCTGCTGTTGCGATTGTATGCCACAACAGTCTGGTCTGTGCACATTGGAAGGCTTCGGACACTGGCAATCCACAGTTGCCATGGATTTGGTGAAGCCAAGTGATTGGTGGTCTGCTTCATAGTCAATTCCATCCTGTAATGTTAATGTCTCTGTCTCAAAGTCGCATTGCCAGGTGAAGTGCAGCTGAGGCAGGTAGGGCCTACTGCTAGTGGAAGTCTTGCGACGTGCCCAAAGAGGCCGAGATGTCGACGACGAACAATGGCTTGTACAGTCTCTAGTCCAGAGCGCATGTACACGGTGATCACGAAAATCGGGACCACCTAGATTAATGAAAATAACTCAACGAAAAGTCAACTAATATTCAACAAAGTTGTAGTACGTGTACTTTAGATAGTTCTAATGATATTCCACTCATAGTTTGTGTTCAAACGGTCCACCATTTGCTGCACTACACGCACGAAGACGCCTACGCAATTGCTTGAATGACGCATCAATGATGCCTTGATCAATCTCGTCCCACACTTGCATGATGCGTTGTCACAGGTCCTCAATATCACGGACTTTCGTTCGGTGAACGCGTTCCTGCATAACACTCCAAATGTTATAATCCACCAGATTCAAATCCGGGCTGTTGGGTGGCCAGAGAGTAGGCGGAATGAAGTCCGGCGTTTCGTTACCTAACAGTTCAACTGTCTCTCGAGCTCTGTGTGCCGGTGCGCCGTCCTGTTGGAAAGTGTAATAATCTGAGAAAGTTCGGGTGTCCGGCAGCAGTCCCTGCATCAGTAGAACGTCTCTGTAATACTGTCCGTTAACTTTCACCCCGGCTCGAAGAAGTGAATAGCTGTACGACCGAGTGCTGAAACACCAACTGATACCATTAAGGACTTGGTGAAAGTCGGACGAGTACGCAGAAGACGAGCACCAGTGATGTCCTTCTTTCTTGTACCAGCTGCAGCGTAGAGGCGAAATATTTTTTGAGGATCGAGACTGCCTCCTAGGCCTAATATAATTAAAATTTCAGAATGATTGGTCGAAAGGTAGTTAAGTTATACTCATTAATCTAGGGGGTCCCGATTTTCGTGATCACGGTGTATACTTCATCGCTGCATATGAAGTCAAACCATCTAATAATAAGGATTCTACGCTGAGCATTAGCGTGAAAAACTTCAAATCTTTTCCGCTCCTGACCAGTCATCGTCCAAGTCTCACTTCCATATAAGAGTGTCGAGAGCACAAGACATGTATACATCCGAAATTTACTTTGCACGCTCAGCCTACTTTGCTGCCATATTCACATAACAGATGAGGCGATGCCTATGTGACGAAAAGACTCATCATGTGAATAATTCATGATGAATGGAATACCGGTAGTGATGTTAAGTCAATTTTGACCAAAATGGACATAGTGAGTTTTGGAAAAGAGTTCCTCAATTGGACACACTACACATATTTGATCAAAGGTAACAAAAGCTGTCAACTGAATCCACAGTTTCTGAACCGATGAGGATTGGATGAGGATTGGTTCCCATGCAGGACCAGATCCATCATCCAAGGGTTTGAACTTTGGTCTTTGTCCAAGAAACATGAAGACCAAATTTGGAAGCTTCATTCCATTTTCTGCAGAGTAGTGTTAAATTTATCAAGACTCTTCAAATAAAATTGCATCATCAGCATAGTCTCTGTAAAACACTGATCACCAAGCACAATGCCCACATTAAATGCTGTTACCCAGTTCATTACATAATCCATCACACAGCAGAAGAGAGCTGGTGCTAGAACACACTCTTGTCCTGGATTAGATCAAGCAGTATGTTTGGCACACCGATGCCAGCCAGTGCCTTCAACAGAGCTTCTCTGTCAACAGAATCGAATACTGTCTTAAGATCTACATACGCCAAGTTCAATGGTTTACTAAACTCTCGGTGGATTTCTGAAAGAAGTCGCAGGGCGAGGATGGCATCAGGATTGGATCTACCACTTGTAAAGTGAGACTGCTGTGGCCGATGAACTTTGGCTAGGGTCGGCTGTAACCTTGCTTACAGCACATGAGTAAAACCTTTCCAGGTGCTGAGAGCAGCGTGGTTGGGTGATAGTTTTTGCACTCATTGCGGGCACCTTTGCCTTTATACAGTGAAACAATTATGCTGTCCTTCAAGGCTAATGATATTTTGCCAGATCTCCAAACATGTCGAATGATGGAATGCAGTGATATAGTAATGGGCTCAATTGCACATTTCAAAAGCTCAGCTGGAATACCATAAGCACCAGGATCTTTTCCATTTTTAAGATGGTTTATGGCATTTTTGACTTGGCAAGCTTAGGTTTATCTGTGACTATACAGATCAGAGGTGGCATTGATTTCAGCATCATGCAGCTCCTGAGAAGGAGCTCCAGCTGGATGGTTTAGAGCAGGCATGTCAAACTCAGGGTCCCCTGAGGGCCGCATGGGTCACATTGGTATTGTCATGAGGTTACACACAACAATTAATTGCACGCATTACAACTAACTGAAATCATTTAATATTTAGTTAAATTTAGTGCTTCGTTTCTTTGTTATTTCAATTTAGAACATACACTGTGCATTCAAAAATCGCAAAAAATCAATTAAAAAATTGCATAAAAGCAAGCAATCAACTTGAGAAATTGTGTTGTTAAAAAACATTTAAATTTGTAGAAATCTTTGTGCGCGCCGCAGGGCAGCTTGTAAAAGGGTCGCATGCAGCCGGCGGGTTGCCAGTTTAACATGCCTGGTTTAGACGTGGCCGGACAAAATGTCAGTGGACAAAATGTCATGGACAAAATGTTACAGTTTAGGGTTAGGGTTACATTTTGTCCACTGACATTTTGTCCTAGCACCGGCTTAGAGCTTCTTCATAGTGCTCAAGCCATTGGAAGAGAATGATATAAATAAAACAATATGAGAAAACAGGAAAACTATGATATAAACATATAAATCTCTGTAATAAAATATTATGAAGTTAGGAAATAATGGTAGCCACAATAAAAAACATTTACCAAATTTCTAACAGAAATGTTTGTTACCATTATGGTAAACTGCCTTAAAAACAAAGCGCTAGAGAAATTTTCTGGCATCAAAAGACCAAATATGATGCTTATTTGGACTTTGTGAAGGCACTGGATAGGGTCTCAGGAGAAATTATTAAATGGGCATTGAAAAAAACAGGGGCGTTAGAATGGGTGGCTGAGGGAACAATGGCAATGTAGGATGAGGCAAAGAGACTGCAGTAAGAAGATAATGGCCAAGCGATTGGTTCAAAGTACTGTTGGGATTAAACAAAATTCTGATTTACGTCTGTTCTTGCTCATTACTGTGATGGATGTCATCAGTGGAGAAATAGGTAAAGGGCTATCTTGGGAACCGTTATGTGCAGATGATAGTGTGCTAATGACAGCTAGTGAGGAAGCACTAACAGCAAAAGTTAAAGAGCAGAAAAACACATGGAAATTAAGGGGATAAAAGCAGAATACTACTAAAACCTAGATGATGTTCACTGGTGACAATAAACCTGTAATTGAAATGCTGCAACATGCAGTAAATGGGCTGGCAAATAAATAGGCAAGCACAAAGTGCAGTGGCAAAGGGGAAGACCATTAATGGTAATATCAATTAGTATGTCCAGTGTGCTTTCACCTGAGCACTTAAAATGATAAAAAGTGCTAAAAGGTTGAAAACAGAGTCTCTAGCATCTGTTATCTTGGATATATGTCATGTATACGTCATTCAATGTTGGTAGTATTAAACTAGGGGTGCTGACTTTTACAAAAATTAAGTTAAAATTAAATTGTACTTATAAAAAGAGTCAATATATCATTAAACTGTCCAAAGTAAAATTTTTGCAGAATACTGGTATTAGGCTATACATCAACTTCCATAATCTGACAAAAAAGGTGTGGTAATGCCAATTCCACGTGCTCCCACTGATAAAAGCACTGGGCTATGTAAAAGTCCTGATGCTCAATTGTTAAACTTATAAAATTAATATCTCAGTCCTAAGTCACAGTTGCAGTGAAATTGCCAGACTTGAGAAAGGTGTAATTTCTCTTAAAAAGCAGCTAGTTTGAACAATAATGGCATGAAGCTTCCTTTGATGAAAGGAGACTGTTTTCATGTTCACCAATGCTGACATTGATGCTGACATCCTTGATGGATGAAAGCCCAACAAACTGTCAAAATGCTAATAACCTGCATTTCACATATCAGAAGAAATGTCCTTTTAGAAAAAGCTATGACTGATAGCAAGATCAAAGTTGAAAGACATTAGACAGAACAGACAATTTCTGTAAAACAAAACAGTACAAAGAACATACTGAACATCACAAAATCAATTTCCTCTCCTCAATTAACTGCACTTTTTAAGAAGCTTTCACATGCTGTAGGTCTGAGATAATGGTGCTTCATGTCAAAGCATGATGCAAATATAATTTCAGACAAAAAACGTTTCTGCATCATTCAACTTTTGAGCAGTGTCATCCAGTGAGAGGGCAGCTACACACAGACTTAAAAATTAATGTTTCCTGTAGCACTAGACAAGACCGTAATCAAAAAACGACCATATCACACAAGAACAAGAAGTCTATTAATAATCAATGGACCAATAGAATGTGACGATACAAAATGGACTTGATGATAGTCCTGACGAGATGATAAAGAACAAAGGCAGGTAATTATTTGCTATCTCAATGCAATCTGTACTGTCACAAAAAGCAGAAAGTGCACACCTTCATCTTGAATTATCAACAAAGAAGTTTATAGGTCACTGCCCACCCCTCCCCTATTCGGGACAGGACTGGCCATGAGATTCATCTAAAATTGGTGAGTAGTTAGTTGGGGGGTCCAGGAGCACTCACCAGTGCTTGAAGAAATAACAAACTTTTTTGGTAATCAACAGTTTTAGGGTCGAAAATGTCAATGTGTCCCCTTCTATTCTGTGATCTTGGATATGCCACTGTCATTGGTGCATAAGCCACAAGGACACAGCACCCAAATTATTAATGGGTTTATTCGTAAAATTGAAGTACCTTATTTACATATTTGAATTGTTAATAAGCTCATGCAGTACAAGAAGAGGCATAATTGGGCATTTATCAACACAATGCGGCTGGTCCTCAACAACAAGCAACTACTCTAAACAACCATCTTCACTCTCCTAACTAAGCTGAATCCATTGACCTACCATAAATCCTCTAAATGAAGCTCCCATCATAATCTTAGAAATAATGAGAATGTTAATCTTCAGTTTGCTACTACCAACATTAGATTATTTTCTATTAGATGTCAAGGAATGAGAATATGGAATAGTATTCCCTCTGACCTTAAAAATTATAAACTAATATCAACTTTTAAGTATAAATTTAAACAATTTCTATTGAACGGAAACTTAGAATGTTAAATAATGATTTAAGATATGTTTATAATCAATTTTGAAATTGAGTTATCTAACTAATTTCTTAATTCTTCTTTATTATGTCTTTTTGTGTTAATTTCTTGATTATTAGATTTAAACTTGAATCCACCATGTATTTCTTAGTTACTAATATTGTTTGGTTGACCAATTTACGGGATAGGTATCTCTAGGTCAACCTTTTTTTTCTCATTAAAAAAATTTTTTTAAACAATCTTTGAATACATACTGTCAATGTATTTAGTTAAGTGTTAATTAAGTTTTTCTTCTTTGTTTCTTCTTGATATATGTAAATTTTGGATATTGAAAGAAAAAATTAAATTGCGATTGATTGGTTGAATTGATGAAAACAAATTACTTCACCTCTGGCTTTATTGGAAACCTGGCTTATATGCTCAAGACCCAGCTTGTATTAGAATATTTTTAAATGTCCATATTTCACTTGTTTGTGTGTGCATATATACATAATAGTATTTTATTTTAACAGTTTTCAGAACAAAATAATCTGTTAGTTTGACAGTGTAATTAATCATTGTATCAGAGACTTTATTAGAGACTTTAGAGACACTGCATTAGGCTATTACAAACCCAACTCATGCTTGAGACCCGGTTTGTATCAGATTATTAATGGTATACATACCATATTGTGCCACACCGTGTTGCTGGACCCTGCGGCTTTTGTTTCACCTAACTGTTAGCTGTGTCGCCAATTAAGGAATTGTTATAGGTACCTATCTCCAAAAAACCCCTTTTTAACTGCCTTAAAATGTGTTTCTGCAAAACACACACTATCTACAGCATCACTTCCTCTTCCAAAGTCATTCAGCTTCAGATTAGATTGATGATTAAAATCTAAAAATACAATGTTGCTACTTTCTGTGTTTAGAACTTTACAAGAAACTATATAAAGAACCACAGCTGGAGAATACACGTTTGGCTATCTATTTATAAATATATTAAAACAGTTAATTCATTTTTAGAAAGGACAGTGAAATGAATACAAGTCATAAAAACTACTGGAATCAAATCAATGATAAGCAAAGTAGCTGCCCTGACAGTAACCAAAAATAACTCTAACCCTAAACTAATAATGGTACTTTTAACCCTAAAGTTCCTAATCCTAACCAAAGCTTTGATCCTGATCTGATATTAAGCAAACTAAAAACATGATCCCTCAGTCTGATAGGTCATTGTTATGGGTAAAAGCTGTGCAGAAGAATGAATGAAAAAGTGGCTCTAAAGATATTTCCTGTAATGCCACAGCAAATATTGTTTTCTACTACTTTTCCCTGTTTTTTTGTCAAATCCAAACCATCATCCTTCAGGCGGTTTTTACTGCACAGTCTATTTCATCAAGCCCCGTCTGACAGACTGCCCAATGCCCATGTTCTCTAGTAGCAACCCGATCCTGTGCAAATGCGCATAGAAACCCTCAATTGATACCTCTGTGTATCAGGACAGGACTGGTGATGCAAAAGTGTATAATAATAATAATAATAATAATAATAATAATTATTATTATTATTATTATTATTATTATTATTATTATTATTAGGGCTGCAACGAATAGGGTTTTTAGCTATGCGGCCGAATACGAATAGTCCGTTTCACTATTCGGCGAATACCGAATACGAATACGAATAGTGTATACGATACCTCTCCCGCTGCAAGTCGCCATAATTAGGTCAACAATAGTGCTGTGTGCTATTATAATACTATTACTATGTATAAAGAATTAGTTTTTTAGCACAAATTCGCAGTATATATTTGTATAGCGCTGTTTGGCTAGGAAAATAGAACAAAATGTTATCTCCAGCACTTGAATTTAGTTCAATTTACTAAACGGAAGTATTAAACTATATGAAATTTTTTAATGTCATGTGACCACTATTCGTATTCGGTTTGACCACCACTATTCGTATTCGGTCAAATAGACTATTCGTCACACTATTCGGCGCTAAACCGAATACGAATAGTCTATTCGGTGCAGCCCTAATTATTATTAATTATTATTATTATTATTATTATTATTATTATTATTATTATTATTATTATTATTTATTGTTGCGTTGTTGTCGCTGTTGCTGTTGTAGTTGTTACTTTTATAAAAATTAACCCCTTAACTGGGGATCCCGAATACATCCGTCCATTTTACATTGAGCTACAGTTAAATACACGGTTAAGGAGTTAAAAGATGAGCCATTAGCATTGTCATGTGGCGGCAGTGATGAATGGAAATGAATAATGGCAATAAGAACAGCAAAATTTATTTTGGAAACTAAAACAAATGCATAATGAAAATTAAAAATTGCAAAAGTTGGCAAATGCTTCCAAAATGCAAAAATTATAATAACAGTTTTAAATATGGGCAAAGGTCATCAAAATACAAAACATTTTTCTCATATTTTCTCCTCCTTTACTATTTCACTCTCCTGTCAACACAGATACTCAACATTGGTCCGATTCCACATGACAAACTTTTTTGAAATAGCTATGGGAAAGGTGAGTGATCAGCCAAGTAATGGTCAAAATATTAAAAGGGCAGCTGCGGCAACTGCGAGAATAAGTGTTGTTTGCTCTGAAATTGAAAGTATACGAGAAAACTCACTACAAACGAGACACAGTCCTAGACTTTAAATATCACCAATAAAAAATTCACTATGCCTAGGGGTCTCTCACATATCATCAAATACCTTAGGGGAAGATCAGGTGCAACACTGCATTCTTTATAGAGTAACAAAATGTGGCGAAGAGTAAAATATGACATCGTATAACAAGAGTCTAAGCCTGTAGCAATAGTCTGCAAAACCCATTAACAGGTTTCGTAATTATATTCACCGTTGAAGAAAAGCAGAATTCTTCTTTGACTTTGCGTGAAAACAAAACAGAGACTCAATTATTTTGACTGAGAGTTCCAGCCATATATCATAGCAGCATAAGAGGTCACAAATGCAAATTCTACAAGAAAAGGGTGGGACCAAAGAACATTTTTTAGTGTGAGGGTAGTGGATTTGCTGAACAGTTTGGACAAAAAGGCAGTCACAGTTGAAACAATAAATGGATTTAAAAGTTATTTAGGAAAACTGGTTTGTTAAATGTTGCAAGTAATTATAGTGGTTTTCACACATGCTAATAATGCATCCAAAACCACTTGAAATCTTGCTATTATTATTATTATTATTATTATTATTATTATTATTATTATTATTATTATTATTATTATTATTATTATTATTATTATTATTATTATTATTATTATTATTATTATTATTGTTATTGTTACTACTGTTATCACATCACTATCACTATCATTATTATTATTATTATCATATTATTATTATTATTATTATTATTATTATTATTATTACCACCACCACCACCATCATCATCATCATCATCATTATTAGTATGCACATAAGTAACTCTGTTGTTTTCAGTTAAACAGAGACATTTGAATCTTACATAAAACTAACCTAGAAGTGCCTGAAAAAGCCGACTCTTGAAGATCCGAATAACTCGTTCAATTGCATTGCGAAGGGGTCGGTCAAGAGGTTGGATCAACTGGCTATGATATTCTTCTAGAAGCTCCAGTGCCCGATGGGCATCTAAAATTCCAGTAAACCATAGATCAAGCTATTTAACAGCTTCAATAAAAAACATTAGAGCTATTTTCAAAAATCTATCATTCAAGTCATTCCAAACGATGCAGATTTTATTAACAATTTCACTTAAAGTAACCAACAATGAAGACAACAGTTGGCCATGCAGTTTGTTTTGTTTAACATTTGAAAGAATATTCTCAAATTCAGAATCATTCATAATAGTTTTTTATAAATAAAATTTTATTTTTAACATCAATATCAATACCTTAAAATAAGCAAACAAATACAAGTAAATTCATTAACATAGTCAAGTGGAATCATTTATGTAAGAAAAGACGATGCAAGATTACTAACAGGGATGGCAGTATCTAAGAGTACCAGTAATTGTCAAGGTGACAGAAATGCTATCAGAAATACATTCTATGTGCACAATTTGCCATAAATTTGGCTAATAACCAAGCCCTGTATCATTGACAAAAATGTTTAAAAATTATAGTGATGCAATACATGGACATCAGCCTAAATGCCTGCACAGACCAACATAAAGTCCACACAGCACCAATGGACCTGTTGATGCCAAATATCTGAAATATATGATCACCAGAACAGAATTCAGGTTGACAGTTCATTCCCACTCAGACTGACCTCTGAAATGATCTGTTCTTTTTGCTAATGGATTTATAATGTCATTGATTAATACCTTTAGAGCAGTGTCTCGCAAACTTTTTACCTCGCGGCACACTAAACAGAACAAATTTTTTTCACGGCACATTCTTCATAAAATTACAAAACCAACCAACAATTTATTAAATTGAGTGTTCTTTATTCGGGTCTGCAGTCACATATAATGATATGTAGATGTAATAAACGCGAAAAGTAACGTTCATAGACTGTAGATTCTCGCCGTTGTTTTCCTTAGTGTCGTTTTCACCTTGCATTTTCTCAGATCTTGCCAAAAATTTATCCATTTCAAATTTCAGGGCAGTAAAAGCATCAAATTCAACTGTTACTATACTTATAGTTACCCTACTATTGCAACATCTCAACACATGCAATGTAATAATTTCAAAACGGTATGGCGCTCAGACGCTGTTGTTTTTACATTGTAAAAGGTCTTAAAGGACGGTGACGTCAACGAAAGACGTTAATTTCTGGCAGTTGTATCTTGCCGCACAACGTTATATAAAAAAATGGATGTCCGATATATTGTATTGTAGGCTGTGCCGCAGGCTGGTTGAGGTTCTATATATGACGCCATTTTTACACTTGCTCATCCGGCAAAATTTTTAGGAAGGGAACAAAAAATTAAAATAATAGTAAAATTCTGAAATTCTTTCACGGCACAGCTGGAATCTTTAGCGGCACACTAGTGTGACCGAGACACTGCTTTAGAGTATCCAAAGTGGTGCTAGAGAAGTGCATAATAATTATTGTTAGGGACTACAGATTTCTGCAGTGCATGGAATTTTGAGCCTAGCTGCAGAATTTTCCCAATTCTTGGAATTTCAAGGTTTCTGTAGAATTTTGTGAAATTCGGTACAGGCCCGTGATTAGTGATGTCATCAGCCATGTGACCAATGATGCAATCAATGATGAACCTCCTGTTTACTTAACAATTATCAAAATTGTTGATTCATTCATTGATTTTGCATTGTAATGTTACTGACGGACTTAAACATTGATAGAAAGTTCTTGAACTGGCAAATTTGCACACTGGCAGATGATACCATGCTGCATTTTTCATTCTCAAACACCTGTCATGCGTGCTGTGCATAGGCTCAGTAGATGAACTCTGAGTAACAAAAATGAGTCAGCATTTGACAACTGCTATTCATGATACAAACTGATACTAATAAACTGATTTGTTTGATTGATTGATTGATTGATTGATTGACTGATTGGTTGGTTGATTGATTGAGTGAGTGAGTGAGTGAATAGGTGAATGGGTGAGTGAGTGAGCGATTGAGTGATTGACTGAGTGATTGATTGATTGACTCCAACCAGTCAAACTGCAGAGTTGAGATTTGGTTCTCACAGATTTGTTGTAGAGGGAGATCTGACACGTGTAAGCTTTGCAACATAAGTATTGACCACTTCTCAGGCAGATGACAACCTATCATTATGCAGTCAAAACACCATTCAAAAAAGGCAGCAATGCTTATGTTGAAGTCAATGCAGCTGCTAAGCCTAAAAGACAGACCACACAAACAAGTTGCAAACAGCATCAGACAGTGGCATCTGCTGCAAAAGAAGACCTGGTTGCAAAACATGTTCAACTCTTCTTCTAGCATATGCTTTTCTTTCGCTGCCATTCAATAATGTCAGTTTGAGCCTGATGCAGAGTTTTTAGTCGTCCTTTGAATCTGGAGAGGTGGCAGTCATTGACTATGTGGTTATGTGACTATGTGACTATGTGGTCTGTCTGTTGCCGCAGGGGCAGTTCGGATCGTCTCTGGCTCCCCAGAGCATGGCCTGTTTAATAGCGATTGAGGTGGACCCAATCATAGCATACTAGGTCAAAGCCAAGTTGGCGCATGCAGAGGTCTGTGATGAGGTGCTTGTTCATTACCTGAGGAGACTGCCAACTCTGTTTCCAAGAGTCTGGTACAGAGAAGTTCAGTATGGGTGTGGGAAACCAGATTGGGTGACGAGACGTCAGACGTTGGGCCGGGTGGTCAAAGATGTCCGTGTATATTGGTAGGTCCGGTCGGGCATTAATGCGGGCAGTGAGCTTAGACACTGTAGTGTCACGACAGATTGCTGGTGGAACGATGCTGCTAAGGACTGGCAGCCAAGGAACTGGGGTGGAACGGATGGTTCCAGAGATTGTCCTCATGGAGGAGCTCAATTTGGGATCGACCAAGTGGATGTGAGGGCTTCGGTACCATACTGGAGCACAGTATTCTGTGGTAGAATAGCACAATGCCAGTGCTGATGTTCATAATGTGGAAGTGCTCGCACCCTATGTGGAGCCGGCCAGTCTTGCAATGATGTTGATCCTCGAGCCCACCTTTGCCGCAGTTTTTATGAGGTGCTCGTTAAATGACAGAGTGCAATCAAGAGTTACTTACTTACTTGCCTCGGAATTAACCCCTTAACTGGGCGACTATTTGTAACTCAATGTAAAATGGACGAGTGTTACTAGGGGCACCCAGTTAAGGGGTTAAGGAAGTTGGAAGCCTTCCATATGAGGTGCCAATGCCAGATCCTTGGAGTTTGCTGGTATGACTTCATTACCAATGCGGAGATATCCTTGCAGACTGGATTACCATCACTCAATGAACTGATAAGTAGTCGCCACCTTTCCATCTTCAGACATGCTGTCCGCCTCGGAGAGACAGTTCCGGTTCATCAGGCCTCCACTGCCACGTCGACCTATCCATCGGTCGTCCACCTGACCGATCATGAAAGCGCTGTCCTGGTCAACCCAGACCCAGACCAGTGAGATCCCACTAACTCTCTGGAGACGTGCCATTTAGCAAGGTCATGGTCAAGGGGTGACGCAACGGTCCCCACTGGCCATGCACTGATGATGATGATGATGATGATGATGATGATGATGATGATGATGATGATGATGATGATGATGGTAATGATGATGATGATGATGATGATGATCAAAAGTGACACTAAAATAAACTGGCTGGGATTCGTGCTAGATTCTTGTACTGTCACACTGCATGTTGAGCTCACATGAGGCCGAGCCATGGTGTATGCAAAAAACAGACAATACTGTTTTTGCATCGCCAGGGATTAGTCGCCATTATTTGCAATAGTCAGAGAGAAGTGACATGTCTTTACTACTAGTATTTATAGCTACTTGTTCAGTAGCTATAAATAATCTTTAACGTTCTCAATTTACTTAGTAAATCCGAGACCGTGGAGAGCCACGAATTGGGAAGATTTTCTGTGGTGAGCTGTGGAATTTGGCACACTGGCCCGGAGAAATTTTGAAAAGTCGCCATGAAAACTGTGGTCCCTAATTATTATTATAATTATCAAGTGCATAGTTGAAGCCTTACCAAGTCTGCTAATGAAGTCACTAAAACATCTGGATAACAGAACTGAACATTTGATGCATTGCTGTGGATTCGAGGAAGTCAAGTCAATAAATTAGTAATTTCATTAAGCACTTATTTTAAATATTTAGTTATTTTCACAAATGTTTTTGAGACTGGCAGATTTTCATGTCTAACAAATGATTATCACTGGGGATCCATTCATCGATGGAGCTGTCAGTGAGCATTTGAAATGCTGGGAGGATTGCGTGGATTAACCACCTCTGGTTAAGGACAACACCCAAAGGGGTAACAAATTTTGGTCATAAGTCTTCCGGCCACTCACTGGCAGCCAGAAATTTTCTGATAGAAATAGCATAACCTAAGACTGCTTTTGGAAAACTGACCACTGTTTCTAATGACAGCTTGGGACTAGCAAACTGTGCAACTGTCTTCACAGTCTGTCACTGTTTTGTCATAAAAAATTAAAAATTTAAAACTTGGCACATGGCAAAAAACATTAGTTTACTAATATAGTATTCCTCCCCAATGGAAGTTCTGCATTGCAACTATGGACTCCACACTAGTAACACCTGGAATTTGTAATATTTTCATGGAATATTGTATGTAATACACATCAATCAAGCCAATAAGAAAATGTCTGCAGATATAATTTCTGGCAAATATTTAAGGTCCATTGTGATTCTCAACTAGCTTGTGCTTCAGTGACAAGAACATATATAAACTTATAGTACTCCATACTTCTCACTAATCCCATTTTGGATTTTTATTCAGATCAGCAAGACTACCAGATAAAAATACTAGACTCTATAATAGTCTACTATGAGAATAATGCTTTTTCAATTCAAGATTCTTCACATCTTTATTTATTACCTTAACCCTTTAACTGGGGATCCCGGATATATCTGTCCATTTTACATTGAGTTACAGTTAAAGCTGCATGTCCAAACCATTTTAAGTCTGGGTTAATACCAACGAATGGTTATTGCTTTTATTTAGTTTTTATGTAATTGCCCAATTGGTCAATTTCCTAGATGTTTAATGAAATACAGTCTTTGACCCAGTCTCACAACTCAGCTGCATGTCCAAACCATTTCTAAGTCTGATTCTTTTACCATACCAACAAAGTCTTCAATTCCAAGCTGTTTCCACATGTCCCTGCAGGCTATTCTCTCTTTCAACAATGGAACAATAGTTAGCTCAACAATAGCGATTCTACTGCCACAAATGAATCCTTCAAGTCTAAATTGTTATCCTGCTTCAATGGATAAATTTCCATCAGCCTAATTACATTGTTAAAACCCATGTTTTACTAACTTAGATGTGGTTTTGCAACAAATATTCTCATCTTCCATAGAGCTTTTGTAAAGTGGACAAAAAGAACTCAAGATTAAACAGTTCCCTTCAGAATCCACAGTTGGCTATCATCATAAAAGATGAATTTCTGTCCTTAACCCTCACATCACTAAGAGGATGGTGCCACACCCTTGATTTTCCCCGAATTGTAAAGAGAAATGATGAGTTGTTGGGGTCCATTTACACACATTTTGATGTCTTATGTTATCTTTCTTTTGCTACTGGAGTTACTAAGATAAAGATAACCAGAGAGGATCTACCATCACCTCCATAACATTTTTCTTTTTGAGGGGTTTTCTTAATTACAATCAGTCTTTAAAACTAATTAGAGTTAACTCTAGCATTGCGGACCATTCAACGGGAACAGTTTTTAGAAACTAAGTGGAGCAACAGAGCCACAAACTACCTTTGAACAAAGCATTTTGATGCTAAATGTAATGTATGAATGCAGAGTTATATGTAGAAGGCTCACAAGAAGACTAAGTTCAATGCAAACAAAGTGAAATAATTGTGTGGCTGCTGCAAAAAGAGCATGCAACAGCCATGCAAAGCATACTTTATGAGCAACAAATGCTTTGCTCAGCAAACAATACCAAATGAGACGTGACTGACATAATTATGCAGTTCATAACATTTAGCAGTATATATTCTACATTTAATAGTGCATAATTGACACAGGTTGCTTGAACTATAAGTAAATTAATAAGACATTCCCAGATTGATTCCTGACGATTAAGAAAAAAATGTTTATTGTCATTACCGGTAATCTTGAATTTTTTATATACCAATGCTAATTAATATTTATGTAGCCAATTTTAAAACCATATAACTTTGACACTTGGAAACTTTACCTAACAGTTTAGTGCAGCGTATATGGTAATAATAATTTTAAAAAATAATGATAATGATGACAGTAGTGCATAATTAATAATATAAGTAAATTAATAAGGAAAAAATAATAATAATAGCCAAACCAATAATAATAATAATAATAACAACTAATACAATAATATGATTTAAAGTGGCTTGATGATGAGGTTAATGATGCATGATGATGAAACCACTGTAATAACTGATTTCCACATTCAAGAAAACCCTAGTTCTCACAGATAACCTAGTTCTCCAAGATAACCTTTGAATCCGTTTACCGTTTCAACTGTCATTCCCACATCTTTGAAACTGCTCCATTTGTCCACAACTCTTGCATTACTGCATTAATTTTTTTTCTTTCTTGGTCCACCCTCTGCTAAAACAATTTGCATTTGTGGCCTCATGTGTTGCTATAGTGTGCCAATGTAAAGAATTGATCATATGGCACATCTACTATCCCAGTCATTATTAGGCATGTTTCTATTGAATCCCCCCTCTCTCTCTCACTTCTCCTTTCTAATGTTGTCAATCCAATCCACAATATTGCTATGTGAAAACCTCAAAATTGTTAAATTTCTCAAATGTCCAAATGGTGGTTATAGTTGATGGCTTATAACTTATAATATGCAAAAAAGCAATAACATAAAATATCAGCTTTGTTCAGCTTCGAAATCAGAATCAAACAGTATTTAACAATATTTAATTTTTAGAAGTTGGGCTGAGATACATTGGGTTTAATACAATCCCACTGGCAGAAGCCATTACAAAAAAGTTTAGTGGTACAAAGGTAAATAGCTGAATTGGGGAAAAATTTGAAACAAATAATCAATCTTTTTCCATAATCTTTCTGGATCTGAAATAAGCCAAAGTCTACATGTTCATAATTTTCTAAAACAATGTTTTTATGACATAAGAGTGTAGAGTGGGTCCCAATGTGAAAAAAATAATATAAATAACTGATCAATTGTAAAACTGCAATTAATGTCACAAGGTATGGAAGGAATCATCAGGGCCATAACAGTGTGCATGGAGATAAAGAAGTAGCTGATGGTTCTCCAAATCAAATTTAAATTAGAGTCAGCCAGTAGCATTCAAATGGGGCACTGTGGGGCTTTCATTTGGATTCTCATTTGTAAGCCCCCATCTGGTGGATGTCCCCGGGCATCCACCAGATGGGGCATCCAAATGAGAGGTCAAGTATGGATAGGTGCTATATAAATTGATAAACCATTGCCAATTGCTGGTTTGTTTGACTTGGCAACCTGTTTTGCTCTTCTGCACTTTTTTACATGAAAACCTTAAAAATTGCCGAAATGGCCATGGGCATCGACTAGTCTCTTCACGCCATTGGAGTCAGGTCAAGCCAGGTTAGTTCAATCGGCAGGGGAGCAATCTAACGAGGGATAGGGCAAGCCAAACAGCTGATTGATGGAGTACAGGAGATAGGATTATGCAATGCTGCATTAGGAATGAAGTAACGAGATGCAAGCACTGGATTGATCTGTGGACTGACAGATGGCAAACATAAAAGAAATTACATCTCTGGGTCAAACCAATGTGTGTTATCTAACACAACAAACAGATTGACAGTTGTTGTTACATTCTTGCCACACAATGAACTCAATTATATGAACGAATCTGCTGTAACCGTGGTCCCAATGGAGACCGACGCTCCAGACGGAACGCAAACATCGATCCCACTCTGTTTACCTTGCTTCTTGGCTGGCATCTGCAGGCGTCCGTTGTCCAGGTTAGCCGGAGTACGAAGGACGTCAACGACGGCGAAAAGACCACGGCGGCGGGCGGCGATCCCCTGATTCGATTACGGACGGCCGATCGTCACGGCCAACGATGTCCTTCCTACTCCTTGATATTTTACGGCGACGCGCTGCTGCTGTTGCCGTCCGCTCGGCGGAGGCGCGGTCGTTTTACGTCGAGAAAGATGCCAGAGGCACGTGCAGAGGACGAGCGCCGGACGCCCGATGTTCACCGACGACCGACGACGATGACGGATCCGTTGAAGGCGGCCACGAAACGCCGAACAGACGGCTAATTCCTCCGGAAAACATTCCACGCGATTCGTCGCCGTCGTCGTCCGGTCCGATGCGTTCGTCGTCGCCGCTGCGGCCGAGGAGACGCCGTCCGAGTTCGTCGTCGTCGTTGTCGACGTCGTCCGCTCCGGCGCCGCTCTATGCCCGCTGCGTGTGTGTGCGCGTCGTCGTTTCCGCTGACCGTTCAGTCGGGCGAAATTGCGGGAGAGCGTCCTTGTCGCCGGGCGCTGTTGCCGATTTTTTCACCGTTCGGACGAAATTATCGCCGAATGTCACTCGCTATTTATCATAATTGCCCGGTTATTTTCAGACGCTTTTAACGGACAGCCGTACAGATACACGTACAAGCACCACGACGACCACAGTGCCTCAAAGCCAAAGACGGTCGTCTTTGACAAGATGCACGCAGAACACATCCACAGACTCAATGACCCTAGCAACAGGTGCCCGCTACGCCCTCCCCTCTTTGAAACTTTAACTTTTGAGTCATATCCTGCCCCGGACGCCGTCTTGGGAGGGGCCAGAATCCATGCCTTGATTTTATTCATGACGGAAGTTTACAGTTAAGAAGTTAAAAACACCCGCCCAATTCATTGCCAAGTATGTATGACTGTATGGCAAGCCAAAAAGGTCATCAGACTCATCACTACTAACTTTAACTGTATCTACTCTTTTACTCCTCAATGTGGTGAAAAGTCTGAAAAGCAAAAAAGGTCATCATCAGTTATCCAGTTTTCAAACTAGGCCTATATTGGGGCGAAAATTTTATGCCTTGCCCCGGGGCATTAAATAATCTCGCTACGGCTCTGCTAAGACAGTGACTTGCTTATGCCCAGTGATGGGCAAGATACTATTTTGAAAATAGTATTTCTATTTTGAAAATAAAAAATACTATTTTATTTTCTATTTTAAAAATACTTTTTAAAATTATTTTATTTCATTATTTTCAAAATAGTTTTAAGAAGTATTTGTGACCTTAAGGAAATACTTTTCCAAAATACTTTTTCAAAATAAAAATTTTATCTAAGTTTGTTGTCAACTTGTAAGGCTAACAGACTTATACTGTTCTTGTGAGTTGTTCTCGTGTTCAACAGTTCAGGAATTATACTAACTTTGCCGAGGAACTGACATTTGCGGTTGGTTTGTTAGTTATTACTGGCCATAATGGACGATGGACTGTGTTGAATCTGCTGCTGAAGAAAACCTTAATACAATATTGTGATGCAATGCAAGAATCAATTTATTGACGTAAGGCAAAGTATTTTACGAAAGTATTTTCGAAAAAGTATTTTGAAAATACTATTTTATTTTGTATTATGCAAATACTTTTGTAAAGTATTTCATTTTGTTATTTTCAAAATACTTTTTTTGCACTATTTTATTTTCTATTTTGAAAATACTTTTGAAAAGTATTTTGCCCATCACTGCTTATGCCTGCTAAGCAGTTAAATTTATTGGCAGGGACGTCATTTGTGGGGCAGGGGCCGTTGCCCCTCCCCTGATTTTTTTCTTGGGGGGGGGGGAAATTCGCAAATTTTTGCGTTTTAAAAGTTTTTAGATGCAAATTGACTAATTTGCTTGTGCTACGTACCCTAAAGAGGCCTGATGTTAAGTAGAGCTGTTACGGTTTCACCTCGTGCAATTTCGGTCGGTTTCGGATCGGTTTTAAAACCGCGGTTTCGGTTCGGTTTTTGGAACATCACTAGAATGCAGAGCTTTTAAGCGTTAAAAATAGAGAAAGCGTCGTTTTTGTGTAATGTCTATGATGAGTCAGCAGCACTGCCTATGAGAAAGTGATGTAAATTTTATGTAGATCTACTTTTATGTAGCAATTATTGACAATTGCATTAAATAGAGAAGAGAAGGCGACTTAAAGTCGCGCATAATCATGCATTGTATTTGCTATTCTCTACGAAAAATAACCGTCCAAATTTGTATGGTCAAAACCGCGGTTTCGCGCATAATCATGCATTGTAATTGTTATTCTCTACGAAAAATAACCGGTTCGGTTAACGGTTAACCGTAACAGCACTAATGTTAAGTCATTAATGCCATAAAAAGACTCAAGCAAAAAAGGTCATCAACTTTTTCGCAAAATTGTCAGGTCGAAAGTGTCTTGCCCTCCCCCCTGGAAAACAGTGAAATGACGTCCCTCTTGTTAAATGAGAAGCTTTGACTGGATTGAATTTAATTAGCATTATTCTTAATTAAAATTTAATGTTGATAAACTTCTATGACGAATTACGATCATCTAATGCTACACAAAAATTCGACCGTATAGGCTAAGAAACAAGTTCAAATCCAGAAATCGAACAACTGGATGGCAAACTGTACAGTGCACACCGCATGTAGTAGGCCTATAGGCCTTAATATCTCTGTCTCTCTGTCTCTGTCTAGAGCTCTGTCTGTCTGTCTGCCTGTCTGTCTGTCTGCCTGTCTGTCTGTCTACCTGTCTGTCTGTCTGTCTCTTTTCTCTCTCTCTCTCTCTCTCTCTCTCTCTCTCTCTCTCTCTCTCTCTCTCTCTCTCTCTCTCTCTCGCTCATAGAAAACATAAAGATGGCGATTTCTCGGAGTACATATGTGACCTGTCTGCTGGCTATATTTAGCCTAATTTCAAATTTGTGTTAGGCCCTGCCAATTATTTCGAAATAGAGTCAGGCCCGCCGCAAGTGGGGGTGCAGGGGGTGCAGCTGCACCCCCTGGAAAAAAGTAGGGGGTGCACTGGGGGTGCAGTGCACCCCCTGGAAAGAAGATGGGCTGCACCCCCTCTGCACCCCCTTTCAGCTAAAATTCGTAAAAAAATCAGTGATGTTAATCCTTGTCCTGGTCCTTGTCCTTAAGGACTCCTTAAGGACCAATTTGAAGTCCTTGTCCTTGTCCTTGTCCTCGTCCTTGAGGAGTCAGTCCTCGTCCTTATCCTCGTCCTTGGGGGTTCGGTCCTTGTCCTTATCCTCGTCCTTGCAGATCGGTCCTTGTCCTGGTCCTTGTAACTTAGTCCTTGAAAAGTCCTTATAAGGACCAAATTACTTCATACCATTTTCAATTGTACAGATAATTATGTTCCAAGATAAGAGTAGTATGTGGATTTATATTTTGGCTACATACTTGCGTTGAGTTACTCTAAATGTTTAGTCATTGTTTCCTTTATAATACCAGTTGATTCTTTAGCAGAATTCTTTGTTTCCCTGCGACGTCGGCTCCAGTTGAACGAGTGTTTTCGCAAAGTGGTCTCATAATTAGACCTCACCGTGTGTGCATGACTGATCAGCTGCTGGAAACACTTTTTCATTATTATTATTATTATTATTATTATTATTATTATTATTATTATTATTATTATTATTATTATTATTATTATTATTATTACTACTATTAAACTTGGCAATTTCTTAAGCGCAGTAACATAGCTAGGTGGCTAAAGTCAAAGGCGCATTTGAAATGCAGCATTGCTGTTGACTACATTATGTTTTTTTTAAATTTGCTTTTCTAATTTTGTGATTCGAATTGAAATTGTGTTTGGTTTTTTCCTATCCGAACTTTTTTGTCTGACAGAGGTTGGTCCTTGTCCTTGTCCTTGATCCTTGTCCTTGGGGGTCAGTCCTTGTGGTCCTTGTGCTTGCAGGGGTAAGTCCCAGTGGCGGCTCTAGGATTTGGCAAGTGGGGGCCGTTGGGGGCAACTTCTAATCATGGGGGCCAACCATTTGTTGTTTAATGTATGTAGCATTAAGTATAGGGTCCCAACTGGGGGGGGGCCACTGGGGGCCAGGCTCTCAATAGGGGGGGCATGGGCCCCCCTGGCCCCCCGGTGGAGCCGCCACTGGTAAGTTCTCGTCCTTGTCCTCGTCCTTGGAGGGTCGGTCCTCGTCCTTATCCTCGTCCTTGGGGGTTCGGTCCTTGTCCTTATCCTCGTCCTTGGGGAGTCGGTCCTTGTCCTTATCCTCGTCCTTGGGGGGTCGGTCCTTGTTAACATCACTGCAAAAAATTGCCAAAATTTGCTAAAACTGGCCCAAAAATTGCCAAAATTTGCTAAAATTGGTCCAAAATTGCCAACATTTGCAAAAAATGTGCAAAAAATCGCCAAAAATTTGCTAAAATTAGCCTAAAATTGCTAAAATTGGCCATAAAATTGCCAAAATTTGCCCAAAATTTGCAAACAATTATCTTGCCCCAAAGAAAAGTGTGAAATGATGCTACTGCTTTTATCTGGAGAAAATCTGCACCCCCTGATGAAAATTCGTTCCGGCGGGCCTGAATAGAGTAGGCCTATTTTTAATATTCTCCTAAAGAAAAAAATAAATTAAAATAAAATAAGGTCATAAGATGCTTTAGGCCTATCTTATCAGTTTTTATGTTTGTACAAGAGCCTCGATTTCCTTGTGACTAGGCCCTATAGACTTTTGACTTAATCAGTCATAATAATTAATTATCTAAGGTTCAAATTTCAAGTGAAGCATTCTCATCTGCATCGCAGCCAAAACAGTGGCGTAGCAAGACTTAGGCTATGCTAATGAATGCATGGGTAACACATAATAGTTCTCAAACAGGGCAGATACGCCGCATTTGAAATGATAAGCATGTCGTATATACTGACATTTACAATGTTCACTTTAGATTGATTTCCTTGGAGTTGTCCAACTGTCTGGGCTCTCGTTAAGCCAATGAGCCAAACAGGATCCACTGATGTCAAATCTAGATTTAAGCTACACTAAGGAATTGTCTCTCTCTTTAAATCAGTGGTGTTTGGAAGATAACTACGGCGATTTTTTTATTTAGGCCTACTGTTACTGTTTGATATCTGTCGCAGAGATGGGCAGATGGCCATGGGTCCAATGTTTAGAACCCCAATCCAACCTAACCCATCAAATTTCTAACCCAATCCAACCAGCCTGGCCCAGTCCGTTTGAGTTGAAATGACTGAATTTGCTGAACATTAACAGAGGGAATTAACTTACCTGTCGTCTGATCGTAGTCTTAAAAATCGGCGCCGGATTAAGTTACTACTACTACAACAACTACTACTACTGCCATTACTAGCAGCAGCAGCAGCAACAGCAGCAACAACAGCAGCAGCAGCAGCAGCAGCAGCAGCAGTAGTAGTAGTAGTAGTAGTAGTAGTAGTAGTAGTAGTAGTAGTAGTAGTAGTAGTAGTAGTAGTAGTAGTAGTAGTAGTCTATTCTATTCCATTCTATTCTATTCTACATGACGATTTATATAGCGCAGTAACATAGCGAGGGCCAAAGTCAAGAGCGCTTTACATGGAACAATCGTACGATAAGTTGAAAAGGTGCGTCTTAAGTTTAGTGGCGAATGACTCGAAGGAAGTGTCTGCGGTCATTGAGTCGGGCAGCGAATTCCATAGCAGAGGGTTGCCTCGTGTGACGGACCTCTCTCCGAACTTAGCGGTCTTTGGCGGAGGAGGGACGCAAAGTAGAGACCGCGTACTGGATCTCAGCTGGAGTTGTCGGTCGGCGATCGTCCGTCTACGCACCAAGGTTGATAGGTACTCCGGGCAGGTAGGGTCGTGGAGGGCCCGGATGCCGAAAGGTCAGCCAGCACGAAGACGAAGACGATTCGCTCCGGGATTCGAAGCCAATGGAGCTTGTCCCTTAGTAGTGGTGTCACGTGGTCGTGCCATCTGACTCCGAAGATCAGCCGGGCAGATGCGTTAACGACTGACTGCAGACGGGCCAGCTGGTAGTCGAGGAGACCCAGGAGGATGCTATTACAGTAGTCCGTTCGCGATAGGACGAGAGAGCGTACGAGGAGTATCGCAGCCGCTGTCAGTATATACGTTGGTCAGGTGGCCCGCGAACGATAATGTGTCATCCAGGAGGACAGCAAGGAGTCGCACCTCAGTGAAGACAGCGATCTCGATGTCGCCAAACGAGAACGGCTTGCGGCATATCTGGTGCTTTCTCCTGGGGGTGCTGACCCAGAGATGCTCGGTCTTTCCGGGATTCAGTGCCAGACGTTTAGAAGCTGTCCACTGCTCGATCTCACGAACACAATCGAGAAGGCGGGTCCGCAGGCGTTCGGTGTCGGAGGGTTGGCAGGAGGAGTAAACCTGCCCGTCGTCAGCGTATAAATGCGAGGCGAGGCCAAACGAGTCCGCGATTCGACCGACATCCGCCACGTAGAGGATGAAGAGTAGCGGACACAGGGCGGATCCCTAAGGCACCCCGCAGCGAGTATTATTATTATTATTATTATTATTATTATTATTATTATTATTAGTAGTAGTAGTAGTAGTAGTAGTAGTAGTAGTAGTAGTAGTAGTAGTAGTAGTAGTAGTAGTAGTAGTAGCATTAGCAACAGTACTACTGCAGTAGTAGTAGCAGTTGGAAAATTCTTTAGCACCATTGTAGTAGCACATCAGCACCAGTCGATGGTCGTTTCAGTAAAAATCACTCAGAACTGGAGAAGTAGCCTACCACAAGACTGGAGAGACGCATTAGTCAGCCCACTGTTCAAGAGGGGAAAACGAAGCGAACCAAGCAATTACAGGCCAGTGAGATTAACTTCTGTTATCTGCAAAGTTGTAGAAAAATACTGAATTTTAAGTACTTTTCGAAATCGAAATCCATTAAGCCTACTACTCAACAGACCCGCCGAGAGAAATTCCGGGCCCCTGTGCAGAATGGCCGGCGGGACCCGAAAATTTTGTAGAAATTGCTGACGACCCTTTTTTTGCTTGTGATTGTGTTTGTGATTAATCGACACGATGTCATGTTGCAACTCTCGAAAACTATAGTGTTGACCTTTTTTTTCTTGTCGCTCATTTTCACACTCAGTAGCGTCATTCCACACTTTTCTTGGGGGGGACTAGATAATTTTTGGCCAAATTTGGCTAAATTTTGGATAGTTATAGGCAAATGTTGGGCAATTTTTGGAAAAAATTTTGCAAATTTGAAAATTGTTGACATTTTGGGGCAAATTTTAGACAATTTTGGCGATTTTTGCGCATTTCACATTTATTTATTTACTTAATATATTATTTCTTCATTTTCCTTGGGGGAAGGCCCGCCTGCCCCTCCCCAAATGAGGCCCCTGTTCACACTGATCCTTTTGGTGCTTTTGATGTCCTCAGGTCCGGGCCCCCATTTACCCGCCGAGGCCTCTGTCTTTAGTGTTATTATTGGTATTATTGTTAATTATGCATATTCATCAACGGCCCGGGCCCCCTCCAGATCGCCGGGCCCCTGTGCATTTGCCCCCTGCCCCCTCTAGGCGGCCCTGCTACTCAAATTACCTCACTTTCTGCCGTAGTATGCATAGTTCTAAATGATCTCGCGGGCCGCATGGAATCAGGGTGCGGGCCGCAGGCGGCCTGGGGGGCCAAAGTTTGCCCACCTCTGCTATTACAGCACAAGAGGCCTCAAATGCAAATTGTCTAGGCAGATGGTGGGACCAAGAAAGAAAAATGTTTAGTGCAAGGGCTGTGGACAAATGGAAACAGCTTGGACGAGGTGGGAGTGACAGGTTAAACAGTAAACGGATTCAAAGGCTATCAGCTATCTCGTTATTGAATGTGGAGTTAGGCTACTAATAATAATGTTATTTTAAGTGGTTTAGGAGGTTAAGCATTAGTAAGCAAGCCTGTGTGAAAAGTGAAAACCACTGAAGCAACTTTCCGCATTCAATAACCTAGTTTTCCGAGATAGCCTTTGAATCCGTTTACTACAATGGTTTTCACTCAGGTTTAATTAGCTTCCTAAACCACTTTAAATCACATTAATTATTATTATTATTGTGTGATACAGCATTTCCAACACTTCCTAGTATGAAATCGTTGAAAGTGATTTGTGCGGGCGTGCTTGTCAAAAATAGGCCTACAACCAAGAATTGACAGTTTGTGAAAAACAAAACAGGCACATTCATTTCATAATTTTCATTAACAGACGTTTTATAACTTATATTTAAGATAATTTGACGAAGTAGCTGATTCTGCAAAATGAGCGTGTTCAACCAATCGACATGTACTCAGTGTTTAATACAGTATTATTATGATTGCCCGCATGATTAACCATATGACCACTTGCTCACATGTATGCGGCCCGCATCAAAGCAAGTGGTCACAGGGGTAGTCCCGTTAGCCAACTGGGGTTGCGGAATTGGCTGCCTATTATTTTAATTATGTAATTCTAAATATGAAATGTTACATCTAGGCCTATTTGAATAAATAATGTGATCCGCGAGCTAAACTAGGTCGAACAAACTACTGGTCCGCAATCCAACAAGTTTGGCAGCCTGTAGTCTGAAAAATTGAAAATATCGTCTAAAGCTCAAGATTTGAATCTAGTATTACTCAAAATTCTTTAATATGGAAGTACCGCCCCAAACCTTCTGGGAGAGCCTACGACGATTATCGGACGATAGGCCTATAACAAATGAAGAAGTTAGAGAAAGAACACAGCAACCGAACATCATTGAAGTAATCTGAAAGAGAAGAATGAAATGGACCAGACACACACACACACACACACACTCAGAATGGAAGAAATAAGAAACCCAAAACGAATTTTCAACTACAAACCAGCTGGGATAAAATCTAAAGGAAGCCCGAAAAGACGATGGGTGGACGGATTCGAAAAGGATCTTAGCACAGTTGAACTGAATCTCAAGTGGAAAAAACTGACGGAAGACACCGAATGACTTTGGAAGAAATAGCAAATGACACAGAACTTTGGAGAGATGTCATGGAGAAGTCGATAGCTGGACACAGCGGGGAAGACAAATGTAGACCTCTAAGTAAGTTAGTAATAAATAGGAAATAAGTAAGGTTAATAACCGCCGTCACCTGTGGTGTGTGGATAGGCCTAAGTAAGCAACTTGGTAACCTCCTTGTCCTAGTATAGTCCTATAGAATAACGGTAATAACCGGTCCAAACTCTGTGGCGGGCCGGATGAAACTGGCCTGCGGGTCGAATCCGGCCCGCGGGCCGCCAGTTGAACAACCCTGAAACTTTCAGGGATATTTCTAGGATTGTGAATTTGGGGGGTGTCGACCTCAAATTGGGGGTTGGTCGGGTGTTAGGGGGGTGTAAAAATAGCCCTGCCTAGTTTATAATAATAATAATAATAACAATTATGTGATCTTAAGTACGTGGCTTGGAAGGCTAAGTTAGCCATTATTGAGAACCCAACTCAACTCTTGCCGCAATCCGTAATAAATCTCGAACACCTCTCTAAGGTGTGCCAGTGTGCCACCCTTTCGAACTAATTTTCTTGCAAGCAAACAACAAGTTAAAATCAGTAGCGTCTTCTATGACTGATCTCTGGAATTTACCTTGCCCGGCTGACCACTAAACATCGGCTATATAGCTATTTCAACAGCAGATTAAACGCCTAGGACAGGGGTGCACAACCCACGGGCCGCGGGCCGGATCCAGTCCGCCAACGGGTTTGTCCGTCCCGCGGGACAATATCAAACAACACTGAAAACAGGCGCGTTACTAAAATCCTTTTTGGAAAATGTGGATCATAATCATTTTCTAATATAGGCCTATTACAATCAACAGACTATTAAACATAAATTGGGCTACTAAAAATTGTGAGATTTATAACAATCGGACACATAGGCAATGGTAGGTGGGGATATTAAACGCCTTAAAATTTCTTTGAACACTTGCTTCTCTTGTAATAATAATAATGGGGATGTCTATTAATTACGTCAACAATCTTTGGCAATTTTTGACCCCTCCCCTTGTCAAGAACTGTCAAACTTTCGGTGATCCCCTATAAATTCATGTCAAAAACTTTGAACCCCCTTTCCTACAAGGGGTCGCTAATTAATTACTGTATAATGTCAAAATTTAAACAATTTTAACTCCCCACCCCTTTGTCAACAACTGTCAAATTTTCAGTGACCCCTTAATGAAATTATGTCAAAAACTTAATTAGAACCACTCCTCTACTAGCTAAAAATATTTTATACGGCTGGCTTCCAGGCCCGTCGGAACGAATTTTTAGCAGCTAGGGGGTGTATTTCTTTGGCCATTTGGTAAATTGGCATGTTTTTAGCTGTTCCTCTTTATGAATCCAGCGCACGGGTGTAAACTGAAACTGCAGTCATAGCTTTTGCTTTTTAGGGGGTGCAGCGCATCCCTGAGGTTTCCAGGGGGTGTAGCTGCACTCCCTGTACCCCCAGTTCCGACGGGCCTGCAACCGCCTGCCGGCTTCTATGCTAAAATAGAATTATGGAAATTTTTTTTTTGATTTAGGCCTATTATATTTAAAAAATGAAATTGTTGACGTCAATTTATTTTGACCCCTTTCCTTGTCAACAAGTGCAAAACAGTCTCAAATCCCTCTCCCCTATTTTTGTTAACGTAATAAATGTACAGCCCCGTATCTATTTCTCCGATTAATGAAGATATCTCAACCCAGAGCGAAAAAGCGTAAAGTGCATGGACTTCGAAAAACGACAGTTTAATGACGATTGGAAACACCCGTGTTTCATGGACTCGCTTACAGTGGCGTAGCGAGGGGGCGGGCTATGGGGGCGAACCGCCTTAGGCGGCAGTCGGCACTTGCTCTAGGGAGTCTAGGGATGGCATTTTCGAGAAAGCCCTTTTTTGTATATGAAAATTTTTTAATAAGTAGCAATAAGGTGTTTTCGCTTGTCAAGAATTTTAGCAAGTTGGCAGTTGTGATAAGGTTTTTTGCCTGTCAAGAATTTAACGAAAAGGCGGCAATTTTTTTCGCCCCGGGCGGCACTTTGCCTCGCTACGCCACTGCTCGCTTAACGGTAAATTAAATGTTTTTGATCTGCCGCGAATCGGTTTGCACCAACAAAGAATGCAATTGTAGACGCCATTATGAAGCAAAACACGCCGATACTTTATAATGACTTCCAAGATAAGTTGAGAAGACAAAAAAATTTGAGCAGTTAAAAAATACTATATGTCGTTGGAGCAGTTTTTTTTACCAAGAAGGCCGACGAATCCAAGTGTAGTATGAGTAGTTCAATTAAACATAGGCCTATATATTAACCCCTTTACCGGCCATTTATTTGTAACATAATGTAAAATGGATGCATATGTGTGTCATGGCCGGTAAAGGGGTTAATGTATCTTTAGGTTACTATTATAAAACGTGCATTGTTGTTTGTCTGGCCCACGAGCTATGTGAGAACATTCTATTTGGCCCTCGGCCTCAAAAGGTTGTGCACCCATGGACCCTAGGAATAAGAAGCTACTAATGTAGGCTACCTTCTCGAAAGCGCTATAGGCCTATAGAATTTCTCGAAATTTTACTTAGGCCAGGAAGTCTATAGGGCTACTTAATTGTTACTGTTAGAAAGCATCCATTTGAGGAGAAAGTAAAATATTACCGTATATTTCAAGTTTTTATATGAAAATTGTGACGTCACACGTGATCTTTACACCTCCCTCTGTCATAAACTGACACTGTAACTGTGTAACACTGTCTTAGCCTCTTAGGCCCTTCCCTCGGTGGGCGTGATTTACATTATGGGCGGCCTCCCAGCTGTGTCATATCAAGTATGTCAGTGTAAATGATCGTGCCCCCTATTCTGGAACTCTGGATACGCCATTGTCCTTAGAGTCTTACGCCGATGTCATTTAAGTGCATTCCTCCTTTCAGCAAGACTTGTTGAGACCCGTTATTTTGTCAGCCAATGATAAGCATTCGAGCTGTTTGCAGGAACTTCGGGTCAAATGTTTCCGATATCAATTGTTTGCACATTGAGGCTAAGCCTGAGCACGAAGCTTGCGTTTCATGTTACCAAAATTACGCCTTAATTATAACGAGGACCTTACTCAAATATTCATAATAGTGTCTTCTGGTGCTGACGCGTCGTTACTTAGGCCTATAACACAGAAAGTAAGTGTTTATGAAAATGTGTAGTATATATATATATATATATATATATATATATATATATATATATATATATATATTAGGTGGGTCGAAAATTATATTTTTGAAGTTGCAAAGCTGTAACATGTGTAGAAAGTTGCTCCTGAATATACTGATTCTGAAAAACGTTAATTTTTTCCAATCGGACAGTGTTTTCCACTCCCAACTTTCACTTGAATAAGTAGCACCCTTTCGTAAAAGCTATAGAGATTTTATTAAATATTTAAATTTAGGATACTTTAAACAAGTAATTATTTTGCAAATCATACTTATTTTACTTATATTTCCATGACTAAAATGTACTGTCACATGTGGAATAAACTCAGCGGTGCAGCCATTACTGGGACTGGGGGTTGGTCCTTTAAACATACCACATGTGGCTACAACTATGAGAAAACTGAGAAAACTTTTAGAAGGTATGGGAAAGAAAATTTTCAAAAATTTCCCTTGAGAAACTGAAAAAGCACAACAAATAGTCATAAATAGGCATATATATTTAGAATGCCAATAAAGCAGAATGTTACTTTTCTTCAGTCATTGATTTATACGAGTCACATGAAATGATTTATACGAGTCACATGAAATCAGCTTTGCTATCAATCCTAGGCAATTCCAGTTGCGAAACTTTGCATTGTAATATCATGCCATGTCTCGCTTTGTGGCCGTAAACTGTTGAACTGGCTGCAGTTATATCTTTGATTGCTTTTTCTACAGCTTGTGCATGGCACGGTATATGAGGCAGTATACTTGGTTTGTCAGAAGTAAGCTGCTCATAAGCTGGATATCTGGACTTGTATCACGACCTTCTTGTACTGCTAAGCATGACTTTAGGAAGTGCAGCTGATCCCAATTTAGGTCTCTTTCTAATAGTTTCATCAATATCCAAAACCTTTCCTGAAATGGATAAGAAGTTAGTTATAGGCAGGTCTTTTGGATCACAGTAAAGGACAGATGCAATTACACCTGAAGACGACGAAGGACCTGTAGTAGTTCCGCCATCTAGTGATGCAAAGTACTTTCTAAAAGGAAGTTCATTAAAATGCAGCATGCACACAAGCCACTGCAAGGGTTTTCCTAAACTCTTCTCCAACCTTCTGATGATTCCATTAAGTTTTCCAGTATTATTATTTGTACCATCGCATACTAAAGCTGAAAGGCTTTCTATTGAAACTGTATCATTTTTAACATACAGAATCTCATTAGCAGCATCTTCTGATTTACTACTGCTAGGTACAACATGATGTATACAGTTATCTCCTGGAAAAGATACAATGAAATAGTGTTCTTCCTTTATAGTCCTTCGTGACTCTGAAGCATTTACTCACGTAACATCCTGCTTTCCATCAAAACCAATACAGTGTAGTTTCTGCTTCTCATCATCATGCTCAACATTAACATTCTTCCTAAAAAAGCCTTTGACGTCGCAACTTAGCCACTGTTGCTGGAAACAACATGTTAAGGTCTGTAATAACTGCATTAGCAATAAGGCATGCATCGTGGTCACTTATTTTGCAGGGATCAACTGATTTCCAGTCTTTTCCAGCCTTGAGGTTCCAACAGTATGCTTTAGAAACATGGACTCCTGACAGCAAGTCAACAAGTCTAAAAACTCTTCATTTTTCTTGTCACTTTTGACGAAACGGTGTTGCGAAAAATCTAGTGATGACCTTTTTTGCTTGTCGCCGTTTCCCCCGCTGTTTATGATGTCATCCGCGCCAGGCCCCCCTTTAACTCGTCGGGCTCCTATGCATATGACATGTCGACCTCCTGTTTCATATTCCTGTTAATAAATCATCTTCATCATCGGCCCGGGGCCTCTCTCGGGCCCCTCTCGGTGGCCCTGCTGCTGGTCCGAACACAGAGTGTTCTACAACACTCACTTGTACAAATCGACGCCATGTTGGCTCATAAACAAATAAAAATGATTTTTATAATTCAATGAAACCTAAAATATAACAATAAAAATGTCTATAGGTCTTAAAGAAAGCAAATAAATATATAAGTAAAACATATGAACATCACATGTTGCATTATAATATATAACAATGTATAAGAAAATTGTAAATATTTAAACCAAAGTTGGGACCTCGTAACGACATCAAAATTTACTTTATCTTGCATTTTAACAATACAGTAAACCCCCGTTATCCCGCCCATATCCGTCCGGCGTTCTATTTTGGCGAGGGGCGGGGGTGGCGACATAACGGGGGCAAGTCAGTTGAGTAATCCATTACAAAGTATTGTTGAACTGTGTATACACTGTGTGTGTATATATATATATATATATATATATATATATATATATATATATATATCTTACTTTCTTCCCTGTCTCTCACTCCTCCCTCTCTCTTCTCCATATTATATATATATATATATACTGTATGTATATATATATATATATATATATATATATATATATATATATCCATTCATAACACTGTAGGCTACAGTACGGCATTGTGTAGCCATAAGCAAATGCACCGTTTGGACCAGCATTGTTACAATAATTATTCAAAAGGCGTGTAGGCCTATGGAGTAGGCCTACGAAAGTACTTCTGAATAGTAGCCTGTCTTTGAGAAGTTAAAGCATAGATTCCACCCTATACGTTTAACAGCAATAAAATTTATTCCTCTCTTCCTTTGTCTCTTTCTCTCCCTCTACCTCTCCCTCTGTCTCTCTTTATCCCTCTCCTGCTCTTGCCTTTCTCTTTAATGTGCCCGCCATTAGCAGCGGACGGCCGCATTACAACGTAAACAATTGCACAGGTGACCCCTCTCTCTCCGGGGACTCTCTCTACCTTGTCACTGTCTCTCTCTCTCACCCTCCCTCCCTTCTCCTTCCCTGCCTCTCTCCTCTCCGTCTCTTGCCCCTTGGTTGCGGGCAATTGACTCTGAGGAATTCCGACCCCCAGCCACACTGATTTAGGGAGATGGTGTGGACAGATGTCTTCCATTTAATTGTTTCCCTTGGCAATTGTTCCCACTGGCAAGCGAGCGGGGGAGGTTTCATGGGTGAAAACATGGCTTTCGTTATACTGTACTTAACACCACCCTGTACAGCATAACGAAAGCGATGCTTTGACAGTGAAATGCACCTGAGTTTGTGGCAATGGCGAGATTAAAGTAAAGTAAAGGTTTTCACCCGTAGGCTCACGCCCGTAGGGTCCGGTGCTGATCCCCGTATTTAGTAGCCAGCAGCCCATAGGTGGCTAACCATACATCGGCGGACGGTGGCCAGTCTCTTGGTTACTATCGCAATGTTGCCATTGCTACTCATTTGATGTTACTATCGCCCTCTAGCGATTAAGGCTGAGTCGACCTTAGGGGCTCCTACGGGATTGAACCCGTGTCGTCGGCGTGCCTGCCCAATGATATTACCACTCATCTATCTTCCCGCCCCTGGCGAGATTAACGAGGTCAAATTACATAGGACCAAACCCAATGCCTTGATGGCGAGGGCGAGAAGCGAGGGTGGCGGCTTTTCGAGGTAGAATGCATGGCAGGAAATCCGTTCCAGACCAACGCGTGGCGAGAGACGAGTTTGGCGGCTTAACGGGGGGCGAGATAGCGAGGTATTACTGCATTGATATTAGAGCAACTTTTTAATCATGTTAGAACAAAAACAAAATTTTCGACCCACTATATATATATATATATATATATATATATATATATATATATATATATATATATATATTTGTTTGCTTATTTTTATTTATTTATTTATTTTTATGCCAGCGGATCGGACCCTCGGTACTTAATTTGTGTTAATGAATTCAGGGACAGGTGATTTCGCTCTTTTTCGAAAAGCGGAATAGCCAACTCGAGTTGTTTCACTTGTGCAAGATTACATAGCATACATGCCACTGTGACTTGACTCGTAAATATTGGTTATAATAAAGCTTTACGTGTCATTTTGCACAAATTTTAGAACTAAATTTTACCACCAGAATTGGAAGTGAACATTTAATATCTCCTAATCTGGAAATCGACAGAAGGAATCTTCACCCGGTTGGTCTACAGGAGATGGAAGCTCAAGGACAGAGAAGTTAACTTTCTTGTGGCTTCTTTCTCCAAAGACTGTGTACTCTCTTCCAGAAAAACTAACGGATATATGTCTTACACTTTGACCCAGATGCACAGAGAAGCAGTAACAAGTAAGACAAAACGAATTTACACTTAGAGTTCTTTTTAATTTATTTTAAGCATTTATGCAGCTTATGCTCCCTGTGCCCAATCCCAAACAATCATTTGCGGTTTTAAGTGAAACCTGTAGCTAATAAGGCTCATGCACGTGATATTACGCAGAACTGCCATTGTCATTTTCACTGTTTTAGGTTGATATTGTCACCACTTTACATGAACTTATCAGACCTGAAGTTGAAAAGCAGATCAGTAGAGGAAGGAAGCAAACCATGAAGTCGTTCAAGAAACGGGAAGTCTCAGGGACTGCAAATCCTGGCCCGACGCGAACCGATGAAGTACATGGAACATTCGATATTCCAATTGAGAAATGTGTCATGTCTCCCACCAATAAGGCATGGATGCTCTGTGTTGATTACTACTTCACCTTGTGCTCACATGCTTGCAGCAGTTTTACACAAGTTGGCGTTTCTGTGTATTTTGAATCAGTGTTTATTCTAGCCACCTTGATATTGGGGGGATTTTGAAATGTTTGGGGGGACAAGGTCTGAGTCTCCACACTTTTGGAGGGAAATTTCCATCCCCCAGCCAATATATAAAAAATTTGGGGGATTTGAAAACTTGGGGGGATTCCCTTCCCCCAGAAAAGGCCTAGAATAAACACTGATTTTGAATTGTTTTAGGCCTAAAGTTTAATATAATTAATCTATGGATGGATGGGATTGCTTTTGATTTTCAATTAAAGACCATACTACACCATAGAAGAGATGTAATTAATTTCAGCTTCAAAATTTCAGCTTCAAAGCGCTTTAAATCATTGGCGAGCTTAGCCTTTGTTGGTTGAAGTCCATTCATGAACCTAACTTGGCTTGTGCTTAGCCACGATGACAATTTATCTGTTTGCCAAATTATTTTAAAATCAGTTCAATTGTGTCTGATTTGCCAGTTTGTTCCTCTGTTGGTTGAGAAATGCATCAAAGTGATAGAAAAGATTGGACTTAAAGTGGAGGGTATCTATCGCATTTGTGGAAATTCTATTTCAATCACTGAACTCCAGGAAGAACTCGATCAGGCAATTACTTCCTTGATTTATATCTCTGGCAGCGAGCATTGACCCTATATTGAACACATTATTACCAGTTGCCAAAAAATATTTAATGAAAAGGATATGTTTATTAGGCCTATGAAAACACATGTGATATCTTGGAAAAAAATTATTTGTCATATTGGGTAAGTTTGAATTATGTTGCCCCAGATTAACACTGTGTGCACACTCATAACTGACACATGGAAACAAAACAACTGCAGTTTCGCTAATTGTAAGAGTTATTGATTTACTGGTTGGCAGTGGCGTAGCCAATGGGGGGGGGGAGATTGGGGTTAAACCCTCCTTGGCTGTTCGCAGTGTAAGGGAAGGGAGGAGTTTTAGGGGTTTTATAAAACCCCCTTGGCGACCAAATATTTTTTATTGCAATCACTATATCAATGCGCGCTCAAATACTGATATATTTATCGAAGCATAATAATAGCTGGCAACATTTTTTTGCTTGTCAGTATTTTTCCTCTGCAAATCATATTGCTGAAATGATAACCCTGACATTGCTCACATTTTACTTTTGGGATACTTTTTCATCCAGGGTACTTGCACCTGCCTTTCTTATCATCATAGATGGGCCAATGAGCAAAGCTGTCAGTACTATGGTAACTGCCATAACAAGTTCCATGATAATTAATAGTGCACAATGACTTAAACATACCATGATATTTAATTATCTATGAAGTATCAGATTTATTTTAATGTGTATCAATACTGATAATGATCACTGATTTTTATATTAATCAATCTTCATTTCTGTAATTAAGTATTAAAAATGATAAATATTGCAATATGACCTATATGTTTATGTTTTGAGTTGAAAATAAACTTCAGTTCTTCTTCTGTTATTTAGAATGCCTGTTCTCCTAAATTCTTTTTTCTGATTTAAACAATCAGATTTAAGCAATGCCTTTTGATATTATGTGCAGTGCCTCAATGCTGCCAGAAAAAGCATAGTGTACATTTTAATAGCAAAATTTGTTACTTATTTTGTTTGCTGCCTAACTTTACTCTGTGTTGAGACTTTGGAGTTTATTGATATGATCTTGTGCATTTAGGAACCAACTGTGATAGATGTAGAGAGTGAGCAATGGAAAGACGTGCATACCGTGACAAATATCCTGAAGCTTTTCTTTAAAAAACTTCCCAATTCACTGATAACAGACGGTATGTAGATTATACCTGATTGTGAAGGGACTTAATGTTGTGAGTGAAACTGAAATCGCCCTTAAATTTTCAACAAAACTTAAATCATTTGACAGCAACTGCAAAAATGATGTTTCCCACTGTCAGAACAACACCATTACTCAGTGGCATAACCAGACTCAAAATGTAACCCGGGCAGCTGACCAAGGGGCTGTCCGTAAATTACGTAAACAATTTTTTGGCGAATTTTGACCCCCCCTTATCAACACCTGTCAAACTTTTCAAACCCTCTCCATTTTTATGTAATTTATGGACAGCCCCACCTCAACAAAAAATTATTTTAAAAAATTAACATGGGAAACTTAACAATAGACATCAATCAGTCACCAACTCATAAATCTTCAGCATCTGCGTTGTACGCTCCAATTATCGCCTTAGATAGAGTTTCAGAGTCCAATTGAGTAGAGGAAGATGCAGAGGGAATAAATCGTCCATAGGGACAAGCGATTACCACCGTAACTGAAATTCGATATGTCACGTAGATACATAGACCAGCCAAACACAATGACTGTAGTAATTACTGCACTTCTAGCTGATGCCTGTGAAATACGTTTCAAAGAGACCGTAGTGACTATATAAAAATTGTATTGCAACAACATGCATGGCAGTGTAAAATTAAACAAAACAAAAAATTAAAGGCATAATTTTTAATTTTTTCAACCTGGAATTTTTTCAAACCGGCAGAAAAGCAAAGTAACCCGGGCATTGCCTGTAATTGCCCGGGTGTGGTTACGTCACTGCCATTACTACTGTTTCTCATAGGAAGGCATTATGAGCCTGCAATAAACTATAACAGCACTAACAAAGAAATTTATTTGGGGTCACCCATGTATTATGCCATCAATCAGGCATAGAACCCTACTCCTGGATAACGTCATTACAACAGTGTCATGTTTACCATGCTATTGTATAGTATTGCTAACGACATCTGACTTTCGGCCTGGTCTTGAAGGTTTTGAAATAGTCTACAATAATCCATTATTGCACAATTATAACAAAGTTGTCCAAAAAAACTTCACACTTGACTCATCTGGTCTGGAAATATTATTCATCAGTGCATCACACTAACTAAAGCTGGAGCTGAACAACAGGTGTGATGACGTCATCATATGCATCAACCCTCCATCGTCATCAAGTCGTCAGTCTCATGCACACCCCCTACCCCAGATCAATGACCTATTATATGGGTGACCTCTTTTGCTTATAATGACTAGCTGGTAAATTCTATAATATCAGTATTGCTTAGAAATCTGTAGCCTTTTGTGCTATCTTTGCAGAGTTTTACGAGCCTGTGATTCGGTTAAGTGGTATTAGTCATCGAGAAAAGCGGTTGCTAAAGCTCAAAATGCTACTTGAAAAGCTCCCGAAAGTGAACTTTAGAACTTTTAGATTACTGAGTAGACATCTTCACAATGTTGCTGGCTTCCGGGACATCAATAAGGTTGAGAACTGTTCTAAGAAATGCTTCAACAGTCTTATTTGCAATAAATTTTGAAAAGTCTTTTGTTAATCCCTTTCCTACAACATTTTGCTTTTTTGACGTTTTAGATTTTCTGTCAATGCTTTAGAGACAGTTTTGGACAGTTATCTTTAAACTTACACAAATGCATCTGTGCTGTTCTGTTCATTAGATGGATGCTCACAATTTGGCGATTATGTTTGCTCCAGCACTTGTCAGATATTCAAAAGATCAAGCACTAATTATGATCAGAGACATGCATCATCAGATTACTGTAGTAGAATCGATCATTAAACACGTATGTATGAGATTTTTAGCAGATTGCTAATCGTTTTTTTCAGCATTGTTGTTGAGATCTAATTGCAATGCCATGGAGCTAGTCTTTGAGGACAATTGTATCCACACAACAAGTATACTGTATTCCAGCTCACCATGCCCAGTGTAAAGTAAGTCTCAAGGTCCAAAGTTCAAGGTGTATGGATGGCACTTTCAAATTTTCATGATTTTGAGCAAATCCCAGCCAGAATAGAGGACTTGGCCCCTGTGCTCCCCCCCGTGACTATGCCAATGTATTTGAACCAGGGCTACATGGATAAGATTAGCATAAATGCACATATGCCGAATTATTTTGAAAATTTCTATACAACCTTTTCTGTTTAACTGATTCCTAGAGTCAAACAGCTGTGCTTCATCGGTCTGTGAATTATGCCTTAAAATTTTCAACAGAGGCATTTTGTGGACCGAATATTTGTAATATAAATTGAAGCATTCTTTTCATGAATTTCTTATAAAATTTAGAGTGAATGGCTGTTCAGTCGATGGAGTGAAGATCGCTCAGTTCCAATGGATGAAATGTCCAGAGATTCCAACTCAACTTTAAATCTTCAATTTCTCGAAAGTGTGCAGACTTTAGGTTTGCTAACTTATGAGGCAGCATTGCCCTTTATTAATTATTCACAACTTTCTAGTATTCTGTCTAAATCAAGTTGATCATACTTTCTAGTAGGCAACAGCAAGCTTTCTACATGCTCCTGTACAGTGAGCAGATTTTGTTAGTTTGTCCGTAAATTTGAATTGGTGTTTTTCTTAAATAGCTTACCAAACTGGGTGTATAAGATGATTCAAATGTTGATTCTCCTCCTTTATTGGGCGAATCAGCAAGTGTTAAGTGCAATATGAATATTGTCTTCCTCTTGATGAATTTGGTGCTATGTGCTGCAATTGTCATTTCTGGTGTTTCCATTGATGCTCTGTTACAGTTTCTCAGCCACTGCGTATGGCTCCGGTCGAAGAAAAACCCTCTTTTTTCTCCTTTCAAGTACCAAACAGACGCAGCAGACGAAGACACAAAACCGAGAATGGAAGAGATGAATCTGGCGGAATTGAGCAAAAGTCTGTCCCAGATGCCGAGCGAGAAATTGAAATTCGTCGAATTGAAATTCCAACTCTTCCTTTTAAACCCATTCATTCACTGAATTTAGAATCTGAACAGTTCCACAAAACAGTCTTCGATCTTGGACGATCAGATGTGGAATTGTCTGCAAGTGAGCAATTAGGCACAAAGATTCTTGACACTCGACTGATTTCAGACAAATTTGACCGTGAAAAAGAAACTTTATTACATAAGGTTGGAGAGGATGCTGCCAGAACAGATTTGGGAAACAACTTGATACCAAATGTCATAAGAAAAGGTGTTTGCGGAAATTCTTCTGTTATTGAGGTAAAGAAATACCAAGCTTACTCTGCAGATCTTCGTGTAGCGACATTTACAAAACCTGTTCCTGTTGCCGAGCAGCCTATGCTTCTTAGAAGATATCAGTCAAAATCAACTTGTGCCCTGAACAACAGTTTACTAAAGAAATGTAATGTAAATATTTTAAAGAAATATAATGGCCCGAGTGAGATAGGAAGTACGAAATCTGTTCACAGTTCGCAGGTTAAGCCAACAAATGCTGTTGGCTATCATCCAGATGTGTCACAACTTCCCGTTGACTGTACGAGTGAAAATGGTTTCTGGGAAAATGGGAGTGTCAAGAAATCAAATATTGTGGTGCGAGGTCCATTAGGAAGAAGATACTGCGTGCTTTCAGGTACTTGCCCTTCTGTGTTTCTTAATGGTGCCCCGCCTACCGAGACCCCATCAGAAACTGTTGAATATATTGAGAGGAAAAACTGCTCCATGAAATGTGTTGCCAACGTCAAACTGAACATCATCCAAGGGACTGCATCACATGACATTCAGCTGCACAGGATACAGTATGCTTAGCCCCTGCCAATAATGCTTCTACATTCTGCAGATTTTTGTGTATGTTATAAAAGTTACTGCTGTTTACAAATCGTTAGCAATAAATTGCCACAAGTCCATACGATGTTCAAAATAATACAGTACAAATCGTAAACATTAAAAGTGAAACTGACTATAAAACCATTTCTCTCGAGTATGCAGGATCAAACAGAATCCGAGACCGAGGGGTTCAAGTTCAAATACACAGGGCATGACGTTTGCCCAAGTGCAACTGCTGTTCTCCCATTTCTCATTCACATATAAATTACAAGATGCATTCATCAACAGAATCATTTCTATCAAGGCGGTTGTGTATGATTTCCTTTCATCTACATTTGGATTGCACAAACAATTTAAGCATTTCAAAATAGTTAAATTGTAAGAGTTCGCCGTAATTAAATCCTCGGAGCACCTCATTCCAATTCAAAGCCTCCGTAGTTCAAATTTTCAAAGCCCCAGTACAAATTTGTTGATTAGTCTATTAGGCCTATAGCACAGAGCGGTTAGAATTGATTTATTTTTACCAGTCAATGTTGGAGAGGAGATATGAAATACAGTATCTGAAAACCATTTTGAATTTTTCAAAATCTACTTAACACGTTGACTGCCTCGCATTTTCTTTGCCAGGCGCGGCCACTATACGACCTCCTTGGCTTGCGATGCGTTGAACAGAGGATGTCATATGATGCCCCCAGTGCCCTGCAGTACCAATATAAGGACGTCCATTGACATCCCCAGCGCTCAACGTGTTAAAGTCAGCAGCAGTGTAAAGAAGTCGGTGGCCTAGAAAGTGAAAATTATGAATCACTAGATGCATGCTGCATACGGAACGAACTAGATCAAGATTTAAAATTACCTGATAAAAGGTAACTAGTGCCAAGTATGATATTTGAAATAAAATTGTGTATGTGTGAACTATGGCTGCTTGAAACTCATAGACACATAAATCATATACACTGTGTCAGGATAAAAAGTATGCCAACTCTTTCACTATAACTTTAAGAAAACTTGGCAGATTTTCATAAAAATTTGCAGTTTGAAACTGGAATGAATAGATGCAAACATTATCTGAAAACGGTTACAATGAATATTCAAAATGTCCACCAAAATAATCGACACACGATTTCAGACGTTGTCCCTACATTTTTAGCAATGGCTATTTCAGATTTAGACTCTGAACGCCTAAAAAAAAACAGCAGCTGCGGTACTACTTCTCAAGCGCTATAAAAAACACGAGATTTTTTACTTACTTAACAGAACCATACATATTGTCTATAAAACCTATTTTGTCAAGTAGTTTTGAAGATTTTTCTAACTGACAGGCAAAAATTGGTTGATCATTCTCAGGATTTCTAAAACCCCAAAGGTGTGCTTCCAGGAAAATTTGTCACTTTTCAGTCAAATCAGTCATCAGATGACTGGCTGAAACTAAAGAAAAGTTTAGATTAGTCATAATTAATCATGCTGCATGAGGAAGAGTTTAGATGGAACAACAAACAGCAAAACAAACCAATGATAACATTGATGTAAAAACAACAGTGAAACACAATGCAAGGCAATTTAATGTAAAACTGGTCATCTCCAGCCATTTTCAAGACTGCACAGAAGCAGTTAAGCATGTCAATTGCATTTCCAAAAGTCGTTCATAATGAGCAGGGCCAGTGCCAAACACCAGGCAAAGTCTGCAAATGCAATGGGCCTGGCAGTCATATGGCCTATCCAAAGGATAATTTTCTGTATTTGCAGCAACATCCCCACAACTCCCATCCTTGGAGGTCCAAATATTTTTTCTGCAGGGACCCAGTGCTGGTTAGTCATGGCCCTGATAGCAAGCAGCAGTTATATACTTCAATCTTCATCAAGTTAAGACAATAAAGAGACTTACTGAAAATATCATTTCATTATAGACAAAAACAAACTTTGATCCATAAAAAATTAAATAAACTTTCAACATCAGGTTTAAAATTGTAAATAAATACATGGTCCGTACCAAAGCATAGCATCAAGGCATTTGCTACAATTCATTTGACTGCAGATTCAGGAAAAGCAGTTGCACGCTATTCGATTCTCTAGCAACTGTAATTTGTATGACTTGCTTGAAACAAATGCGGTTATTGCAAGTCAAAACCAAGTAGCAACGCAACTGTTGGTCAAAACCAAATGCATTCAAAATTCATAGGTTAGATCCAAAGCCACAGTCAGATGCTTCTGAAGCAACGGCCTTTAAACTCAAGTTCTGCTCAAGAGCAGAAGTCTGATCAACAGGGCGAAACATGTCGTTAAATCGCGAAGCAATGTCCATGCTGTTCTCGTTTAATAGTGACTGCAGAGCCCCGTCAACCTGGTCAAAACAAAAAATACTCAGTCACATTTAATTATTGTCGTTGATATATTCACTTGTCTTAGAATTGCAGTCGGTAGAAAATTCAAAGCATACATACGAATCATCTGAGATTGGGACAAAGCCAATTGAGACTGCACAAAGCCAACAATAATAAACAAATGGGCTGAAAATTCATACCACACCAACTGATTCACTTAAAATGATATTATATGGTTTACACAACTACAAGTAGATCAGCAAACAAAGAAAATAAATATTCTGTACAAATAAAACAATCACTACAAGCATTTTTTACCATGTATGCATGTAGATATACCAAATCTTAAAGACAATGCACTTAAGAAGCATTTTAATAAAAATCATTATACAAAGATAATTCACTAGCATTTAAAGCATAGTAAATATATTATTATACAAATGCTATTAAAGATACGTGAAAGCACAATTAATTATACACTCACAGTGCCAAAATTGCCCAAACTATTGGATTCTCGAGAGCTTTCACTGATGAATCCTTGATTTATGGCGGTTGGTTTTGTTGCCAAAGAGACAAGTGATAGTGATGTGAGTGATCTGTCAAAATCTTTTTTCACCAGTAGAAAGTTTGGCAAGATTGAACTAAGGCTCAATTCCTAAAAAGTACACAATAACAAATCAAACATCAACAGTCTGTGATATTATATGACATGCAGACAAGAAGTCCAATAGCTATAACTTACTTACTTACTTACTTACAAGCCTAAACACAAGAATTCAAAGATAAGAAGCTTGGAAGGTGATGACATAATCATCAACATCATCATTGTGCCATGTACGGTCTTCTGCAGACTATCAAGACCAGTGGGTTAGCAAACTAAGGCCTGTGGGCCACACCTTATTTTAGTAACAATGTTTCAAGTGCAAGTTTCAAGTTTCAAGTGTTTCACAGTGCAGTTTATTACAAAGTAATTACAAATGGTCTCTTAAGCTTGGCTGCTCAGCTCCAACAAACTTTACTATCAAAAGTTTCATAACAAGTAAAAAATGAAACGCTGGACGATGTGGTAACAACGAGGCACTGTAGCCTGAAAATGATTGGAAGACACTAAATGTTATCATTTCTCTCCGCTGTCTCGAATAACTATAAAGCTGATCATACCTCATTGTTGAGCCATGGTGCTGCTTCTTCACAATTTGAAAGGCCCTGAAAATTTTTCACAGGATTCAATAGAGAATCCTCGTTTGACAGAGCCAACACTGTAGGAGGGTTCTTTTCCTCGATTGTATTCAGAAGTCCTGGGAGGAAAATCAACAAAACAAGATCAGTAAAGACAAAAACTTCACAGATGACAATAAGCTGTTACAGCCACTGTTATAATCTGTGACAAAAATCACAACAGAACCCACTTGCCATTATAACAGTGAAAAAATTACAAAACCATCTATGTGCTATATCATCGACCAAGGTTACAGTTTCAAAAGAGCTACAGATGAAAATGGAAGTAATTTCAAATTTATACTATTTAGCAAAGAGCCTACAATTTTGTTAATTTTCAGAAAGCCCAGAAAAATAAACTAAAATATAATATGGCATGCTCATAGACAGACTGTTGGTGGCAGAAATGAGTTACTTGAAAAAGATATTGGGAGTAAGTAGATTAAAAAGAATAAGAAATGAAGACATCAGGAAAAGACTGGTGATGAAAGAGACAATAATAGATAAAATCAGAACAAAAAGACTTAGATGCTATGGACACGTAAATAGAATGAAAAGCAACAGACTTCAATATAAAGCACTCTACACATACAAAGAATGCAAAAGAAGAAGAGGAAGACTCTGGAAAAAGTGGATAGATAACATCAAAGAAGACTTTGAAAGATATCAAATGACAATAATAGATGGAATGAGATTAACAATGGAAAAAGATAAATGGAAAAGTTTTGTGTCTAGCTATTGCCACTAATGAGCTGGCAGAAAGCAACTATGATGATGATGATGATGATGATGATGATGATGATGATGATGCTCATAGACATAGAAGCCAGGTATACCTGTAAAACTGCTATTGGAATTCATCAGTTCCAAATCAAGAAATCTGTCATTGGAATCAGCACCTAGAATCATAACAACAGAATTAGAACTATTATACAACTATACAGCTATAACAACAACAATTCTAACACTAACTGTGTTAGAAGCTCTTAAACAAAGACTAATGAAAGTTTTGTAGTCACCATATGCACATGACTGGTCTCAATATAAACACCGTATGCATGGATAGGGTATAGGTCAATGGCATATGTTACTGGAGACCTGGTAAAGATGTCATCAGCATGGAAAGATGGTAAAATCAAATTCACTGTACAAAGGTGAGGGAACTAGGCAAAAATGCCAGTTACTGACCTGTTCCTAGTTAGTGGTAACATTTCTGAACTTTTAATACAGGTCCATCCTCTTCTACAGAATGTGCCAATCAATAGCAGTCTGTTAGCACCTTTTAAGCTCAATAGATTCACAGATGGATAAGTATACAACTGGTAATAAAATTTTTACAGGAGAGGTGCAGAGAACATATATCAGCTCACATATAATAAAATAAAATAATCACATTTAGCATTAGAAAGTCAGACTTGTGGTCAATGGCTGCAAAGGAAAAGAAGTATCAGTAGGATATAAACTTAGCAATGACCATTTAGCAATGACCATGATCGTTTACAATGACCATTACACAATCATATTTTGAATTCCACCATACTGTAGTAATTTCATTAAAGCATACTTTGATTCACCATTAACATTAGAAATTACTCCAAACATGCAAAAGGTATGAAGAAAACATACCCTCTGATAATGGCATATCCAGCAATGATGGAAGTGACAGATTACTATCGCCAAGTGATTGAATGAACGAGGGTGCCAATGGCTGACTGGATCCCTGTTGAACAGGGATGGAGTCTTGTGACTCTGAAGACTGGAGGAATGCATCGATACCAGTTATTGCCTGGAAAAAATTCAAAATTTTGTTAAATAGCCTTACTTAAATGTTACTTAAATGATGCAATAAAATCATTACAAAGCTGCAATAATCTGGCATTTGAAGAACAAGAAATAAATAACTAAATATGGAAATATAAAATCTTCTCTGGACCGCAAAAAGTATGTTTGATACACATCAGAGCCTGTTGAACAAATGTAAATAAAATCCTCACTAGTACACAGTAACACGCAAACTACAGACAACATATAAATAACGGGCAGTGCTATAGAAATTTCGTGTTTTACTTACTTTACTTTACTTACTTACAAATTTTGTACTACAAAAACCCCACTGTTGTGCTCTTCATTATATGATAAACCATCAAGGACCTAAACTGTTCAACAACAGGTAGCAGCAAGCTTCAACTACACAATGTCTCAATTAAATTTTTACAGCGCATAATGCATTAGCATCTCCAGTCTCATCATCAGCTTCAACAGGTTGGTAAATCTTGCATGTCATTATTAGACTGTCACTCAGTAGCATTATACAATTATCTATGCTTTCCAAAATCAATAATTAATTATCAAGATTGTTTTACTTTAACCATTCTTTAGTGTTATTTCATTTCATTGTTTTTACAATAATCTTCCTTCCACCATTGGCCCCTGTGCGATGCCCCCTGGTTCAGAAGATCCTGATGCTGGAATACAATTATCACTTTCCAAAATCATTAAATTATCAAGATCGAGACAAAGAGGTTCATCAATTTTACAATAATCAGAATTCTAAATTTCATACAAACTTTTAATACAATTTCAAAGAGGCTCATAAATGGATCAGAATTCTAAATTTCAGCATGATTACAACATCATGTCTAAATTAATGCAATAAAGAAATGATAAATGACGAGTGATAATTATAAAAACAATTTAGGTGAGTACCGTATTTGCATGATTATTACCTGCACACGTATATAATCTGCATACGTGTATTATACCCATGGAAAATTACATCCAAATTATGTTCCAACATACCAGCGTAAGCTGTAAATTCATATAAACCGCATGTGCTAGTCTTCAGGTATTTGAAGGTTTCGACACTATGATGTAAGATAATACCAGGTTTCTTTCAAAATTTTCATCCAAATTCACTAAAAGAGACTAAAATTATATTCTTCCTATCTAGTTCTGACAATAAACTGCTAACTGGGGTAATTTTGTAAAATTCTCACGATACAGAAATTATTTACACCAAAATGCATGATTGTACAGAAAAGAAATTTTTGCCAACAGCCGTTTTGTTTATGACATAAAATATGATTTTTTTTAGCTAATCCTACCACACCAAAACTAGTATTCAACTCAAACATGATATTTCTTCTATCTATTTATGAGAAGAAAATAGCTTATTTTCTCTAATTTGAACAATAAAATGTCTATTTTCACAGATTATGGTGATATAAGAGGGAGCAGATATTAGAGGTTGCTGCATATAAAATAATTATCCCATAGATACTACAGTTAGTTAGTTAGTTAGTTAGTTATGGGCTAACTTATACAGTGCTATTGTCCTAGGAGGCTAGGGTCAAGAGCACTTTACATGGTAAAGTGCTCTTTACACCACAGTAATAAAGTAACTGCTGCCATCTATCAAATACAAGATGTGAATGGTGTACAAATGGCCAGACAAACCAGACAAAATTATAATTAGCCACAATGGCCAGCAAATTAAACTGCAAACCTAGATCAAATCAAAACACTGAATACTAAACACTAGCATGAACAAAGAAAAGGAGAAGCACTAGAATATGAATTCAATATTTAAATATATCTATAGCCTACTGTAGCACTAGTCCTTGCTTTGTCCAATTTCAAACAGGGTATCAATTTTATAATATTTTTGTGGCCTATAAAACCTGTAATACAAGAAACCAGCTCTCTTAAGCACCATCTTATCTCTCGATTGATTTTTTAGACATTTGACAGACATAGATTTCTGAAAGACTTTGTATAGTGTCGTTTCAAGCGGCTCATTATTTTTCGTGGCATTTCGAAACCTCTAGAAAAAAACTGAGATAGAATATATTGACAATTTTAGTATGGTCTGACACAACAAAGAGGGGGACACAAGAATATGTGGTTTTAATTCGTTTCATCACTCTTCTGAATTTTTGCATATCTATAACCTATGGTAGAGCAGATATTAGAGGTTGCTGCATATAAAATAATTATCCCATAGATACTACAGTTAGTTAGTTAGTTAGTTATGGGCTAACTTATATAGTGCTATTGTCCTAGGAGGCTACCCATAATCCTCATCATCTGGTCAAGAGCACATAGAAGTTCGTTGATTTTACTTAGTGGGAGAATACGTATAATTTGATCTTTGATCTTCTGTTGATAATAAAGCGCTCTTCAAAGACACCACAGTAATAAAGTAACTGCTGCCATCTATCAAATACAAGAAGATGTGAATGGTGTACAAATGGCCAGACAAACCAGACAAAATTATAATTAGTCAATAATGGCCAGCAAATTAAACTGCAAACCTAGATCAAATCAAAACACTGAATACTAAACACTAGCATGAACAAAGAAAAAGAGAAGCACTAGGTAAAATAAAGTTCTAGGAATTGATTAGGAACATTTTATAATGCTGCTTAAAAGATGCTAAAAGAGGGAGAAGTCTCAAGTCTTCAGTCTGTCTCTGTCATCCACGAGTGATCGATGCCTCCTGAAAGCAGGCTGTGGCACGTTGTGAACATGTGCAGGCATCAAGAGAAAAAGAAAACAATTTGCCAAATGATGTTCAATACCCCTATACTTCTTCAGTCTTGCAGATCTTTTCCGGTTCTAACTGGTTTAAAACCATGGTATATTTGTTATGTCCTTGTTCTTAGTCCGGCATTTCTAGGTGTGTAGCACATGATCACTAATTGCTTTGTACTGCATTTTCCTGTGACTTCCTAATAGAAGTTCTAGTTTAAAGCAGTGTATTTAATATTTTTGTTTTAAGTATCCAGTATAACCTGCATACAAATATACCTCACAAGGGGGGGGGTTTGCAGATTGTAATTTCTTGCATTATTTGACATATAAGGAAATAATTTTGTGCAAATCATGTCACCAAAAGTAATGTTTTGACATATAGGAATCTATAAAGAAATTTTTGCATTGGCAAAATCATGTCACCAAAAGTGCATGTTGTTAGAGGCTCAATTCAATACAAAGCATGTTCATATGTAAAACCACATAACCTCATGGAAATATAGCATTTAACAGCACCTCATCCTTCTTACAAGCATCGAGGATATGATGGCTGGAATGCTACACTATGGCACCAGCTGGCTATACATAACAGATGATGATGATGATGATGATGATGATGATGAAATAAAGCATATAATAAACTACTATGAAAATAAAATACAAAGTAGGCATGTAGACAAAATACATAAATTATGGAAACCAATTTCTTACCAGATAAGCTAACAGCATTTCTTGAGGATGTAACATTGTTTTCTTGAGGAAAAATAGTTACAGGGTCTGTGTAAAAAAATATTTCAAAACTTCAATGAATATCAAAAATAATTAAAATTAAATATAGAGACGTTGTAGCATCTTGATAAATGGTAGTTATGACATGATTTACTGATATTAACTAAAATAAATTATTATCATACGAATTTTATAACAAAAGACTGTCTACTAATGCCATCAACTGTTTACTCGTAACATAATTAAATGATTCACAGAATATAATAGTCAAATCGAAGAGAATTAATACAAGATAATGCTCGTTAAGTTGCTCCAGTTCAATAAATACCATGGAATCAATAACCAATATAAAAAAGTTCTCTAGTCAATTCAAACAAGTATAAAAAATAAACTATTGCTATTATTTTTACCTTCATGCATGTTCTATCTTAACTCACTATCAATGCTTGCAGGTTTCTTTTGTATATGACAATTTGAACTTTGAGCCTTATTCAAAGCATTCATTCATATTTAACTTTATCAGTAAAGAGAAATATTCATCATAAAAAAGTAATCATCGCAAAATCGTCACTTCTTTGGTGTAAGCTTTTATCTGTAGCATCTGCCTGTCTAGTGCATTTCAAAGCAAACTGCAAAATTTTGCTACCTGCTGCTAAAAACTACATTTTGAAAGCAACGCTTTAATAAAAACTTAGTGTCAGCTTCCTCACCAACATAATTATCACAAGCACTTACAATCAATCAATCAATCAATCAATCAATCAATCAATCAATCAATCAATCAATCAATCAATCAATCAATCAATCAACTTCTATGGCACCACTATCATAATGCTTAGGGCATCAGTCGATGGCACTCCAAATCCAATCCAAATAAGAGCGGAGCCAGGTCATCGTCAGTTACAGTTATCAATAACCTGAGTACAGGTTCAGAATAAAGCAAACCTGCAGGAACAGGGACGGGAACAATCCGACGGATTCCTGTTGACTTAAGTTCTGTTGGCGCCATCTTGATCACGTTTTGCTGTGAATCCCCAGATTCCAATGTCGAATTCACCGTTTCAAGCACCAGCGGAGCAGTGGACTGAGGAGTGGAACCTGTGCTGCAAGTGACTGGAAGAAACGAACCAGTCTGCGCATTGGACATGCCGGGAACGAGCGTCAGAGTTACGATCTGGCTCGTCTGCAGCTGGCTTTTTGGCAACAGCGTGCGTTGAACAACAAGAGGTTTTCGAGTATTGCGTGTTCGCACTTTGCGTGGCATAAACTGATCGGAACGCTTTGACTGAAAACGCAATAGAATACCTGAATTATTCTTTAGAAAATAGTTCAGATTAAACACAAATACCTATGGACAATATATACATATATGTGAATATGTGTGCATATGCACGTGTATCAGTCAATCAATCAATCAATCAATCAATCAGCCAGTCTGTCTGTCTGTCTGTATGTATGTAATTATCTCCAATTTAATGAATCAGATAAGTACACTTCATTAATACTGAAAGCAATAACACAAAACCTTAGAATTTCTCAAGTTTTTCATATTCTTCTCCATTACAGCCATAAATATGCTCTCACACACGTGTATTATAAAACGTAAACTCAAGGCAATAACTCATTCAAAGCAATAACTCATTCAATGCTTCTTCATTCAATCATTCAAAACTTAACACCTTAAAAAGTGTCAGCTTGTTAACTGCAAACTGCATGTAGTGCAATATCATCTATGCATACAAACATAAAAGCCAGTGTTGTCCAAAGTGTGTTCTGCAGAACACTTTCAAGGAGTCTGCAGAAAAATGTTGTAAATATTTAAAATTACTAGATTTAAAAACACTAACATTCTACCCAAAAACAATTATTTAACAATTAACTAAATTCAAATCTTAATCAATTCCTTACATCATACTGACTTAAGCTATAATTTTCATATAATCAAGTTCATGGCATCCTATGATAGAACTTATGTTTAAATATTTCTAAGACATCATTTTCAAACAGCTAGTTGTAATAAAGTTGTTAGACTTAAGAAAAAAATGTACACCATACCACTGTACTTGAATAAATATTACTTATCGACTTATTGTATTAACATGTTTTCACTCTGAGGAGGGCGGGATCCCGCAACGATGAAATTATTTTTCCAAGGATGTGCAGACTCGAACTTTGGACAACACTGGTATAAGCAAAAATGCAATATTCTAAAGCCTGCAAACAAATAAATGAATTTTTTTCTACAGTATCTAAAATGGCTCATCTCCATTCCTAGGTACAACAGTTCAACTGAATTTGTATATTAGACCTTTGAAGATATCTGCGGTGATAACTGGCTAAACTGTATTTGACCCATCAGATTATAAAGTCCTGAATGCTGGTACTATTGGGGTCAGATGTGAATCATATGTTAGCAGTAAATCCCAAGTTATGGTTCTTCAGGTCAGGTCAGTGATGCTCAATTGCAGTATTCTCTCTCTCTAACTTCTTCTTTTGTCATATGTTCTTTGTATCTAATCCTTAGTATCCTTCTAAGCCATTTCTGTTGCTATTAATTTTTCTCCAATTCTTTTTTTATGGTTCAAGATTCACATCCATATATTAGTATTGGTATTACACAAGTGGCACTTGCAGGCCAATATTTGAAAAATATGCAAGCAACGTACACTGAGCAGCATGACAAAATCTACACAAAGATAACAATGAAATACACCAACACTGTATATGCTCAGACCATCCAATACTGTTTTGTCGACAATCGTTCGGTTATCTCCATTTTTTTGCTGAAGTTTTGGCGGAAGACTTTTTGGAATCCTAAAGACACACTCGCTGGTAGTTGTCGCTGGTGCTTTCGGAGAGTTGCAGCTTCCAGTCATAGCAGTACCTGAATAGGTTACCGTGGTGACTGGCATCGAAGTTGCTGATAAACTGGAGAAACTGGGCGGTGAGAAAGTGTACTGAGGTGCCTGTCAACCATTCAAACATCAAATGTAACTCTACGGTCATTGGCGACGAGAAACTTTAAGCAGCTACCACCGAAACAAACAATCAGTTGAAACTCATTGGCTTCAAACTACAAGACTAGACATTCTGATCAATACAGGTCATGCTTCTTCATCTGTAAATAAAAAGATGATGGCATGCATATGTTATATTATTGGGTCAAGTCTGAGATAACATGAAGATAAGTCAGTGTTTCTCAAACTGTGTGCCGCGGCACACTAGTGTGCCGCGCGAGATTATCAGGTGTGCCGTTGGATATGTTGGAAATTTGATTAAATTAAAAATGTCAATGTTTTAAATGTCTCAGATCAATGACTGTGCTTCAACACTCTATCTTGTACGCATAGCCAGTGAGGGTCGTAGCGTCACTGTCGAGTCATATAAATCTAGAGTCTTGATAATTCGCCCCCTGGGACCTGGGAGGTCGGGAAGTGCACCATCGCATACCAAACCCTGGGTATACGAGACGATGCTGGTGTGGGGAAGGGTTGTGAATTCGCAGTTAAGACTACGTGGGACCAAGTACGCCTAAGCCATTAAGATACAACCCCTGCCCGGTGTCTGGTTTCTGGCACTTAAGGGGGTCATATCTGCAGAGCGGCTGTGTACCGGCAGAGAGGACTTGCAGTCTGTTCTGAACCAAGCTATTCAAGTTGTGAACTTCATAAAATCCTGACCACTTAAATCTTGACTTCTTTCACAGCTCTGAGAAGTAATGGATTCCGAATATACATGCCTATTATACCATACTGATGTTCGCTGGCTTTCACAAGCGAAGGCAGTGTTTAATCTAGACTCCTGGACTCCGGGGGGAAACTGAAAAAGCCGGGGGAAAAACTGACAAAGCCGGGGGAAATTCTGCTATGGACCGCTGTTAGTCCATGTAGTATTCAAAAATTTCTGAGAAATTTGAAATATCCTGAAGGAAAAGGGCAATTCCCCCCCCCCCCAGGAAACGGCCTAGATTAAACACTGAGCGAAGGCTTTGATGCCTTTCATTGGCAAAAAATTGCGACGTCTTTTCAAGTGTGCCGCCGATGTTTTCGCGTATTTCTAGTGTGCCGCAAGACGAAAACGTTTGAGAAACACTGAGATAAGTAGAGGCCACAATCTGTGATCGAGATGCCAAGCCAGTACACATAATGAAAATTTAACGACAAAATTATATCAAAGCAGCTTTGCTGACAAAATGAAATCAGTGTCCCGTAGGCTGATTTGTCTGCTAATGCAGACATCATGTGCAGTTGCACAAGCCATTAACAGTACCAGATATTTCCTTCATTCTACCGTATATACTCGTGATAAAGTCAATCCGAGTATAAGTCGACTCCTAGATTTTGGGGAATTGAAGGTGTCTAAAGTCATTGACCCGGCTATAAGTCGAAGTGACGTCACCATGGCGAACCCTCTTGAGGTGATAGTGAGAGTCGGAACAATGGTGGACGCGAAGTGGGCATGTGGCGGCAGCGGCGCCATTGTTTTGCTTGAAAAACTGCGTTTTAGCTTTGAACTATCGAGAAACTTAACGATTCTGACATTCCCATATTGATTCCTGATGATAAAGAAAATTTTAAACTTGCTATTCGCTCATTCTTGGCAATATAAAAATCTTAATTACCGGTAATCTTGAATTTTTTATATTTATGTAGCGCCAATAATTAATTAATATTTATGTGGCGCCTATAAATTACCAATCTTAAAATCGCTGATGTCAACTTTTATTAGATGCTGTAGCGTATGTTGAAAATAATTAATTACCACGCAGAGTTAGCTAAATTAATTATTTTCGACATCCTATGTATGGAAACTTTACCCAACAGTTAGTGCCTCGCGTATAAGTCGAGGTCAGGATATATAACCTGTGAATTGGCCTTAAATTTCTCGACTTTATCACGAATATATACGGTAATCCAACTATTCAATTATATGAAGTCACACAATTTAAGAAAACTAATATCACCAACAAGCCCTGCATTTTAAGAGGACAACGTTATAAATGTAAATATTACTAAAACCAAATGCTGTAGTATAAGGTGAAGACGTTTGCTCTGCAATTGGCAAAATACATATTCAGCTGCTATTTCCTCATACTCCAAATGAAAATGAACTACTCACCAGGCCAACAGCTGTGAGCAAATTAACACTGTTAAACGAAGAAACCAAGGTCGAGGCATTTGACCACGGATAGTTGGCACTTTGATCTAAACTTGCATCTGGTGCTGTGCTAATAGATTCCTTCCTCAGCCTTGAAACTCCCTGAGTCTGTCGCACCCGAGGACTTCGTGCAAACGTCTTAGCAACAGAAGAGTTCATATCTGGTTTTGCACCAGCAATAACGGAAGGAGGACTCATTGCACCAAGACGACCCTATAAACAAGAAAATTTAGGTTCTGCAATACAATTAAATTCCATTGATCATGATGGCTTCTATTCAGCTTTGCTTAGCCTGAAACCATAAAAACAAATTATAATTTTAGAAAAATATCAAATTAAACAATACAAATAAATCTTGCACCTGTGTAGGCCAGTGCAAAAGACAAAGAAATGAAAACTGCTAAAACACACCAACAAAATACAAATATTTTACGAGCAAAAGTTGCAAATGTACAATGCTTCACTATAAGGTTGTTAAGACTGCTGGTTTTGAAGGACCGGTTAACCGTTCAAAAAAACACCGGTTAACCGCTCGTTAGCAGCAGTCTGGTGTCGTGCCAACATCAAAGCGCTTTGATGCCGCCGGCGCCTATGCCGCATCCTGAGCAGCTACAACAAAGCGTTTTGATGTTTTCAAATTGAAATTACGGTTAACCGGTCAAAATTAAAAGGACTGGTCCTTGCTCTTAGGACTGGTTAACCATTAACAACCTAACTTCACTAAAAGTATAAAAACGATTCAAAAGTGAACAAATATCAACCATGAGTACTGTGTCATGGCAGCGATGTAAATTCAGTCATTATTTTGGTCATTGTTAGGCTGTAATTTGCTAGATCAAGTGGCGTGTATTAAATTTAGGTCACAGCTTCAGCAGTATTTTTGTTTTAATTTATAAATTAATTAAGGTTCATGTAATTTCCATATTTTCACAGTCTCTGGTAACAAATAAATGCTACTAAGTACAATTTTTTTCAATGCACACAGATGAAAACAATTTCTAAGACAGAGTTATTTATTAAATAAGAATCAAATAAAACAGCCTGAATTTCTTATGAGTTCATTAACAGAGTTCTAAGTTTCAGAAATACAAGACCACAAGGGCAGACCATAATGCTTGTCCACCGCAAAAATAAATTGACTGTCTGACATGAAGCTCTGTCATTGGTACAATGACCAATGGTCCAATCGCAGAATCACAGTATATTTTTCTTGCACGTAAAAAGTCAGCAGCAACTCAGTGTTCCATCATCAGCACGGTCATTCAGACATCTAGTCAGCTCTACCTTGACACAACAACTCCACACACTCATTCCCAACAATTCCATCCCTGTCTTGATATGATGATACTTAATACTTATAATATTCAAAATCTGTCCACGAAATGATCAATTGGGTAACAGTGCTGACAATACATTTGTAGGATTGACAAAATACTTTCAGAATCCATTTGCATAGTTTTACTAAATAAAATTTGTCATAACTCTAGAAGTCTACAGTCTCAGTGTAGTGTGGTAGTTTGAGTGTTTAGCAAGCTGGCTTGTTTCAAATAAAGTTTAAACACAACTCTCCTTCAAAAATTACAAGTCAAAGAAAATATCATGTGTTATGCCAGTTGTTTTGACATATCTAAATCCCGATCATGAAAGCCAAATATAAACTACAACAAATCTGTCAAAACAATCAGAAGTATTCTCTTAATCTTATTCTTTTCTGCCTTAGATTGTTTTCCATGCATTTTGATTTTTATTTAACTTTTTAAAAGTTGGACTCTGTAATATGCCCTTGCTCCTGACAGTTTGGTAATATAGTACACAAGAAATTATCAGTCCAATAATAATAATAATAATAGTAATAATAATAATAATAATTAGAAAATTTGGCAATTTCAAGTGCTTTGTGTAAACTGGCAAAGATATATTATTTTAATATATGGAAAGTTAACTCAACTACATTTGTAATTTAATATTTGGATGGATCAACAAAGATTGCCATATGTGTGCCTATATGGCAGAATACAGGGACACACAGCGAGGCAGACCACGGAAAAGATGGCTGGACGAGTCGACGTCATAGAGAACAACTGTCAAGATTTAAATCTAAACTAGAGAGTGACACGGGGACAAAATTTTATCCCCATCCCCACCCCACACCCAAACATTTCTCCCCGTCCCCACCCCAACCCCGCACCAGACTTTTTCGTCCCCGCAGTAAGCTGTTGACATACGTTAACAAAGACACTTATCGTTATATGTTACTAAGTTTTTACCTCAAAATTTTAGTGTCATTTTTTCTATTTTTAAATGGTAATATAATTAAAGATTTAAGCCAGCGAACAAAGAAAATATTAACAACAGCATTATCACTCCATTGTGCAACCTTCTCGCAGTGTGGCCACACCTCACTCACTCAGTTATGTATACGTTTAAACGGATATTCACTCACTTTTACTTCTAATCAATTTATCAATGCGCATTTTTGCATTTATAACTTCGAGTGATGAAAAATAACAAGCCATGTGCCCAAGACAATAGAAATTTAAAGGGACACAGGAAAAGGAAGTACAAGGCAGTACTTCCGGCAGATTGCTAAGTCAGTTGGCTTCTCCAGCGCTGTGTATTAATTCCACCCATGCCTACTTAACGAATAACCTACTTGGTTACTGAATACTCTCCATGCAGAAAAAACAAGAACGCCTGCACAACGTCATCAATATTATTGTCATCATCAACTTGATAATACAGATACCGTCACCGCGGTATTACCGTGGTTAATGTCCCCATTCCCGCGGTATTACCGTGTGACAAGAATCCGTTACCACGGTAACCACGGATTTCCCGCGGTAACCGTTACCGTGTCACTCTCTAATCTAAACCTAGTTCAAGCATTAATTTAATTAGCTATATATATATATATATATATATATATATATATATATATACACACACACACACACACACACACACACACACACACACATATATATATATTGCGCCTAATCAATTCATGTTGGCAAGCGCATTACAATTAATGTCAATTATTATAAGCACAATTAAACAGATGTCTTCAACTGTTTACGAAAAGCGACGGGTGACTTTATGAGCAACAGGACACAGACAAGAGTGGAAGAAATTGCTGGGGCTGTCACAGCATGCGAAAGCATTGTAATAACACTAAAGAAGAGAAGAATTTAATACTTATTCTTTATATTTATAGTTTCGTTCGTGGTAATTACCCAAAACTTAGTTGCATTTCACTGTAAATGGCTATAATGTAATATTTAATTTTTCCACAAAAAAATTACTATTTCCTAACTTAATTGCTTAATTACTCTAAGACTGGGTTCATCACAAAATAAGCAAAATATCTGCATATTCCATGTTTTCTGACAGAAGAAATATGCAAAAAAGACACTGCCACTGCTGCTGTGTTGGACCTAAACATCACTGATCACACAATCTGGATTTGTGTTCAGGTCAACAGACCCATCAGATTTTATCCTCCCAATGGTTGCCTCTATTCAGCATAATGGCTATTTAATCCCTACACCAAACATCACATGCCATTCACAAATCCTAAAAGATTTGGTTCCACGCATTGATGCTTTTGCCAATTCTCTCTATTTCCGACAACATTGTGTTTCACTATCAAGTCGGAATTTATGTCACACGTCACACATATAACTAACACATGCAACTAACTCAAGTAGTACTCATGAACAACTGCGTGATGATGATGATGATGATGATGATGATGATGATAATAGTAATAATGTTAGAAGAATGAAACAATAAAACTTCACAAAAACCCAAATGTGGTCATAAAATTTATATAAATTTTAAGTGAATTTTGAGGAATATTTCTGCTGAAGCCATAGTCAAGCACCAGTTTTTTTAAATGGATTCTGTTTCTTTACAAAAGCTACTATCAACAACAGTACCATAAAAGTAACACTATATACGATGGATACTATTCACCACACAAGCAAAATACTACAGAAATAATGGGACCACAACTGTACTGCTAATATGTGCATGCACAACATTCAAGTTTAAAAACCTCTTGATGGCAAACAAGTTAGTATAAAGCAAATCAAAAGCCAATGTCACAAGTGAATACTCACAGATGAAGATATCCGATTAAAAGGGTCATATTTCGAGGACTTTATCTTTGGATGGCTAGCAATTATCTAAAAATATGAGTTTTGGCGATAGTCTCTGGCCAGATGCTGAAGATTAGTGCAGACACACACGTATAGACAACACAACTGTCCAACGATTTACCGACCCATTCATATTCCAGGGTCAGTTCTTTTGGACGACCAGCCATTATAAATATTTCACGCAAAATACCAGAAATAATGGGACCACAACTGTACTGCTAATATGTGCATGCACAACATTCTTCTCTTGATGGCCGTTAGAGTTCAAAAGCCAATGTCACAAGTGAATACTCACAGATGAAGATATCGGACCTAAAAGTTTTGGCCAGATGCTGCGAGCAGAACAGCACAATTCCAACGAGGGCCCAGACGCCATCGGCGTTGAACCAGCCGTTATAAAAGATGTCACTGAGGTCGTCGGACCTAAAAGTTTGTCCGACAGAATTAAGGGCGCAACTGGCGCCAGCAAGAACTGAGGTCGAACTTGGCAGACGCTGGCAATACCACAGTCCTGAGTAACCACAGTCAAAGTGGAGCCGTCAGACTGCACACAGGCATCCGAAGCAGAAAATTCCGTACAAAGATCGGCGTTTTCTCTCTGGCCGCTTGACTCTGGGCAGTCAAACTCCGAACAAACAGCATCGCAAGCGTTTTCTTCAGTTTCTGATGAAACTCTGCCGTTGAAAAACGTCTCTAACGGCTGAACAGGTTCACTGAATGAAGATGACAGCGAAGCAGCAATGGCAAGTTTTTCCTCTTCGACAGCCTTCGATGCAGACGAAACTCCCACAACTTTTGCTGAATCTGTTAAGGTGAGATCTTTAGCCAAAGGCAAATCTTCATTTCGAGAACTGGTAATTTTCACTGTTCGTTTGTTTGGAGGTGAAACAGTTGTAGATGTAGCTGCTCCAATACCTACAGTTTTCAATCAAATGACTAAACAATAATTTGACCAGTGATTTTTTACACTTAAAACAACAGTGTCTAACAGACTGCAAGTAGATGTTGCCATTTAAAATTAATTGCTTTTGTGAAGCTACTTAGTGGCCTAGTCTTAGTTACTTTGTATTTGTGAATGCTGCTGAACCATCTGTATGCACATTGTGTGTTTCTAAATTGAAGTAAAACAAAAAAAATTAAGCACTAAATTTCATTAAATATTAAATGATTTCAATTAGTTGTAATATGCAAAATTCATTGTTGTGTGTGGCTCCATGCCAATACCAATATGACCCATGTGACCCTCTGAGGACCCTGAATTCAAACATGCCTGCTTTAAATGCTTCTAGTGACCTTCCAAATCTGCACAAATGTTAATAAAAGAGATAATCTAGATAATCCATATACAATTGCTCTCTTTTTAAACTTTTCAATTTGAAAGCATAAAAATGCTTGCTGAAAATGTCCTGATTCAGTACATTCATGCCAATAGTATGCATTATTATAATCCTTGCCAAGCATGTCTTAAAATATCCCAAAAGGGGAAAGAGAGTCAATACAGCAACGGCAAAAAACTCACTCTTTACATTTTCCCGAAAACAGCCAAAACTGAAATCCAATTTCGACTGAGAAATTGATCGGTTAATCGTGATCGGAGTAAGACTGCAGTCCGGTGAAACATGGAGCTGAAGCTCCAGTGGATCAACTACCTTTTCTCCAAGGGCTTCTCTCTAATTTTCACAAACACTTGTAGCATATAACTCAGTGATTAAACATGCCATGTATCTTTTATGAAAGCAAGTTCTGACAAGTCAACAGCCAATTAATTAATTATAAATATTTTTCATGCTAACTTCCAAGACCCTGCATACATCCTGATCTATTGTACATCACAATAGTACATAAACAGAATTAGCAGAATAAGGCATCTCCTCAAATAGTTATAACAAGGAATGTGGTCAAACAATTGAAATATCATTAATTAATTAATTAATTATAATTAATCATTAATAAACATTAATTAATTTCAAAGATTACCATCTGCAGACACTCAAGACGCCACTTTTTGCTCAGATAATCGATGATAGCTGACAGATGCTGATCAGGCTGAACATTGATAAGAAGCCGAGGATTCTGAGATAACATTTGAACATGACTCCAGGCCTTGTTTGTCCGTGGATGCAATTTCAACACTATCTTTTCAGGAAGTTTCAGCTTTGATTCATCTCGTTGATCTACAAATATGCAAGTATTTTAAATATCTGCAACATGCAATAAAACCTCAAGAATATTCTGCCATGAATAACACGCCTTGCCTTCTATCGAGTGCAAAATTAAGCACAGATAAATTCCATAGTGCAAACTGGACCCCCCACCCAAAATATGCATACAGCAATGCAATGTAACAAGGCATTTATACAGCACCTCTTCTCGACAAGTACTCAAACACACTCCCACATTGATTACTTCAAATTGGAATTAAGCAGCATTTCAAGCAGCATTTCAGAAAGTGTTATGCAGTCACTGATTGGAAGTCTATGTATTGGCACTCCAGATGATCATCAGACCAACTGATGCAAAGCCAATTTACTGAAATATTGAAGTGTCCACTTTTAACCATATGCAGGTTTAATCATGGTGAATGAAATACAGGACATTTCTGATTCAATAATTAAAATGCATTCAAAGAAATCTTACACGGCTATTAATCTACATCACATGCTGTTCATTACCGTCAACATTATGAAGTCGTTTCAATGCTCGACACGTGGGAATCTTGATTCTCAGATTTTTCCCCCGAATTCTTATAACTGTGTTTCTAACAAAAGCAGATATACAGCGCAACCAAATTAACAATTTCAGCTACACTAAAACAAGAGCAAAGAATATCAAAGCGTCCAAACTTGAGACAAGTGGATGCAAGATAACCTTTATAACCAAAGTCAGCTATAGCAGATCCAACTGGCATTTGCCACCCAGGTGTAAGATAAGTGACATGGTTTCCAACTGTCTTCCTATTGATTGATTGATTGATTGATAAATAACTTTTCAAAGGTCACTTCTCCACAGCAACCCTATATGCTAAGAGCACATAATAACTGATACATGAATAAATCAATGATACAGAAATATGGTCAATGATGTGCATCTACTGAATTCTATCTTCACCATAACTATCACAACTGTCCATAATGCCATCAATTCTAGAACAAAACTTTAATTCAATGCATAACTTTATTTGAAACAGCATCTTTATGAAATGTCACCAGCTTCTCCAGTAGCCATCAAAATAATTCTGCTATTGCAAAATTTGCCTGTAGAATCATCAACTTAATTCATCATATTTATCTTATACAGGTTATGAGCTTCTAGGTTTTATAGGCCAGCCATTGTCTAAAACTTGTCCCCTACCTACGGGCAATGATTAAACACAGTTCAGCAGCATCACCAGAAATCTTACCCTTGAGTAAGCAGTTCGTTCAACTTTGGCCCGATTTTGTTCATTTCTATAAATAATCAGCAAATAAAATCAATGAAAAAGATTGGACAAAGTCTTGTTCACCTAAATCATGAGCTAAATGTCAAAGGAAGCAAAAAGACCAATGTAACACATAATCCGAAAATATATAAACACTATCAGTAAACAAACTGCCTTGAATAAATTCCTGCACAGACATTTAGGCAAACATTCCTATGCAGTCAGAAAACAACAACATTTAATTAGAATCAATGAACATTCTAATGACTTTTTATTGAATGAAAGTGACAGATATACAGATGCAGACATCATACAAGACATCTCCAGTACTTTGTTATAATATAACAATATGCTAAAAGCCATTTAAAACCCTTCAGCCCTCAAAATTTAATTGTAAACATTTATATCATTGTTTCAGAACTCAGCAGTGACCAAAATGAATTTAAGAAAGTAAAATTACCAGCAATTAACCCCTTAACAAATCTAAATCATCAGTCAATGCATATGATTGAAATATTTTTATCAAAATATTTCTTATACAATTGTAAAAGGGCAAACACACCAGAAAATAGAAGGAGCTATACTGTGGAACCAGAACAGATTGCTCAATATAGAATTAAAACTTGATCACTTACTGAGTAAACCCTTTCGACGCAGCTCACCATAACAGACAAGACTATAGATTTGCTTCTTAATATCTGCAATGAAAGAAAAATTACTTGCTTTAAAAACACTGAATAAAACAACACGCTTTTACCAAGCCAAGACTGCCAAAAATGCTAATTTACATCACTACAATTTGTTGATCGATATACTAAAACCTAAGCATTTAGAAGAACCATTGTGCTTCTATAGCTACCGTCCAAATGTTTATATATTATATATTCTCAATTAAATGGCACCAAATTCTGCATCTATTTCAGCTGCCCTTTATCCCAAATGACCCCAACATTTCTTAAATGCAATCTAATCAGCTAAACTCAATGAAAACTGACTGTTCAGCATGTCAAATCAATCTAATTCCACTGACAGTTTACACAGCTGACTGACTAACAGCTGGAAACTGGAAAAAATGAAAATACACATGTTGGAAAACTGGCAAATAGGAAAATACATATTGGCCTAGAGGCAAGATGGGCAAAATCACTCACAAACAAGAATGAAACCTAGCAAAGTACATTGGTGTGAAGCAACAAATACACAAATAGAAATGGATCACAACTACCATCAGTAGTTGGCAGGTCGATGTAGGAAGCAATTTTATGACAAGTGCGATAGTAGAAGTGTCGAATCTGATCTTTTGTCTTTGCAGCAGAATCCGTTCCTCCTCTTTTTCTATGCCTTTGTGCCATGAAATTCTGAATTGCATCAAAATCCTTACCATGCTACAACAAATCAAAGCAAATACTGCTTCATATCAGATAAAATTCAAACAGAGCATGAAACAAATTTCACATGAGTACACAAATCAGATAAACAGAATAGCTAGAAAACGCTACAAATTATAACTCCATATAACGTAAATGGCGGTCATGAATATTGAACAGCAATCATGAAATTCTGCAGCGTGCATGTACAAGGGGTTGACCATGATCATCATTACTTTTTAAATCATCCACTAAAATGGCAAAAAATATCAGAGTGATCCAAAACAGAACAAGACAGAGATTACGGGTAAACATCAGCATAAATAAAGACCTCAAAAAGAGCCTCGAAAAACAGATTTTTGTCTTCAGTGCTCCAAAGTTCCCAGGCTCTTCGGGGACGTGCTGATTCAGGATTCGCAGCATCAGCGTGTGGCACTTGAATTTCTTTTACTGAAATGTAAAGAAATGTTAGGCTGATTCACAAATATTCCACAATAAATTGCAAAATCTAAGTAATTGGAGATTACTTATGGTTGGGCTAGTCTACAACTTGAAACATCAATAACAGCGAAAATAAATCAGTTGCTCAGAGACACAATTTGCAGCAAAATGAATTAAATACACCGCAAAGCCAAAAATCTAAAACAATTAGCACACATAAAAAACATGGCTCCAGACATTCACCTTCATAGGAGACATGCAAATTTACATATAAAAACAATAAAATTCAGGGTTATTTTCTATTTTAAAAAAGCCAAAAATGGTCCAAATATATTTCTGTTTTAAGAAAGTTGTTGAACAATGCATATTATGCACAAACTGGAAATGTTTCCTAACTTCTGATCAAGTAAAACAAGTAGACACTCAGACATAAACAGAAATATGAGACAAAAGGAAAATGTCACAGTACTTAACTTTTGAAATAGGTTATTCCTTAGACACCAAGCATATTAAATGTAGTAAATTTTGCTCTACCAAAACTGCATACTTAGTTTACGTTTGGTTCCTCAAGTTACTGCTAGCAATCAAACTTTAGTAAATGACTCAAATGCTTTAATCAACAAATAAAGAAGGCACCATGGATCCCGACCATGCTTTCTAGGTGGAGATTTTTGGATCGCAAGATCCTTCTTTGGTCTTTTAACTAAGCGGCCTGTAGCAGATCGCGTGGCTATCTGATGAACAGTCAGGGGCAGCTGACATCTGACACCATCCGGAAAACGAAAATCACTATCTCCAGGCAATGCTTCACTTTCACTGACGATCCTTGCTTCCTTCACTGACACTGAATTCTGCAGACGAGAACGTGTACACTTAAAAGGAAGTTGTTCTTCTGAAGCAAATGACATTACTTCCAAATTACCAAGAATTTCACCAGAATGGACATCCTTTGTAACAGTTGATTCTTGTGGCTGATCCTCTCTGCAAGAATGCAATCAAAAGTCACATAGTTTCAAATCAAAATTTCAAACCTGCACCGCAACTGATACAATTTACAAGAGTGACATGCATAAACAGCAAAACCTGATCACAACCTCATACACGGTTTCAATGGAATACTAACTGCTGCAAAAAGGCACATGTATGTTAAAATAACAAATCAATTCTCAAATCTGCACTACAGAAATATCAATTCACCAAAACCTATGATAACTTGGCAATTCCTGACCTACATCACAAAAGATGACATTTACAATGTTTGCACTGCACAGAATCCTACAGTTACACAGTCCGATTAGCCACCTAAACCTTCCTAATCTACCACATGCCACCCCTAATCTAAGTGGCAGAAACATTTCAGATTATCTGCCAAGTCTTGTTACTCGGTCAAATAGAAAATGGCTGCTTCGCCCTCGCCGACGCTGGCATCCTCTGGCTGGACCTCAAATTTGCCGCAAAGTTGGAAATAGTCAGAGGCCCCCACGGTCGGATTCACGGACAAAAGGCGAAGACAATGATGGCTCTCGTGGATTTCGGTGCCAGACCAAGCGATCGTGGCGAAAGGGCCGTCGATCCTCGACTCTACAGGGCGTCAATATGGCGGTGGCCGTGGCGGTAGAGAGAGAGAGCGCAAAACGGCCGCCGGAGAAAACGGTTCTTCTCACCCGACGACCAGGAGGTCTTCGTCGACTCTGCGCTCCCGATCGGTCGTCGTCGTCGCGAGCGATCGCTTCTTGACCATCGGTGACGAGTCTGTGGCCCGGCCGATGAGACGGTTCAAACACGCCGCCGCCGCCAATACGTTCGAACTCCCTACGGAACGAAAGACCGTTCAACGGCGATCATAACTCCGTCCGAGATCGTCGTCGGTCGCCTCGCGCCTCTGCTCCGGTGAATAGACGAAGACCCGGTCGTTGGTGACTCGGATTCGCCGATCGTTGTCGCCGTCTATCTCCGTTTAAATCGCTCGCTTGACCGCCGCCGTTGATAACGATCATCGCAGATCACCGTTCAATTGCATTTTGCTTCTCTCGGCGCTCATCGCGTATAAACAGAAACCGAACACGGTCGACGGTGCGCTTTCTTTCAACGCCCAGAATCGGCGTTAACAGCCATATGGATGGATTCGATTACGCCGGCACAAGGTACGAAAACGCACTCACAGAGCCCCAGTTACATAATACATGAACCTGCCTTACTGTGAATTATGGTCAGCATGATTTCTACGTACCCAGTAGGGCCAGTACCCTATCTTGTTTGCTTGTTACCTTATTATACTTATAAGGTATACCTTGTCCGACTGTATACTGTAACTTTATTATACTGTCTTATACTTTGCTTGAATGTTATATATATATATATATATATATATATATATATATATATATATATATATGTGTGTTTGTGTGTGTGTCAAAGTTGTACAGCTTTTTGTGTGTGTGTGTGTGTGTGTTATATCTTATATGCCTTGTTTGATCAAAATTATCAGCAAAGTTGGTCAAAAGATCTTTAAATTTAATTATCTTTCCTTATCGGCATTCAGTGCGTAATACTGTATACTGCTGATCCAACTATTTTTTGTGGTCTGTAAAATGAGTTTGCTTTTACGCTACCTTTCGGCAGGGAGCAGTTGGTTCCAAAAGCCCGTTTAAATTTAATTATCTTTCCCCAGTTGGGACCCTATACTTAATGCTACATACATTAAACAACAAATTTTTGGCCCCATGATTAAAGTTGAGCCCCACTTGCCAAATTAGAGCCGCCACTGGCAGGAGTCTTACACTTTCGGCTAAAAGAAAAACGAATGATATGGCATTTTGGACTAAAAATTTACGAGATTTTATATATGTTTTGGTTTCATTTGTACATTTTCCGGCAAATAGTCAATACTAAAATCTAACTTCCACTTGGAGCAATAATAGAATTTCCAAGAACGGAGTTAAGTGCGCTATTCTGCTGCACCTGCTCTTGTAACTATGCTCAATGGAGAATTTTGTTGGCTAGCCACAGTATTTTCGGCTGTTTTACGGCTACGACTTTTCAGCTTGGCGGCTAGCCACAAAAGTTTGTCGGTTTAACGGTTACGACTAAATATTTTTTGCTTGGCTTGGGGATCTACTGGCAAGGTCAAGTCCAGGGGCGTAGCCAGGAATTTGAATTGGGGGTATAAATTTGGGTTATATATTGTTCTTGTTGGCTCATTAAAATTGTAAACAAGGCTTGATAAAGTAAACCAAGACAATGATGACTATGTCTTGCCAAGTTATCTTAAAGAGGCATTTGACTGCAGCAAACATCCAAACTTCCGCAATGGAGACTGGACAGAGGACAAACTAGTAATTTCACCAGCCACTGTTCACTGTGTTCAGGTTAGGGTCCATCCACATAGTACGTATGAACTGAGGGGAGCGGGGATTGGATTTTGCGTAAGTACGGTGTGCAATGGGGGCGGGAGTTGAAAATATGCCTTTTGTGTACGTACTATATGGATGAGCCATTACAATTCCAGCCATAGAATACAAGAAAGAAGTTCCTGGACTTCTGTGCTGGTATTAAGCATACATAATTCATTAATAGACACACTGACTTTGAATAACTCAGAAGCAAATGGAAAACTGAGGTTTAATAGCAAGATATGCAAACAGTGTTTATCTTATGGAGAAATTAAAAGATGCGCCGAAGGCAGGAATCGATGGAGACCATTCTTAACTGTCAACCTTCAAAATGAAGACGACACATAAAGAAGAAGACTGGCCTTCGGGGGGAGGGGGATTGACTTGGCCGGAGGGGAAGAGACATAAGTTCAATGCAAAAATTTATGTCAGTGCTAGGATTTGAGTGGGGAGCATTTTTGTAGTTTTGGGGGAAAATTCCCCTATCAGGCCTGTATAAAGAACTCAGCAAGTAGTAGTAGACAAACAGTCTGACACAATGCAAATTTTAAAAGAAAATATGGATAGAGTGAATAACAGAGTGAGATCCAATAATATACTGTACACAAAATGCAAAACAGATTTCAAGAATTGTCTGATAAAATTACCGGTATGTGGCAAGAAGGATATACAGTATATACATCTTGCTGTAATTTGTAATAATTATAAGCCAATATAAAATGCAATTAAAATATGAATAATTTATTTTGCAGCTTAACTTTCACTTATAATACTAAAATGACAAACAATTGCAACCATATCTCGTAGTTACTTTTATACAGTAACACACCATAAGGCACACTAAATTGGTCAGTGAAACCAACTCTATACATATTATAAGCAGATAAGTCAGTCTATATAGTGTAATGTGCATCCACATAAGCACAACATGTACATGTACACTCTGTACAAGTGATTATGCGAGATCAAAGTTGTTATAATATCCAGCCATTTTCAGTGTTTACATTATTAGCATCAGCTCGGCTTTTGCTTGCATCTGGGTTCACATAATGCTACATATCTGGTCACATGAATACTGATGAGCTCAAAAACTGCTATACAAGGTAAAAACCTAATGGCTAACACAAACAGCACATGCATATAATATAAACAGACTACATGTATGCATTAGCAAGAACTTTAATGATGCTCAATATGGGTTTCAATTTTTCCAAACCACAAGCTACAAAAACTGATATGTAAAACTGTCAATATCAACATCAGATTGCCAATGCAAGACCACTTTTGTACAAAGTTTTGTCTCTCTGCGTTCACTGCAACTTCTCATTCATATTAGGAATGCACCAGATCTGAGGCCAAATGCAGCAATCAAAATCCTTTGCATCCAATAACTGGATTTAATTTTGGAATGAACGTATAAACATAACCAGCAGTCTATGCATGTCAGCCAAATGCACCAGTAATGGCGTGCAGCCTTACAGTCAGTCAACTGTCTTCGAGTCTTCTGTATCTTGCTTAATGTCCATGCTCACAAGCACAGTTTCGCAGTGCATTGTTGTGACACATGCTGTGTCACATTTGGAACTCATGAGAAGTGAATCTGCTTTCACTGCATTTGAATATAAAGTGATCCAGAAAGTAGATCTGGCACATTCCTAATCAATGACCAAACGAAATACAAACACCAGAAATTGTAGCGTGGGTGAGATATCAGTTGTCTGCAGTAGTATATAATGCTGTTAACAGCTAAAGTTCACTGCATAGTAACCGATCCTCTACATAAGAAAATAAGCTTCTATTTCACAAATATACATTCCGCTTTGTAACATTTCTGCAGATGAATAGACTTAGCAGTGATGTTGTCCATCTGGAAAACAAACTTGTAAACTTTATTTTCATAGAAAATGTAACAGTACAAGATTATTGATGCCTAATTAATTAATTACACGATGAAATCTATACGAAAATATATATTCAATACACATCTTTAAAACTTCACACCATGGCATACAAAAAATCTTAATTATGTAACAAATCAGACATCCAGCCAAACCAGATGGCAAACATTTACTGCAAGCACGTCTCCCATAAAAAAGGCAATCAGATTTTTGACGAATGCAAAAACATACCAGTAACCAAGAGAAACTAAGCAAACATAGCAGCCTGAATGCTGATGAAGACTGAAATTGGGATTCATTGCCAGACATTGAAGCATACCGCCATAACAATACTTAACAGGACGGCTCTTGAAGCAATAATAATTGCACAATTGCACAATAATTGCACAAAATTCTTACAAAGTTTGCACATATTGATTCACAAATCATCTACATAAAACAGCACAAAGCATAGATGCCCATAAAAAGCATCAATTGTTAATCATACAATCAGAAAGACTAAAGAACTACATAAAATTGAATTCCCTTTCAACCACATAGTTACATTTCTGTGAAATCAATAAAAGCTTTATAATTCAAATTTCTGAGAGGAAAACTAAAGAATAAACCATATTTAACATATGTACAAATTTAATTATGAAACTTTGTACATTTAACAAAAATAATGAAATAGATCCAGACAGCATATCATTATCTTTATCACTGCTTCAAAAGAAGAGCTTAAGCTGTACACTTATATTTGAATAATTTAATCTATTTTAAAATACAGTAGACTTCAAAAATTGCATACTAATTCATAAGTGATACTACACACAAACCCAATTTTAACAGTAGACAGTAGTTGCCCGACATTTTACAGTATCCTGATTACCTTAACTCAAATGCAAAACAGCAAAAACTTCATAGAATGGGTCTTACATACAGTAATTCCATTAAACAAAATTAGCATTTACCATGTTGACTCGTTGAGTCACTGTCAATTTCACTGTAGGATACTTAATTGGTTCTCCTAATACATTTTCTGTGGAACATCATGCCAACAATTATCACAGCCTTGCTAACAACCTTGCACTAAAAGTGCAATGAATGCATCAACAAAACTCTTTTAAATGCTATTAGTGGCCTCACCTCATGTAAAATGTCACAAAAATGTATACTGTAACTGAATTAAATAACCCTACTCCACTGCACGACATATTTAGACTGTACCACTGCTTAAGTATTAAAGCAGACTAGAAGACTATAATAGCAGTCAGTTATGGCTATACATATACAATGCTGTAGTACACAACTTGATGTTAAATGGCTTTAAAAATCAAGCACCACAATTTCAACCATATCAAACATTTGCAAATATTGGTACTGGTTGCATGTAATTCAACAACCTGATAGATATACTCAAAACAGAACAGTTAGACAGTATAATTCAAAACCCAGCAAAAACAAACAAATCAACTTCTATGAACTGTATCCTAAATTTAACTACTAGTGGATAATAGAAAATTTCTTCACTTTGCATACATCCTGTTCCAATTAATAAAAGTCTTTATCATGTACAAATAAATAAACAAACAAATGCACAATAAGCAACAATGAGTGCATAGTTTCCAAGAGAAAACTGAAAGACAACCATATGCACAAATTAGCAACCTAAGAGAAAAAAGCAGGTACAAATTCCACCAAGCCACAAAATGAAAGGCAAAGAAATTGCTTTATGTTGAGCAAAAAGTACAACTGCAAATGAAACTGACTAATAATTCATTATTAGACCTGGCGGCTCAGAATTCTGTAAAAAAACAAGAACTATCATGGAATTCATGATCAATTCACATGAAATATTAAAATCTTTAACATTACATAAGAAAACAGAAATATTGATGAATAACTGGACTAAGTGCACTCCAAGTTACACTCCATTAAATGATCAATCGAGACACTAAATACTCTAGCAAAGGATTTACAATCACCAGGAGACATGCCCAAAAGCTAACATAAAACCAAATTTTATCGCTGTCTTTTGTCTTGAAGGCAAAATAATTCTTCAATAAAATGACTAAACAAATAGTTCCCACTAAGCTGCTTAGAACAAGCAACTATGTGTCATGCACGACCTCATAAGATCCCAAACCTACACAAGTCCTGCTAGATAGGAAAAGTCATCTATAGTGCACAAAATAATCCAGGGTGCACAACCTTTAAAGGCCAAGGGCCAAATTGAACATTCTCAAATTACACGAGCACCACAATATTGACTGAATGCATGTTCTATAATTTATAATGTATTTTATATAAATCTGTAACTCACACAAAATTAACTTTCAATAAATGTTGCAATGTACTGCTTGATGCAAAGATTGGTAGTAGTCCAATTGACATGGACATCTCAGTCAGTTGATATATAATTTCTATTAAAAAAATTACTTTTCTCGGGTCAGTTTCTGTGCTTCAATTTGCTGTGAAGGTCGGACAGAACACGTTGGCGCGGCAGGTTGTGCATCTCTGATATAATCCAATCTAATTATTAATAATAAGGCTGTTCATTCTTAAAACTATAGCAGAAAAAGCCTGAGGCAAAAGTAATTCCTCTCTACATATGAAGACATCTTGTATCAAAATAAATTACGCCTACCAGAGCTATGGATGTAGTTATCACTATATAAAGATATTGCAAGTAAGCAACAAATGTCACAAAAACAAGCAGACACAGGCCACAAGAAGTGCCCAGCTTAGAATATTATAATCAGCAAACCTTTGAATATTTAGGCAACCACCCGACTATAACTACAAGTCTGGCAGTGAAAGTACTTCAGAGAGTGTCGCTTAGGCTAATCAGTTCTTACTTAAACCTAGAATTGTAAAAATTCAAAACAATTAAAGGCTGGCATTACACATCTAATACTGCATTCCTAAAACTTCATATTTTGATCCAATTTCTTTGACTAAACAACACATTTACAGGCATTATCAGGTTAAGGAATTTTCTATACATAATGCAGAATGAAATCACTTGTAGAACAAAATCGCTAACTCACTTGCTATTTACCAAAGCTACCAATATTTCCCCCGCCACTATGAGTGGCTGTATTGGCTGGAAAAATGGAAGAAGTGGCAGGATTTGTGAACCTCATCGCTGCAAATTGCTGCTGTGGATTTCCCATTATGTTCGATGGCTGAGAGAATCCCATTCCCATTGGCTGCTGTGGATAACCCATCATGCCCTGCTGCTGTGGAGCAACTCCTATGCCCTGCTGAGCTGGAAAGCCCATCACCACCTGTGGATTAGTCATACCTGTCTGCATGGCTACAAAAAAATCACAATACACTGACAGAACACATCAAACTATTGTAATAACAAACAGAAACCAGTGGCTAGCCATTCTGAGAAATGTGCCATCAAAAAGTCACTGACTGGCAGTGATGGGCAAATCCCAATCTCCAATCATTGCCTCAAATAACTTTTGTCAAAATCTCCAATCATTAGGTCCAAATCAAAGCCCAATCTCCAAAGTTCAAATACCAATACTTTTTGGCCAAAAAGTTATATCCGAATAAACACTTTAAAAAGTCTTTAACCGAACAATATATATTTATTAGATACATAGTTAAGCATGTTAGATTTTGTTTGCTGCAAAATTGTTGTGATTGTAACACAGTATCATTAAAACAGTATACAGAAATATTAACACGTCTATGATTCAGTATTGCATCATGACAATAAACATTATGTGCAGTTGCATTGTTTCAATGCGTTGATATGTTGTCAGTTGAAACAAACAGCTACATAAAGTTATAAATGTTTTTATAATAATATGCTAAAAATGGCATGAAGCCACCAAGACATAAAAAACATCTCCACAAAATGTGCATTTTCTTGCCTGGCTGCATGCTACTTTGATTCATTTGGAGCTGTTTCATGGTCGGTGCAACAGTTTTCTGCTTGTTTCCAGAACCAAGGTTATCCAAGTTGATGTTAACACTGGCACCACTCCATAGACTGTTGGCTTTCAAAGGCTGAGACACCTACCGTAATCCGATGAAAGCAAAGCATTACAAATCTGAGAAGCAGTCTCTTTTAAAGGTAATTAATTATTTTAACTATGGAGCTCACTGTGCGACATGCAGATCACAGTAAAATCAGCAGCCAGCCCTAAAATCTGCTAAAGTTCAAAAATTACTTTTAAAACATACAGATATGAACACTAAAGTGTCATTGAAGCACTTTTATAGTCTTTTTTATTGAGTGCAAATACAAACACAACAAGAATCAACAAGAATCAAAATGAGAATATCAACATAATAATAATGATCCAACAAAGACATTTTGTCCATCGTTAAACAGCTATTGCTGTTTTTATACTTCCATTTTCATTCTTTCACTTTCAATCCATCATTCTCCTGGCTTATTTAGATGTCTAATAAACTTTGTAACAATTTTATATATTACTGCATTTGTAAAATGCTAATCACAGACATGTTGACCAATAAGCAAGCACAAACCTAAAGAGATACAAATATAGATACAGTTTGTTCAAGAAATCTAAAAATGGAACTCTTAAAAGTTCCTGTAAAACAACATACTTTCAACAAATTTCAATTTTTACATCAGACCGCTATTTATGATCAAAGCTAAACTAACCACAGAGGATTGACTTGACATAGCAGTAGATGCAGCAGATGTAGGCTTGACAGCAGGAGCTAAAATCCCACTCCCAGAAACTCCCAACGAAGAATCACTAGTATCCAATAAACTCGGTTGCGACTGCATGATACCCATACCATACTGACTTTGATTATATGGTACTTGTTGACCCATTGGAAAAGCAGCACCAATTCCAGGCCCTGCCGACACATTTGAACTCATCTGCCAGGATGAGTCCGGAGTGCCAAAATCAGCAAATGCGTAAGTGTCTGGCGGTTTAGCTTGTTCAAAAGCATGCGGTTGTGCCAGGAAAGGAGCCGGCAGCAGAGTCGGAAAAGCTTCCTGGCTAATGGCCTGTGCCGGTCCTGATAAACCGGGAGTGCCAATTAACAGACCACCGAGAAGGTCAGAGCTTGAAGGATCTGACTTCTGCGACGGCGCCAACGGCTGAAATGTTGGCACGGTCTGCACCTTTGGAATAGACTGCGGCGCAACATCCAAGCCCTGTTGCTGCTCGCCGCCACTTGGCCTGCAAACCAAAACAGGCTGGCAACCTAAAGTCTTTAAATAAATAAGCAGTATTGTTAAACACTAGCTCATCAAGCAATCACCTACATCAACACCAGACAATTCCAGCATTCTCTTTTGATTTAAACTAAAATTATGGCAAAATGAAGTAAGTGAAAATTCTTCAAATCTCTTCTGTGAAAAACCTCTACAAACAAATATATTAATGTTGATTTTATAAAAATCAAATATAATTTTAAAAAAACTAGAATAACAATTATTGAAATAATTTTCACTCATTTACCGCCGAGGCTTTTTAGACGAAGGCACAGCAGGTATCTGAATCTTCATTTTAGAAGCTAACAATGTTAAAAAAATCCATAAATGAAACATAAGCTGTATAAGACTGTTTAGGCTCATATTTAGTGTGGGATTTGAAAGTCCATAAGAAACAAAATTTAGTCCAAGATTAGCAAATCAATGATTCAATCGACTTAGAAAAAGAAAACTGATTTTAACATATAATTTGAAACTTATGGTCTAGAGCAACATAAGACTTACAATATTACAAAACAGCAAGAAAACAATGATTTCAAACCCTTCACCAAGAACACTATATACACACAACTGACGCAAGTTACAGTATGTTTTCTTAGATTAACTGGTCAACCAGTAATGTCAGAGGCTTTTAAATTACCCTCAGTTTACATTGACACCTCTGGCAACAATGATAATCCACCATTCAGGCAGGAGCAACCATCCACAATACATTCATACAAGTACGTGCCTGCACGAATTCTTAGCAAATTAAAGAACAACATTGAACTCTTGGAGAAATTGTTTATCACACAAGTAGCAATGCAAATAACAGATAATGACTGTTTCACAGGAAACCTGCAGATACAATACCTTCTTCATTGGCTCTGGGGTCAAAGCTGTTGGCCGACTTAAATTCTGCAAAATCAGCAAAGTCCCCATTTGCAGAAGGCAATGATCGGTCGGTTGGCTTTTTGTTCTGTAGGTAAAACATATCACACATAAAAACTCCAGAAATGACCCCAACAACACATCTGGAAATGCCCATCAAGTAGTGAATTAATATGACCAAAAGTAACAGTTACTACAAGCCAGAGGAGAGAAGATCTAAAGGAAGACCGAAAAGATGATGGGTGGACGGATTGGAAGAGGATCTGCACATGGCAAGGCTGAATCTCAGTGGAAAAACTGACAGAAGACACCGAATGACTTTGGAAGAAATAGCAAAGGACAGAGAACTTTGGAGAGATGTCATGGAGAAGTCAATAGCTGGACACAGCTGGAGGATGAAGACCTGACCTGACCTGAGCAGTTACTATAAATCAAAATATCCTATCATTCATATAAAAAACTTCAAGCAATCGTCTTTGCCACACCGATATTATAAATATATATATATATATATATATATATATATTAATAATATATATAATGTACAATTGTACATTATATACATCGATGTAGCACCTCGTTTGACGGAGGTACTTCCCCTGCAATAATGCTGGCAACTGCAAAAAGGTGGACTGTCAAACATCTTCATTTCCAGCTTTTAATGATGAAACTGCAACAACACTTTACAGCTTTTTCACTTCCAAACAAGGACTTCACTTATTTGTCTCACAAAAATGTTTCTATTCCAACTTCATGCCATCGCAAACGTTCAGCAGAATGAAAATTTCAATCTAACTAAGCGTATGGCAACTAAATATTCATATAGCAACTCTTCAAATCAGTACCTTTATGCCATCGCCATCTCTGGTGCGTGATGAACGGAAATGGTCATCGCCTCTTCCAGCATCGTTCCATTCCTCTTTATCCGTATATCGTCCACTGGACCTTCGATGATGGCGCTGCTCAGAGTCTGCCCCACAGCCTTCATCTTCTTTGTGATTATAATTACGGCGACCTGCTGACGCATCTTCATCATCGTCATCATCACCACTAGACATAATCAATCAAATATACAGAAATAAACACTGATAATTAATTTAATAAGATTGTTCTACATCCAAGTTTAAACCATGCAGAAGAGCTCTAAAAAATTGTATAAACCTTATGCCTAAGTAAAACCAGCATACAGTATTTTCACATATATGCCATAACATGTGCTATAATAAATATGCTATAGTAACCAAACTTAAACTGCACATTTGCATAAAACTTGTATATAATATTCATAAAAATGCATTGTCACTACATATTTGTAAAGCAGCGACAATCGCATAACAGAAACTAGGAAACAACAGACACTACAACTAAAAGACAATTCAGGTCAGCACAATGTAATAATATAGTACAGCACAAGATGCAAACATTTTAGATCATATTCTTTTAAAAGTGTATAATCAAGTATTACCAGTGCAAATGTCAGGTTATGATTTACATGTCAAACAAAAACTAAGGATAACAGTTACAAACATACTAGTAGGTTTCTGGTGCATCAAAGATTTTAATATTGCTGACAAACTCCTTGACTTTATCGATGGCCTCTTCAGCTATTGACCTGTTTCCAACCTGCCAGTCTTTGTCATCCAACTGATTTGTTTGACGACTTGAAGGACAATCGTAACTATCATAATCATCATCTGAAAAATTACACAAATTAATCTTCACCAGGAAAATGTGATAAAATAACATAATAAATAAAATAAAAACATAACACTAAAATCTATCACCAAATTAAAAATTATACGTTCACATATGGCAATACAGATCTTGTATTTACTCCAATCTAAAACCTGTAATTTAGAAGAATCCCACATTTTTATGAAAATTAAGTTTTAGAAATGAATACTCCAACTTCTAATCACACTCCACCAACACAAAGACATTCCAACAATGTCACAATCTAATCTAACACAGCGAATAAGGAACTGTCTGCTAATATTGTGCCAATTTGGATTAATCAATAAAGCCTGACATGAAATTCCATGTCCTCTTTTTATTGTATCATACAAGCCTGGTGAGTGGAATAGTCAAAGTGCCATTTAACATGAACTTATGTAAGAAATTTAAAACATGCAATTTCACACTAAGTCAAATCACTCCATGTTTGTCACATCTTGTCAGAGAACTCCAGATCATCGGTCCAAAATGTGAATTAATTTCCGGATCAGCACAAACTAAAGCTTTAAAACAATTTCAGGCCTACTGTAACGAAAACCAGACTGGCCGCCGACAATTCCCACATATTTATCTTTGTTTTTCTTAGTCTTTTTTCTTTCTGACCGAAGTGCTTCATCGTCTTGAACCAATGCAATGATCTCTTTAACCTTTTGGCGCACTGCAGAAAGCAAAATCAATCAATCAATTAGAAGCATAATTAAGGATGATGCTTTAAAATCAAGTAATAATAAAACAAATACTAACAGTAAATTATGGATCAACCGGGTAGACATTTTTCACCGGGTACCACATAAGAGTATATTCATTAAACTATTTGCGGATCCAAGCACGAACCGGGTACCACTTTAATGTTTATTAGTTTACTAACTCTTCGTTATTTACAATTTATTGTACTGAACTGAATCATGCGGATATAACATGTAATGTATTGAAGGCCTCTACTAAAATGAATTAAAAAACTTGTCGCATAAATTGTGGATTTGAGTCTGTTGTGGACAGTTTTACAAACAATATACAGATAATTAATTGTCTTAAGCTTTTGCTATAGGCAATCATTTGCACGCCAAGTATTTGCTGAGGCAAATACTTGCAAAACCGTGAAATTCGGGCGAGGCAATTGTGCGATTCGATTTCCGGTTGATCCATACAGTAAATCCTGCTTACTGACTCTTGTTATAATGTAAAACTATTAAACTATCAAATCAAAAGAACTTCAGTGTGAACAACAATTCAAACACTTAATTAGAGAGCATATAGGCCATATCTGTAGAATCTTTTGGATTTAGCACAATATCAATAAATCTAATACCACTTCTATGACTACATTCACTAAAATGTTTATTAACTCAACTATGGAGCAGTCTTGGAAAATTCAGAAATAAATGCTAGATAAGCAATGAGCAATCTAAGAGCAAATCTAAAATCTTAGAATGCTCACTAGCGGCTTACCGTTGATGCCTTGATCACGGCCATATTCATCAGTGAACATATAGTTTTCAAGCTGGCGCATATCATAAAGATGATCACGAGTACTCGAAACGACTCGCTCAGAGCCGTTGAGCACAAGGTAATGCAAGAGTCTCAGCGACTGTTAAAAATAAAGTACATTATGTTGCACTGAAAAAAAGGCTACATCTTGCTCTCAATTATGATAGGAAATCTTACCAAAATGATATAAACATCAAACACAAGACAACAGCGTGAACACACTTAAAGAAATCATCAACGCCTTGCATTTCCAGTCTAACCAATTGTTAAAGGCCCGAAGCGTAGATTTAGATAACTAAAGAGATTTGACTAGATTTTGTACAAATTATAATTTATTAAACTGATAGTCCAAACATTAAACCAGACGATCCCAAATACAACCAAAGACACCGAATATAATCCTAAAAGTAAGTAAATACTACAACGTCTCACAACACAATCCACATTCACCGCAGCTACACACTAGGCAATGAAAGAAGAGAATACCAGAAATAAAGCTCTATCTGTTAAATATTGCTTTTAAATTCAAGTAAATGCAAAAGTAATTAAAGTAAAATGACTTTGTAGATCCGTCGCCAGTTCTTTGCATTGTCAACCAGCATTCGTCTCCACAGCATTGCCATAACTTCGGAAAAATGTTCATAGGTAAATGTGTACTGAGAAATTTCCTGCATGATTGGTCCAGTGGGTCCCCAAGCATCATCATTTGTTGCTTCTCGAACCTTTGCCTCCACTTCTGTATAGCTCATAACAACATTTGTCCTGTTCATAAAATAGCCATCAACAAAAATTGACAAAATTGTGATGTTTGATGTCAAAACTGCTTTTATTTTTAAATGAATGGGTGACTAATATTTACATGAGCAACAATCAAATCTGAAAGTAATTACACCAATTCTATGCAAAACTGGTATCAGTTTTTAAAAATTGGCATTAAATAAAGGGACGTCCTCGCTGAGGATGATGTTTATCATAGGACGGGTTCATGCACCATTATTATCTGAAGCACATCAATTCAAATTGCAGAAAAAATAATTTCATGTGAAACCTCTTCACGATCAACAGCCATTCATTTTATACTGGCCTAACTGCTGTGTTTGCTCCCCCAATGATCTGGAATGGCATTTCCAGCCTGAACAGACTCATAATTCGGTTTCGACTTGGTACACCATCAGTCTCTGTCCTGCACATCACGATGGTGGCGCCATAGAAGTTGACAGATTGAATCGAAGATTGGTATCAGTTGCTATGACAATTTCGTTTCTCGCTAAGTATCTAGCGAGATGAATCAGATAAACATGTGCCCATAGGTACATAATGTATGTACTGAATGCATTATATCATTATAATTATATTATATTGTGCAGCTATGGCTTATAGTCCTGATGAGTCCATAATATCGAAGGGCGTAGTCGTCACCCACACTTTGTCCGTTAGGCCACGGAATTTCTCTAACGCCACGTTAATCATCTCGTCTTTCCTTTTCTTATCGAGCGCTCAATCTTAACCCAAAAATTCGCTGAACTTCAAAACGACACGTTAACACTGATCCTCGAGTAACGGAAAAGTTTTATTTTAAAACGTTTTTTCTGTATTTTTTCATTCGAGTAATACACGCTGACGTGCTGCGGTCGTACAGCGGCGCCACCTACTTCCGTCCATTGTAAAGCAATTGCCCTTTCGATTTTCCGACCCATCGATACATTGAATTAGGGCCTACATTCCCTCGTTTACTTAGCACATGAGCTTCATCGCCGTAGTAGTAGTAGTAGTAGTAGTAGTAGTAGTAGTAGTAGTAGTAGTAGTAGTAGTAGTAGTAAAGTAAAGTAAGTAAAGTAGTAGCGCCTTGGAAAGCAGCACAACAGTAGCTGTAGCTCAGCCTCTTAAAATAGCTATAGAAAGGTGTGGGCAGCCAGGTAGTAGCAGTACTACAGCTAGTGATTTCAGAAACTATTTAGTTAGACCTGAAGACTTGAGGAGATAGTTGTTGAAATTGAATCAGATTTTATTGTTTTAAAGTGTGAGTTCCAGAGTTCAGGTGCAGCAGCAAATTTTCAGGGATGACTGATTTAGCGGGCGTGACAGGAGGAAACTCCAACGAGTTCAAAATTCACTGGCTCGTGTGGTTTCAAAAACCCCAAAACGTGAGCATATAACCCCAGTTCGGATTTGACCTGGATCTCTAATTATTTGGATTTGGTGTGCCATCGGTTGATGCTCCTGTGCATTATGAAGTGGCGCTATAGAAGTTTAAGATTAGATTAGATTGTTGTCGCATAAGCAGTAGCAGCAGCTGCAGGCCTGCAGCAAAAGCACTAGTAGCAACGTAGACACCGCATAACTACTCTAATTTAAATTTGTTGTAGCTCAGCGTTTTCGATACTTTTAGCAAGGCCATTTATTCTTGCTGATGTCTTAATTTACTGCATTGCTTTCCTCTTCTCAAATTACGACGGCATTTGCCATTGCGACTAAATCGTTCAGGAATGCGCTAACAATTTGGCAGCAGACTTATAACCAGTGTTTAATCTTGACTTCTGGACACCGGGGGGGAACTGACAAAGCCGGGGGAATTCAGCTAGGGGCCACTGTTAGTCCATGTAGTATTCCAAAATTTCCGAGGGAATTTGAAATTTCCGGGAGGCAATTTCTCCCGGAAACGGCCTTGATTAAACATTGCTTATAACTCACTTGAGACTCAAAATTAATCGGACCTCGACAGCAATCATACGTTTAAAGCCCTGAACGACGACAATAAAAATTGATTATAGGCTTATCGTGATTCTAATTTTCCATTTAAATACGCATCATGATTGATTGATTGATTGGATTGATTGATCGATCGAATGATTGATCGATTTGTTGATTGAGTGAACCGTTGCTGATTGGTGGTGGTAGTTGTAATTGCTTGAGCCTGAGCCACTGCCCTTGTTGACCGCTCGGCGTCCGTCGGTCGCGGCTTTGGCTGAGCTCTGTCTAAATCAATCGGCTTCTGGTGCTACTGTTTCTCGGCGCTGCGTCGACGCTTCCAGCCGCCGGGGGAAACGACGATGAGACGAGGGTCCTCGACGACGACGACGAAAACAGGACTCGGTCAGGCGCTTCGATGGGAATCGATGCTCTACTACTACCACAAAATGCCGTTTTTGTTGGACAAATGCTCGAAACAGCCGTTCACTTCTAAGGAAAAACGATCGTTCTGTTAAGCGCCCGTCGAGATCATAATTATTATTACATTTTAAAATAATAATTGCTGATAATATTCGACCGCTGGAGCGATGGAGTGGCGCTTTCCAGGCGGACGAGGAATGATTCCACAGCGGAATCACGACGAGAGGAGGATCGCCGAATCCGTCGAGTCTTTGACAAAGTTCTCAATCGGCGAAGTTAGAGCGGATGGAGATGACGACTGCAGTCCATCCGTTCCGTCTTATAAGACCAGGTAGACTAATTGTAGCCTTGTAGACCGATCAATTCTGTAGCATTTGCGTAGCCACGAGGGGGCATAGGGACTGCACCCCCCATTCGTGAGATTCGTGCAAAACCGATGAGAAAATTATTTTAGGAAAGTATAGGTCATTCGGCCCCAATATTATATAACCTCTAGGTGCAGAATGCATTTGAGCAGCCCTTATATTTAAGAAGCAAGTGCTTTAGACTTCACATAGAAATAGCTTAACCCTTTTGCCTCGTAAGACTGGTATTATGTCTTCAGAACATATTGGTTATACCAGCAATTGCCAACCTGCGGGCAGCGAATTGGCAGCCCACAAGGTGTCTTTCAAAATAATTTGCAGTGATTGTCACTACTGTTGAATACAATGACAGAATCTCTGTAAAACTTTATTGTAATTGTAGCAGACAGTTCACATTCTACTCTCATAGCGTCAAGGAATATTGTAATAAACTTTATTACAAATATTATTTGAAGCTATAACAGTAGCTTTTTAGCATTTTATGTTTATATACAAAAGGCAACACAAACATGCTGCTCTCTGAAAGTTGATCAAAATTTATAATGGCTCTCTTGAAAAAAGGTTGGCTACCTCTGGGTTATAGCGATTGCTGGGGTGAAAGGGCTAAGACAAGACAAATATAACCATTTAAATTCTTTTTATCTTAGGTCCAATTTAATTTACTGTGAATGCTTTTTGCTTGCAGTTAAATTTAATGTAAGAGCCAAGGTTGTTAAGGCCATGGTTGTCACATCCTATAGGTTGTTTGATGAGTTTAGTAATGGGCCATTTTGAGAGAAATTTTCAGAGAAACAGGGTCTGGCTTCTGGCTTGACCTGGCTCTAATGCTATTTGGATTTGGTGCACCATTGGCTGATGCCCTGGGCATTATGATAGTGGCACTATAGAAGTTGATTGATTGATTGATTGATTGGTTGGTTGGTTGATTGATTGATTGACTGATTGATTGATTGGTCTATTTTCTTTATCTTACCAAACTTGCCTGGCTTCCTGTATAAATTTTACTTAGAACTAAGATTTTAAAAATCCTGCAGATGAATAGAACTACCAAGTAGGCAAATATGTCTTGTAAATTTGCCTCTAATTTTGACTCGTGGGTTTCATTTACATATGGAGAGCTGATGTACTGTATTATGGCAGCTTGCTTGAAAGCCTTTTTTGGTTATTGAAATACACCTCTGTGATGTCATTGTGTTCACAGAGTATGGTATATAATAAATATGCATTAGATAGATTGCTGGCAGGTTTGCCCTTGACTAGGCCCGCTGAGAGGGTGTCCGGGGGGGGGGAGCAAATGCACAGGGGCCCAGCCAGGGTTGGAGTTGCCGGGGGCTTGGGGGGGTTGAACCCCCAAGCTAACTTTGCAACCCTCCCAAAAATCGCATATCAGGTACGTGCAGTTTCTGGTATTCATTGAATTTCAGTCCTCACCCCCCCGCTCAAATTTCACAACTCCAAGCGATCAGTAGGGGGCCCGTGCGGGTTAGGGTTAGATGGGGGCCCGTTGAAGGCATTGCTTGCTAACGCTGACAAGCAAAATAAGGTCATCACCAGATTTTAAACTTACTAGGGGCCTCACAGGTACTCTGCACAGGGGCCCGGAATTTCCCTTGACACAATTCGTCGGAAAATAATATTTTTCAGTTATGACAATTGCTTGACAAGTTTACACACAGCTTTAAAGAGAATTTGTGCTTTACTCACGGATTTATAGGAATATCATCTCTGTTTTGTGCATGTATATGAATAAATTGCAATTGATTGATTGATTTTTTTACCAGTTGTATCAAATTCAAGGAACAATATTCTTGCAATAATAACAGAAACATAAATCGCTGAGTGTACAGTTGGAAAAATCAATATTATTAGAAGGACACTAAATGGAGATGCAGAGGAAGAGAATTAATTGTCTGTAATAAACCTGCCATCCAATGTAATAACATTGAGATTAAGCATAATTGTATCATTCTAAATATTACAATGACATTAATGAAATACCTTTAATGTGTGGAACAGAAGCTTTAATGCTGTGCTATTCCAGGTCAACTCTTCCGGCTCCAATGCACACACAGAATGACGTCAGTGTTTGGAATATCCTGAAGCAAAGTGTAGGAAAGGTTGACCTATGATTTACTTATCTCCATAGATGTTGCAAATTTTTTTTCGTTTTTTCTCTCTCCAACCAAAAAACGCGTTTTAAATTTTTTTAAAATTTTTTATGTTTTTTATTTTGTTAGCATTTTGTATATTTGAATTATCAAATTACTGTTATTAAAAATATTTCAAGGACCATTAATTGATGACTGTGCTAGGCTGACTGCATGTTGTCTGAAATTAAGTAAAAACTGAAACTGAATATTGCTCACCAGGTTAACCATATTGCCATGGTATGGTATAGTTAATTCAATAATCTGTTGTATTATGCAGAATACATAACATGTAGTTGCTTGTAACAGGAATTATCAAAGATCACTATGCCAGTTGTTTCCAACGAACCACTCAGTTTTCTTCAGCGAATGGTTGAATATCTGGAATATTCACCACTACTGTTGAAAGCCTCTGAGTGTGAAAATGCTACCGAGAGACTCGAGGTATCTGATCAGAGTCATTAATAAATTGCAAGCTGAGTTTTTGCATTGATAAAGTGTATTTTTGATGCCTCAGTGACTTAATTCTATGGCCCTCTTTTTGAAACGACTTAAAACTTATCTCTTTGTCAATATGCAGTAATTTGCTGTGGGAGCGCTTCTGAGTGATTCTTCAGAAGAGGCGCTTTACAAATGTTTTGTTACATTACATTACATAAATTGTGTGGGAAATTGGCTTTGTGCAGAATCATCCTGACAGTCTTGGTTCAAGTAGGGAGACAGTGATTGAAAAGTTCATATTGTATGTCCACTGGTGCAGAATAGACATTATAAATGTAGCCAGTGTAAACTTATCCATTGAATTTTTGAAGCAAAAAATTAACCTTTTATAGTACTTAACATGATATCAAGAGCAAAATCTGTCAAGATTTGACACTAGACAAACATGTTTTAGTGAGTATTAACCCTTGCAATGCTAAGGTGTGTGGTTTCCACCTTATCCGTCTTCCAAAATTTTCTAAGAACTGACAAGATATTTTCAAAATCTTTTAGTTACCTGTAAGGGTCCATTTACACACATTTAGACACGTTTTTCAAGTTTTTTGCTACAGGAGTTACTAAGGTATAACCATTTTGCCAAAGGCACCTGGGGTGGAGCCACCCCCTATTTTCCCTTATTGAATTTTCTTAATTGCAATCAGTGTCTTTAAACTTGTCTATAATTTTAGTATGGTTGAGCGTCTAATTGGAACAATTTTTAGCTATCAAAATGCTGTAACATAGCCACAATTCCACCTTTGAACCAGGAGCTTCAATTTCGAGATGTAACGCCTGAATGTAAAATTATGGAGGCCAACAGGAATGCCAAGTACAATGAAAGTAAAGTGAATCTATGACGAGCTGTAAAAGAACCTACAAAAAAGGTTACTTTATCTTTAGGGACCGTTAAACAGGCAAAATTCTCCACTTTGTGGCCCGGTAAGCCAAACTTAATAATAATAATAAAATAATAATAATAATGCATTACATCGAATGCCCTATAGTGATTATATGGTGTGGATCACTAGAAATAACGACACCCTCTTGGCATGACCGTTGGATCATGAAACAGCTCTCTCTTTAATGATTGTAATGTTCAGATGTCAGACAGATGAAATTATGAGAGAGAGACGAGAGCGAGCGGAGCCCAAGCAGAGAACTTGCGAGAGGTGCTAGAGCTCAGGTGGTACAAGAACGGAGCTGAACTGAGCTGATGTTCTGCGAGAGCTGAGCGAGCCCTGTAGAGAGGGTGCTTGCCCGAGCTGAGTCTGCCAGACCAGATCCACCATCAGAACCCCCAGCAGTTTTATTGTAGCACAGAAATGTCAATCACAACATCAACGTAACCAATAACGTTGAAGTACGGTGTAAGCGCAACCAATCAACTAAGGCAGCATAATGGAAATCATCAGGACTAGCAAATCAAGAGTAATTACTATCTTTAGAATAAAAGTCATGATCTAGCTCATGATTAATATGGAATTACTGAACCTAGCAATGCAGTCTACTAGTCATGAGGAGAGGCCGATGATGAAGACAATGAAGATTTCCCCAGGGACTATTATTAACCCTAAGTTCTATTTACTACTGCTACAACTACTACTACTACTACTACTACTACTACTACTACTACTACTACTACTACTACTACTACAATAATAATAATAATAATAATAATAATAATAATAATAATAATAATAACAACAATAAAACAATAGCAATAATAATAATCACTGGGTTTTATTGACAACAGTAGGGTCTGCCTTTGTGTGAGAGCCACTCTGTCTGGCTGGCTGGCTGACTGGCTGGCTGTCTCTCTGAATTCAACATCCAATGAAACACTGACTTTCCTTTCAAAACCACAATTTGACTGTCTCCTTAGGCTTCTGTAGTGGTAATGTCTTCCTGTTTTAGTATTTAGACATTGTCTTGTTATAACAAAAAAAATGGATAACACTGCTAAAAACTGGATCTATATTTTGAGGGTCACTGCTTGCGTGACATCCATTTGAGTGATAAACTGCACAGGATGTCACTTGGATGACAAAATAATTGACATTTCATTTAGGTGGCCTGTCATGGAGTACCAGTTGGACTGAAGAATTGGTTTGAGTAATATATCATTTGAGCAAGAAGATGAAATTTTGTCACTCAAATGATGGTACTCAAATGATTCAAATTGGATTTTTTCCTTTTGTTTCTCAAGGGAATGTCACTCATGATATATGTTTTTTAAATGACGTTTTTGCAATGGTTTGTCATTTAATTTTAGTATTATTATTATTATTAAAAATTAGAATTATGTTTTGACTCAGCCAAATTGAGCACAACACAGTAAAATCAAGAAGAAAATGGCAACTTCGATGATGACGATGATGATGTTGGAGATGATGATAGCAATGATGATGATAGCAATTATGATGATGATGATTATGATGACAATGACCATGATGACGATGACCAGCATTGAGAGTGTTGTAGATGTAGTTGCTTCATAAGGCTGCTTTTGTCCTTGCTGTAGTATGAAAAATTGATTCCTTGGTGAATCTAATGCATATATTGGAATTCATCCAGTGCCTGAGGATGGTAAAGTTGTTATCCAGTGAGGTGTAATGATAACTGAAGAATTATAGTTTAATGTTGTTAAGCTGTATAGCAATAATTGAAGTTATTATTGAAAATCATAGTGCATAACTTAGCCCAGTGTTTTATACAGGCCTAATATGGGGGGGGGGACACAATCCCCAAAATCCCAGCACGGACACAGATTTTTGCACTGAACTTTGTCTCTTCCCCTACAGCAAAGTCAATTTGTCCCGAAAGGCCTGGGGTCTGGATAAAACACTGACTTAGCCTTTGAGTGATTGACTGTTGCCTTGAAGAATGTAATCTGCTGGAATGCCTTAACTTGGATTTACTACAGCCACTGATTGGATGCCATGCTGGACAACGCTGCTATGACCTGCCGTATTATTGATTTCTCTTCCTTCCATTTTCTGGAATTATCTGTTGTCCGAGAGAAGTCTAAATTTAGCTTCGCAGACGTCACTGTCCTCTGCTTCGTCTTCTTCTTCTCCCGTTGTCCTTGGTAATCATGGCTTCCTGTTCGATCGAAGGGCTGTGCAGCTGCCGCCGCAATGGAGGCTGAGCCAGTCTGTTGATCAATCTCATTGTTTGCTTCATTGGTGCTGCGTAGGAGGAGGAGCTGCCACAACGTTTGATGAAGAGGCTTTTGAAGCCGGTCGCACGCAGTGAATCATTTGGCATTTATTCACCTCCCCAATAAAATGCTTCATTCACTCTGCAGAGGAATGGGAGCCAGAATCTAATATGCATATATCCGGTGCCATCGAAAATAACGCAGTGAATATAGTATGCTGCAAGTCTGTACAAATCCTTCTATGATGACACGCACAAGTGGAAGATTGTGATACATTCTGTAGTCGGTTATTGTTCATGGTTGCCCCGAAGCTATGGAATTCATTGCCTCAGCATAGGCACACTGCAAATTCACAGCCAATTTTTAGAAGATTAAAACCCCATATTTTTGACATGGCTTATCCACCATAGACCGTCACCTGGTTGTCCGACCGGATACCTTGGATTTAACCTGGATTTCGAATTATTTTGATTTACCGGTAGTGTGCACAAAAACATCAGCTTTGTAAATTGTAATTTTAGTCAGGTGTGAAGATTGACTAAATTAATAGCAACTAATTTTTAATGGAAAATTATTACGTAATTAATTTTGCTTCTCTCCTTAAAATATATTTAACATTTGGTGAAAACAGAAAAACACTGTACAGTGGTTCTCACTAGGGATGTGCAGGTATACCTGTACCTGCGGGTATACCCTACCCGTACCCACCATGTAGATTACTCAACTCACTGTCTTCTTTCAAATCTAGACAATAAGCAAATCTCTTTCTGAAACTTATGAACTTGGGCTGTATATTCTTCTATGTGTATAATATTCTGCTAATTAAAAAACTTAATTGAACAGGTTTCTTGGTTATTGTTGTTTTATCAACCTTTGCTGTGCCTAGCAACATTAATGTAATTAGAATTTGCTGTTGCTGTGCTGTTGATGCTGTTTTGATAATATTGTGATGATTTTTACGTTTGTAATTATGCTGTAATTATGTAACGTTGGACTTTTCACTGCCTGGAAAACTGCTCAAAACAGAGATTCTTGGAAATGTTTAGTGGAAAAGGCTATGCTCCGTCAGTGAGCTTACTGATGATGATGAATTATGCTGACCATGAAACGATGTCATTGTTGCATCATTGTATTTGCTGCATTGTTGCATTTCAGATGGTAACCGCATTTGCTGTGTCAGCAACTTCATCTAATTGGGAACGCATTGGAAAGCCATTCAATCCTCTTCTTGGTGAAACATATGAACTTGATAGGTTTGCATTTCTTTGCAGTTGAAACAATAAGTTCATGACTGGTTTATTAAATTGGTCTTGGAAAGTTGGTGGCAAGTATTTAGACACCAATCTGTTTAATAGCATGGTAATGCTGAAGTCACTGCATTCAAATACCTAGGATGTTGGATCACTAGTGATGCGAAAAGTGATAAAGACATAACAACAAAAATAGCCATTGCCAAATCCTCTTTTGTAGATTTAAAACATACTAATGAACAGACAGATCGCAGTGGACACTAAAGTATGAGCACTGGAAGCATATGTCTGGTCAGTTAGGGGTATGCAAGCTGTCACCAAGGGGTATGCAAAGGAAATAAGAATTACAAATTTTGTAAAGCAAAAAATAGACAATGATCTAAAGATTGGTGGGAAGGGTAACAGTCAATAAGTATCAGAAGGAAATTTGAGTGAAAACAGGTTTATATCATCGTGCAATTGTAATAAAAGTCTGTGAAAAGAGTTCAACATTATTGTAAAACAAAAAAGGTCATCACACTTGTTTTTAGAGGAAATGTGAACTGATCTGCAAAATTTATTTAAGTGCCAATATAAAACACAAAAGTCATTTTGTAAAACTCAAAGTGTTGTATGTTATGTGCCTTGAGATACATGCAAAGTTCAATTGTTTGCTTGGGGGTACATTTGAAAAAAATTGGGAACTGCTGTTATATGGAGCAGAGACATGGACCATTTCTACAGTGTGAATGGATGAGGAAAAATTGGAATTATTGAAAATGTGACTCTTGAGAAGGACATTGAAGATACCATGGACTGAGAAAAAACTAATCATGAAATCCTGGCAAACTTAGCATGATTTAAAGTGGCTTAGAAGGCATTACTGCCTGTGTGAAAGCCACTAGGGGCACTAACGGGGCTTGAACCCGCTCCATCAGCCTGACGCTCCAACACGTAACCCACTCTGCCATCTTCCGCAAGGGCAAACACAAGACGGAAACTGATGCAAACTTTAAAGGAAAGGCAGCATAAACTCTTTAGAGACATAATGAGGAAAAACGGTCCAGAAAACCTAGTACAGCTGGACAGGTGGAGGGTAAAAGAGCAAGAGGGAAACAAAGAATGACTTTTATCAATAGCTTGCTATGTAACATGAAAGATATAACATCAGCAGTGGAGCTAATACAGACTACAAAGGAGGAGGTATTTAGATCCATGGTTGCACATGGCAGAAGAGTGGACAAAGTTTACTGGAGGCACGAAAATTACCATATTTAACTTCTGACAACTGAAGCTTTGAGTGTGATTTAATATTTCACATGTTGGATGTTTAGGCCAGATCTTGGATTTCGAATCGTATGTGAACAAGTTAGTCATCATCCTCCTGTCAGTGCATTCCATGCAGAATCAGAACATTACATGCTTCATGGATCGGTTCATCCAAAGCTGAAATTCTGGGGTAAATCAATCGAAGTTACGCCAAAGGGAGATGTGACACTGCATCTGTTCAAGTAAGCCATTTAGCTTTGGAAACCTTTGTAGAAATTTCTTTTGTTTCTTTGGAAAACCTATGAGTTGAAGCATTCATATTTATACTAGCTGTTTGCCCGTCAAGCATGACGGGAAGGCTAGGCTAGGTTGTGTTTGCCCGTGAATGTAAGAAATTCAGCTAACAGTTCCGTTTAACCCCTTAACTGGGGATCCTGGATATATCCGTCCATTTTACATTGAGTTACAGTTAAATACACGGTTAAGGGGTTAAGTGTGAAATATTGTCTAGTAATTTTGGTCATCAATCATTATGGAATAGATAGGCTTAATTGACGCGTTTCTCCTGAAGACTCGCATTGAAGACGCTGTGTCTCTGAAGACATTATGTTCACCATTAATGCATAAACCTGTTAAGAACTAGTATAAAAATTGAATGCCTCAGCTCATAGGTTATCCAGAGAAATATAATGCTATAGGCCTATAGGCTATATGATTTATACATTGCAGAGTCCTGCCAAGCATTTAATTAAAATGACATGACACTGATTATGAAATTTGAGGTTGTCTATAGCAATGCCTCGTCCAATGAAGACAGTGTTACCAGGCACGCACACATACACACAGATACTTGGAAATTATATGTATAATGCAATGCATGTAATTATATGCGAATCTGGTAGTAAATAATTAATTGGTTGAAAATACTGTCGGCCATGTTGTTCTCTTTGTAACAGCTATGGTATTCAATTGTAATTTTCCTATGCAAGAGCATTGATTTGCATTGTTATTAAATTATGTGTACTCAAGTCACATCATGATGCTACCAAAGTTACCAAAATTTGTATAGTGCTCTGACTATGATCACAAGAGAGTTATGCCATTTTAGATCAATTCTTTCTCCAGTGATTTCCCACCAACTTTACTTGTCATCTGGTTCTGTTCAAAATAGTACAACTTCAGAATCTGAAGTTAACTGCTGACAAATTTTTGGCATTGAGCATGATGTGCAGAACCTCTGGTGCGTGATTGGCATCTAGCTAGAATTTGATAGAGATTAGAATATTTTTTAAAGTGTATTTTATTTAATGCTTTCAGGCATGGTGAGGTCTATACGTGGCAGAATGTGAATTGTGCTGTTAACAATGTCATTATTGGAAAGCTATGGATTGAACATGTGAGTTGATATGCAATAGTTTGGAAGCATTTATTGATGAGCTGCACTAGTTTCTCTGAATTAAATTCTACCGCACTTAAGATATTTATTTTGTTTAGAATTTTGTCCTAATCTGCTATTTGAGTTAGTTTATCTTTTGAGGAAAAATTTTAGGTCTACTGCTAGACTCTAGAGAACCTTAAGGCTTTGAAGAGGTTGACACTTTCAAGTTTTCTTGGCCTTGGCTAGTGAGAGCAATGGTCTAGTTCACTCCCATGTTATCGGGAGTCACCAACATTTCTTTGCATGGTTGCAATAGCAGAGTGGGTGGGTGGGTGGATGGCTCGGTAGCTGTGGCAGAAAGAGACAAAGAGCTTCTGGATGGCAAAGACCTGAATCGGGACTTCGTGACCAACTTTTTATTTGGTGGCACATTTTGGTTGCTGATGTTTTAACGCCCTCCATTCTGTAATATGTCCACCATTATTAATTACTGCAATGGCAGTGGCATGCCACTTTGGTAGTAGAAAAGTACGTAGACTATTATTAGCTCAAATAATATAATTCAGCCAGTATAAATAACCAAGATGGATTTGTGAATTTCAACTGGAGAAAATCATGTTTTCACAATTTTATTTGTTCAGTTTCTTTTTATGTGCAGGAGTGCCTGATGTGTTTCAATTATACAGTATATATTGAAATTATTTATAAATTTACTTGCCTGTTTTTCAGTATGGTACACTCGAAGTGTTGAATTGTTCTACAAAGCAAAAGTCAGTTTTACATTTCAAGCGAGAAGATCTTCTTGGACGCGATCTACACAAAGTTGAAGGCTATCTATATGATGCCAGGTTTAGCTTATGACTGATTATAAGACATGAACACATAACAGTTAGAAGTTATTTTGTATTTTTATAAATATTATAAGTAAATATTGTTCCTACTCTATATGACTTGAAGATATGTATACAAGAAAACAGGGTTTTTTATTCCACTGCTAGTTTGATGTGAGTATATTTATGAAATTTCAAATTAGATGGCAGTTATCAAATATAAAAAAATATAAAAAGCTTCTTGGATTGATGTAACTTTACATTATCAAAACAGATAGATACTGTAAGTATATTGTTGTGTGTTGTGCATATATATATATATATATATATATATATATATATATATATATATATATATATATATATATATATATATATATATATATATATATATATATATATATAGGGTGAGCCAAAATAACCGGTACTGCTCTATTTCATTCTAAATATTTTTGCAACCCCTGGGTCAAAATGTGTGAAATTTGGTGTACCTCTGCAGTATTTTATCCTGAATGCAGCAATTTAAGTGTTTCTTTCAAATTCCAGAGTGCAGCAGCACCTCTTAGCGAAAACCAGGCCAAGGGAGGACAAACCAGGTGGTACCGATTTTATTGGCCCACCCTGTATATTCTTGGTGATTGTGCTTGTATTTTCAGCCAAAAGAAATTGCGAGCATTCTACGGAAAATGGATTGAAGCACTTTACAGTTACGATGTTGATGTGTATGAAAATTACATAAAGTCCATAAAACGCTGTCCATCGCCATCTGTTCTGGCTTTTTCCGCAGCTGCTAAGGTTATAGCTATCATTTCTTATAAGGAGTGGCTATAGTTAAAACTTTTAAATGATCAAGTAGAAGCAAGGCCATACTTAGTTGTTTCATTTGCTAGTGTGTAAAAAAGTGGGGGGGGGAATCAAGAAAATAAATATGACATTGGCATATTTCTACTTTACCTATTTTCTTAAGACCTGTTTCTTCACTAAGAATCCATAGCACTTTGGAATTGCTGTAAAAAGAAGTTCTATACAAACTGTCATTACTGTATGTTGCATTGCAAGATTATGTACCGGTACTTAATATGATCAGTTGCATATTGTTTTTGTTAGTGGGGTGTTTTAAATGGCTCATTTTAAAAGAATGTTACCTTTTTTGTTTACTCTTATTTAATTACATTACTATAGATGTTTTTAGCCTGTACTATCATAGGCTTTTGTGATTCATAATACAGGAAGCTCTTTTGATAGGCGTTGAACTTTTGTGTATACAAGATGTTGATTAATTTCACAGAAGCACCTTGGAATCAACCAATGTTTTAAGTTTTGATTGCTGTTGCCATAGGTGCTTTACAAATGTCATTGACATTTTACCTACTTTAACATACAGTACATCGCACATAACACTAGTCTAACAAAAAATACCATTCATTATTCTCATCCAGATTCTTATTCAGATCAGCAGACATTCCTGATATTGCCTCATCCTTAGTTTTCTACCATTTCTTTAATCTGAGTTCTTCATGTCAATTTATTCAATATAAATCGTGTATGGTCACTCATGTTATTACTGCTATACGTTTATACGGTACCATTTGTCCCGCATGCATTATTGTTCCAATTTGTCAGGTGTCACTGCAGCCAGACTCTGCTAATGATTATTGGCAACTATTTGCATAGCCTCTGACCCTCAGCAATGAGGATGGACGATACCATACGTTTAGTGACATGACTTGACTTTGCACCACTCATCTGATTGTTTTCATTCTCAATATTCAAACCATTTCAGTAAGTTTTTTTACTATTTATCCTATTCCAAACTGCTTCATTTGGAGTCAATCCCGTGGCAAAGCAAACTTTGGTTGTCATTGCTTTTTTGACTTACTTTAAATATGATTTGCCTGATGAAGCCATATCATCATAATTATCCTGCCAGCATTTTCATGGTGATTGCTGTTTTCAGTTCTATCCTTTCCTAGACCATGAATGTGAATGGGATCAGTATCCTTGACCCTTTACTCGACCTTATCATTGAATGTTACATTGCAGGATGTCGTGAAATTATTTGAAAATTTTGGATTACTGTCATTCTCTCCTGCAATTTCTTCATCCTTAGTTTTCTACCATTTCTTTAATCTGAGTTCTTCATGTTTTTTCTTCTGCTTATGTCTTTCAGATTCTGGCTGTTCAAAGGGTCTTGTGAGTTAATCAGGGCTTGATGTCACATGTTTGCAGGTTTCTGAAGAAGTTCCATCTCGAGGATCATCTTGCAACCTTAATCTTCAGGGTCAAAAGTTACTCTGGGAGGCTGCAGCCAGACCAGAAAATTCAAGTTTGGTAGATGTACATTTTGCCCATATCTGTCATCTCATGCCAACTGGGGCATCTCTCTATGTGCAATTCCCAGATTTCTTTAAAAATTTGTCATAATATTTTTGACTTTATAATCACAAGATATTTTTCACAAGTGTTCATATTTAAGCTGAACTTGATGGACTGCCCTTTTTGCTGCCTTCATGCACTGTTGAGATGGATGGGAAGGATTCTTTCAACTTTAAATTTGAAATATTTTAGTTATTGTGGACTGACCAAACTTTTAAATAGGGATCAACTGGGTAGACTTTTTTCACCCGGTATAAAATCCGAGTATTTTGATGAAAATATTTGCAGGATCCGATCCCAGTACCACTTGTCCTATATGCGTTATTTTCCCAATGTGTCAGGTGTCAGACTGTCAGTGCAGCCTGACTCTGCTTATGATTATTGGCAACTATTTGCATGCCAAGTATTTGCCTCACATGCCAAGTATTTTCTGAGGCGAAAATTTGCAAAAACCTGATACTCAGCGGAGGCAAATGTCCAAGGCGATTTCCGTTGATCTCTGGGTTTAAAAGTACTCTTGGCTGTCTATTATTTTCTAGCAGGTCTCAGTTGAAATAATTAATTGACTGATGTGACTTTATTGAGTTGAATCTCAAAGGCATCCAGAATTTTAGATTGCTCAAGTCTTTAATTTTTCTACATCAGAAGTTGATAGGGTTTTACTAATTAATTTACCATCAATATGCAGAAAGACACAGTATTCTTACATTTAAAATGGTTTTTAAAGTTTATTTACCAAGGCTTTCACGTAAGATTAAGAACCAATACGTTCATAATTTCTTTTTTAATTAAGTCATGTTTACTAGTTTATGTATTTTTAGTATTACAATTTCACCGAATTTGCAATAAACCTCAACAGCCTCGATCCGTCTCTTCAAAGTCTTCTTCCTCCAACTGACTGCCGATTTCGCCCTGATATGCGCAAAATGGAGGAAGGAAATGTTGGTAAATGCCCTCTTTATGAAAAATTCTATCCATCACCTCTTGTTTTCGAAAAGTATTTCATTGGTGTAGTTAAAGCCCAGAGATGAATATTGTCAGGCAGCATGTAAGAGGGCGCTACAACATACCTCAAGACCTGAAATTACCAAACTACACTTTCTGATTGTTCCAGCCAATTGGTATTGGTAGCTGCGAATTTAACATGTGGGTTTTCAGGAATTTTATTGATTAATTAAACTCTTTTGATGATCACCAAGATGTATTATGAGCTGTTATTGTTGCAGATGAGGTATTTGAATACTTTCAGAATATGCAGTTATTTTGCTATTGTGCCAATCACTAGGTGGCTTGACTATCTCTCTCTGACTGCCAAAACTCATTAGGCTACTATTGCAAGATAGACAGTTCCAACTCTGCCCCTTACAGACTAGTAGTGATTGTTTAAATTGATATTTTTAATTTTTATATATGACTGTACTGTCATATTTGCATGTAGGTACATATAATTAAGTTTAATGCTCCATAATTTGATTTCTTTTGCATATTCAGATTAATAAAAATTAGTATTTAAATAACAATATTATTGTGACGTGAATACAGAGTGTTTTTCCTTAGAGTTATTGCCAATAAATTTTGATATACAGGTTAAGTGTAATCAGTGAAATTTTTGCTGACAGTTAATATTAATTAAATATTTTTTCTTTCGTGTCTTTTGTTTAAGACGGTGCAGCTAAAGAGAAGAACCGAGTTGAAGAGAAGCAAAGGTTGTCTAGGAAATATATAAAGAAGTCCAAGGAGGAGTGGGAACCAAGGTACGCACTGCACTTTCAGGCACTGAATGTACCTTATATAAAATAGACACCCATACACATATGCAGAGCCCATGGAAACCCCTAATTAACTAATGAAAAACTTTTGTTGCACCATTTTAATATTGCACTTGGCACCAGTTGATGGTTGCTTCGAAGCAGAATTTCAATCCCGGGTCTTTTTATGTGTGTGTTCACAGTGTCTATTTTGAGAAACTACCATCATTGGTCTTTGTACAGGAGATGTGCGAACACTATTCAATAGTACTTCAGTTTTATGCCTGCTGCAAAATTTGCTTTCACAGCATATTTTGAGAACCCAAGAGCAAGAGGAGATATATTGGTTAAGCTGTACTCCTGTTTCCCCCCCTTCTCCCGGAAACGGCCTAGGTTAAACCCTGATGATGCCTTGGTTTGGATTCAGTTGTCAATCTCAGATAACACTTGTCTAGTATAGGTATAGTTCCATTAGAACCGAATTTCTTTATATTCTGTGTATATTCTGTGAGTTTTCCACAGGCATTAGCCTGGGTCCATTGGGTCTCATCAATTATTCCTGAAAAATCAAGTTTATTGTATTGTTATTCTACTGTAATGGTTGTCTGCATAAACGGATGGTAGTGGTGGTGATGGTGATAGTGGTGGTGGTGGTTGGTGGTGAGTTTATTTTTAAGGCACATTTTTCAGTCAGAAATGTCAAAACTGGATTTAATTGCTTCTCAAGTGATTGTTTAGCTATGTGTTTTTTCTTGAGTTTTTTATTTGTTGTGATTTACAGTATGCACAAATTCATTTAACTCAAAATCTGTTTTTAGGTGGTTTAAACTAGGCAACAATCTCTACACTGGCAAGGAGGACTGGCTGTATAATGGACAGTATTGGCAGCGAAATTGGCAGGGATGTCCCGACATCTACTAGGAATGCTGCGTGATGCTTCAGGAGGGACACAGCCGTTAAATAGAACTAGTCTTTCTGTATAAGATAGAGTAGAGGCAGATGCTTTGGTCAAAGCAGTTGGTGTTATTCTAGCCAGTGGAGTAGCTAAGTCACTATTTGAATAATGAATGAGATGTGACTTAAATGTTGCTTTCCTGCTTTCCCCGAGGCAGAAGTAAGTCAGTTAGGCTTCAGTTCAAGTGAAGGTGGTCGTTAAGAAAGCTTTTTCATCTTCCTGTATAAATTTTTGCATATGAGAGAGAGAGAGAGAGAGAGAGAGAGAGAGAGAGAGAGAGAGAGAAGCATACAAGCATTGGTGTAAACTTGGATGAAAAAGTGAGTGGGGTCAAACCCCTATACCTTTCCCTTCACTATGGTAACCTCTTAAAATGTGGGGCTTGAAGTTTATGCCTTTGCATTCAAGGTCAAGTTTCTGGCATATGTAGTAAAAGTATTGGCATTGAATTTTAGATTCATAGCTGAGGTATTGGGTATATTTTCACTATGCACTGTGCTTGTGCATTGCTATTAAAGGTGAAGAGACCTTAGAACAATTGGGCAATATGTCCAGTGATTGGTCTCTGTTGGTTCAAATTTACTTGTTTGTTGAAGAACTTCTGTTTCATCAAAAAATTTATAAAATATCTTCTTGCACTGGAACAGACAAGTAAAATGGATCATCAGTTTAATTTATTACTGCATTGTAGCAACTGATGCTAGAGTCAGTTTTCAGGCTATGTACCGGTACTCTTATAAGTGCTATAGCCTAAAGTGGTGTACATTCTTTCCATAATGCAAAATTCACAAACGGTCAGTTGGTATGAATTTGTGGCAAACATGTACCGGTATTTGAATTAATGCATTATTCTAAAGAAATGAGAAACTGTTATGCAGTGTGCTGAAGAATTTTGTAATAGTATAATGCATTAATGACTGTCAAGATGCAGAGTCTTTTGTATTGTTGTGCATATTGTAGTTTTCTGATGTTTTGAGAATTAATGTTTAGAGACTTTCTGTGAGTGTTAATGTGAACTTCTTGTGGTAGGAAACAATTTATGAAATACTGTTTCTCTGTTTATCCAAAAATAACTTTGTAAAGGGAAATATTAGGCCTCTATGTAGCTGATGAGGTTGAAAACTGGGAGAGGGTTGGTTTTAATGAAGGCCAATTATAAATTTGCTTTTTTCCACGCTAGTTGATGGATATCATATTAACCCCTTAACTGGGAATCCCGGATATATCCATCCATTTTACATTGAGTTACAGTTAAATACACGGTTAAGGGGTTAAGCACACTCTGTACAGTGACTTAGCAACGTGGTGAAGGTCGTGTCCGCCCCATGCCCTACCATATAGTAGGCCGACGTACGCAAAGAAGGTATATTTTCAACCCCCTAATCCACCCATTGCACACACCATACATACCAGTACGCAAAATCTTCAAAAACCAGCTCCTCCCCACAGTGCGTATGTACCATATGGACGGACCCCAAGTTCCCAACTTAGTAGCATTATAGTGTTTGACCACTCTGTGCTATAACAAATCACAATTGCCGTCTTTACAGCGTGCACCAGAGTTCAGGGTATAAAGCGGATGTTGCTGGAAAGTTCTGCGGCTGGAGTCACGGCTGGGGAGCTAAAGACGTTTCCCAGAGGCGTAGCGAGGGTATCCGGTGCCCTGGGGCAAAGTGTACCGTTGGCGCCCCCAACAGTGCTGACGAGGAAAAAGGTCGTCACATTGTTCTCGGCGCCCCTCAAGTCGGGAGCCCCTCTTCATAGTAGTGTTTAGTGTTGACGAGCAAAAGAAGTTCGTCACACATGTTTCTTCTTCATTATGCATTTCACTCTTACCCATATACCCAATTTTGGCGCCCGGGGGCATATGCCCCCTGCCCCTCGCTACGCCTCTGACGCTTCCCGAATCCCGTAGTCAGACAAGACGGGGTGTACACATATTTGTCTTGAAAGGTGCCCCTGTCTGGAACACTGACTACGCCAATGATTAAGCAGCCCATTAAGTAAACTTACATCGCGGTTAAGTGTAAGGCGCAATTAAGGCTCATCTTACTGAATTTCGGGTGCAAATGCAATTTATGCAGTGTTTTATCCAGACTTCATGCCTTTGCGGAGAGTGGGTTGACTTGGCTGTAGGGCAAAAGGCCAGTTCAATGGAAAAAATTCAGAGCTGGGATTTTTTCGGGGAGGGGGGATTTTGAGGTTGGGGAATCTCTCCCCTAAAAGGACTGGATAAAACACTGCCGGTATCTAGTCGTCGAATAGGCCTTCTGCTGGGAGATTCGCAACAACTGTTTTGCATAGCGTTCGGGTGTTGATGCAATTACTGATCACGTGATGGCTTTGTGCGGTGTGGAGATTCGTTCTAATGTGACGTTGGCACTCGATATCCCCCTCCGCGCTGACTCAGCAAATCCAGATGGAAGCATAGAACGGATCCTTCGATTTTCCAAAATAGCAGACTCTGTTATCTCCATTTCAGGGTCGGGCCTTTTAAAACCCAACATTATCGACTCCCCTCAGACGTCGTCGGTGGCCCGTGGAGGAGGGAAATCAAACGCACCCACCCACTGCTGGCAAATCGAACCGCAGACGCAGTCGATATGTTTCTTGGACTTAGTGTAGACGTTTGGAGTCCTGACAGCGACGCCATTCTTAAAGCATTCCCATTGGTCGTCTGCTTTCAAATGACGTCATCTAGGCATTTTTTTTGCGCGCTGCGCAGTGCAGCAGTCGAGCGGCTGCGCGTGTGTGTGCGCGCGCGCCTCTGCGTGTGTTTGGTGTTTGTGTGTCAATGTGCGTGTAGGTGACCGTGGCTATAGATACACAGTGGAGCGACGTTCTTTGAATGCGTAGGATCAGTCCATCTAGATATGACCGCCATTTCGATGATATCTGCGCTGCTTCAGCTGTTAGTAGTCACTCGAACGGGACGGTCGGCCCCTGTGTGGGTCTCAACATTCGGACTGGGAACGGCGGCGGCGACGGTGACGGCGCCCATACGCATGATCGGTAGGACATCTTCCAGCGAACGACCCGAAGCTGCCGAGTAGACGCTTAGACGCGGTCATGAACGCCATCGACGGCCGCGGCGGCGGCCGTGGCGGCGTCCCGGTCGGAGGAGGAGCGGGCAGCAACGGGGGACCGAGCATCACGGCCGCGTCGTTTGCTGCTGCTGCGGCGGCGGCTGCAGCGGCGTCCAACGGCTCCAACTCGGCGATTCCGACGATCGTGATACCCGGGGTTTCTGCCCCGCCGCCGCCGCCGCCGGCGTCGACGCCGCCTCCGCGAACTCCGTCCAGAAACAACAACAACAGCAGCAGCAGCAGCTGCTGCAAGAGAGCGGCGCCACGTTGAGTGAGATGATGAAGAACAGGAGGGAATACACCCTGCTGAAGAAGCTCGTCCAACTGCTACAAGACAACAGACTGAAACCGGGCGACGAAGAAGCTGCTGAAAAACTACGAGAACTCAACCGATCGCAGAACGAAAGCTTCCCAGTGCTCAAGTCGATTCTCAACGCCATTTTCATTACGACAGGCGTCGTTCTGCTGATCGCCGTTGTCGTCGTGATCGCCTACACTTCAATAGGTCTGATGTGTTTTCTAAATTTACGTCTTAAAGTGTAAAGTGTACATTCATTTGTAGATTAACAGTAGAGCCTACGCGCACAACCAAAGCATCGTCATCGGGCAGGGGCGGTTCCACGTTGGGGATGACTGGGGATGCATCCCCCACCGAGCTTTTTTTTAGCTTGTCAGCGTTTTTCAAGGTTTGCCAGTCCGAGTCGCTACGCTGCTACATGTCGGCCGGGTGCGAAGCAGAGCTGATGAACTTTTTTGCTTGTCAGCTTTTTTCGGCAAGTTTAGGCCCTATGTACATTTGCTGGGCAAAACACTGTGTTAATGACCTTTTTATTTGCTTGTCAACCTTTTTTTGGGATTTCATTACATCCCCCCACCAATTTCATAAAAATTCATTGCATCCTCACCAAGAATTCTTGGAACCGTCACTGGCATCAGGTGACACCATTTTCAGAATGACGTCATTCGTTTGAATAGCTTTTCTACTTGTTAGGATTCGAGCGTCAGAAACAAACAGAATTTGAATTTTGAAAATGTTCAGGACCATTCAGGCCATGAAAGCTATCCCATGAGGATCATCTGGCTGGAAAAATTAGATAAGAATAAGAGGAATGGCTATATTATTATTATTATTATTATTATTATTATTATTATTATTATTATTATTATTATTATTATTATAAAAAATGAAAAACTTCCCCACGGTCGCTGCGCATTAGTCAATCAATCAATCAATAAACTTCAATGGCGCCACTATAATGATGATGCCTAGGGCATCAGCCGATGGCGCACCAAATCCAAATAGAATTAGAGCCAGGTCAATCCAAAAGATCAGTCAGAACAGCGGAGGAGCAATCTAAGGGGATAAAGCCAAGTCAAACAGGTATGTTTTAAGACCAGATCTGAAAGATGATAAATTGTTAGTTATACGTAATGATATTGGTAATGAATTCCAAAGCTAATTAGGGCCACACACACTGAGAAACAAGAGTTACAGTCAGACGTGGACCCGCTACCCTTCGGTTGCGTGGCAATAACCTTACCGCTAGGCCTACTCCATCGCGCCCCGATAACTTATTAACTAATTTAAGCCTAATCACATCTTCCATCAACGACCTATCAGTTTCAGTTAGCTACAGGTTTTTTGAGAAATTTCCCATTACGATTCAAGGCAGTGAGCTACTTTACAGGTGCTATTTGTATGATTTGTGGAAGAAAGCGTAGAATCAGACAGGCCCGCCAAGAGAAATTCCGGGCCCCTGTGCAGAATGGCCGGCGGGCCTCGAAAAAATTTTAAAATTTGCTGACGACTTTTTTTGCTTTTCATTGATTTAACCCAAATTAACCGACATGATGTCTTGTTGCAACTCTCGAAAACTAGTGATGACCTTTTTTCTTGTCGCTCTTTTCCACATTTCCGTCATTTCACACTTTTCTTGGGGGCGAATTATGGGCAAATTTTGGGCAATTATAGGCAAATTATTTTTAGACCAATTTTGGCAAATTTGAAAATTTTTGGACAATTTTGGCGATTTTTTCACATTTCACATTTATTTTTTTACTTAATACATTATTTCTTCATTTTCCTTGGTGGGAGGTCCGCCTGCCCCTCCCCCAAATGACGCCCCTGTTAACACTGTTCGTTTTGATGCTTTTGATGTCCTCAGGTCCGGGCCCCCTTTTACTCGCCGGGCCCCCTTCTTTAGTGTTATTATTAGTATTATTGTTAATTATGCATATTCATCATCGGCCCGGGCCCCTCCAGACCGCCGGGCCCTGTGCATTTGCCCCCCTTTCTGCCCCCTCTCGGCGGCCCTGAAATCAGGAATTACTTCTAGATTCCGTGCAGAAGTGCTTACAGGAATAGTCGAGGCCCCAAGTTTAATAGAGTTGATAGAGTCGACATTTTTAGTTGGAGATTCAGTTTTAGTCGGGTTTTAAAAGCAATTTATTTGAATCCATCTATGACTGAATATGAGAAAATGCTTGAGAGTTTCCAATGAAGATTCTGATGAAGAGTTATCAAATTAAATAAGAATCTGAGTATCACCTGTATATAGGTGGTAATCCGTGTGATGGTGTAATAATAACAAGGTTTAGAGTGGTTCAGTAGGGTCTGCCCTGCTTGAGAACCACTGTTGCACTCATCCGTCATGCACTCGAAGTCGCGCGTCACTTTAATCTCAAAACTGCTTACATCGTAGACCATCCTGCTATAGCCTATACCAGAGGTACTCAAACTTTTTTTAAGGCGGTCCACATCCAGTCTTCCATCGTTCGTGTGGGTCCACTATAGTTACAAATGGAAGTCCAATTACTCCTGTGACAACTACAGCATTAGGTAATTAAGCCAATATTACAGGCTCGAAAATTCTTACACACAGAAAGCTGTGACGGTCCACAAGAATCGTCCTCGCGGTTCGGATCGTGGACCGCGGGCCGCGGTTTGAGTACCTCTGGCCTATACTATAGCTGCGAGCTAATTACTGCTGCAGGTGTTGCCACTATAATCGACCACAGAGAGGAATAATTTTCGGAACCGGTATACTACTATACAGTGATACGGAGTCGTTGTGTCGAGACGTGCAATGTTCAGTGCAGAAAACCGCACGACCGACCAGTGTGCTAGTCATCTTTTGCCGTGACAATTTTTTCGGCAGTTGATTGCGCTGTCTGTCGGCGACATTCAGTTCGGCGGAAAAGAGCGCTGTCGCCTGGCTGCGTCACCGATTCGGCGACAACCGATTCGGCGGACACAACCTAACAGAGACGTCCATCAAATTGCTCGGACTCGGTTGATTCGCTTCACTTTCGCTTCGATTTCTCATTCTTCTCAGAGCTTCGCGGAAACGCTCGTCAGCCTGTGTCTGCCTGTCTGTCTGTCTGTCCGCCGTTGTCGCTGTCTGTCTCTGTCACTGTCCGTCTGTCTGTCTCTCTTTCAAGACATCAACTGACCTCCGCTGCTCCTCATTTCGTGGATCATTTCCCCTGTTCCATTGTCTCTCATTACTTTCCGAGATGTCTCGATAGCTCTTTATTGTTCGAGGCGTTCTCCAATGTCTATTCTATCTTCCCATCGGCTTCGTTCACTCTATTATCTTCTTTTATTGTCGCTATCGTCACCATCGCCTAGCTATTCAGTCACCATTTGCGTCTGTCTTCCTGCGTGTTATTTCTGATCTTCCATCTTTGTCTTGTCTTCGTTCATCGGTCCCTGTGTTTCTGGGTACAGAGGTCTCTGGACTGATTCTGCTGTCGGTCTCTCAGTCTGTCGGTCTCTGTCTGCCTGTCTCTCTTTCTCTTTCTATCTGTCTCTGTCTGCTTGCCTCTTTTTCTTTCTCTGTCTCTGCTCTCTGTCTCTGTCTCTGTCTCTATCCCTGTCTCTGTCTGTCTCCGTCTCTCTATGTCTGTCTGTCTGTTTCTGTCTGTTTCTGTCTGTCTGTCTGTCTCTCTTTCTCTCTGTGTCTCTGTGTCTCTATGTCTGTATCTGTGTCTATGTATGTCTGTCTGTCTGTCTCTCTCTCTCTCTCTCTCTCTCTCTCTATCTCTCTCTGTCTATGTATCTGTCTCTCTATGTCTGTCTGCCTGTCTTTCTGTCTATCTATCTGTCTGTCTGTCTGTCTCTGTCTGTCTCTGTCTCTCTCTGTCTCTCTCTCTCTCTCTCTCTGTCTCTCTCTCTCTCTCTCTCTATCTCTCTCTGTCTATGTATCTGTCTCTCTATGTCTGTCTTTCTGTCTGTCTGTCTGTCTGTCTGTCTCTCTGTTTGGCTCTCGGCTTCTCTCTAATCTCTCGGTCATGGGGCTTCAAATGCTCTCTCCTCTCTCTCTCTCTGGACCGGCCAAAGTATCGATTCTCAGCCTGGTGTTTCTGGGACCGTCAAAGTATCAGATTTCGACGGTCGGCGACGGCGGCGGCGGCGGCGATGTCTGGAGATCGATAGAGGCTGATAGGCTGCCTGCTCATCAATGTCGTTTCGTGGCGCTTTCGGCGTCGGTGTCAAGCGCATTGCCAACGACAAACTCGCATTGTCACATCTGTTTCACCAGTCGATGCTCTTTGCACCAATGCCCTTGTTTCGGCGAACAATCGCAGTATTATGGTCGCTTGAAACAGAACAGATCGGAAGATCTCGCCATTGAATGGACAGAAATACTATTGTTGCTGTTATAATAATAATAATAATAATAATAATAATAATAATAATAATAATAATAATAATAATAATAATAATATTAATACTGTTTTTCATTGCAGATAATAATAATCTGAATTTATGCATTCGCGTAGCAACTGTCATGGGCACGGGAGCTTCCTCCTATTTAGGCTGGTTGGTATTATTTGTTGAACCATTGAGAATTGTTTAATATAATATATAACAAGGTTTTGGTTCAGTTGCAGATAAACCACTGTTGCTTCCATCTAAACTACTGAGGTTTATTTTATGCAGTTTAGCCGTTACTATCCCCTCATCCAGTTCATTCCATCTGTCAACTGTCTTGCACTAAAAAGGAGCTGTTTATTCTCGTTTCTTGAACAGTTTCAGGCTGGTTGGTCACTGCTTCATTGTAAAAAATCTTTGTGTGGAACCATTGAGAATTGTTTATCGGGTGGTGGTGGTGGTTGTGGTGGTGATAGGGTTGAATGTCGACGCAATCAATAGACTTAGTTCTATTGGCCGGTGATTTTGTCAATTTCTTGTCTTCTAACATTTTGGTAAGCATGCTGCATGCAATTTGTCACGATCAATTCGACTTTGGTAGCAGTGACAGAGTAACGCAAACGTGATCATCGCCGAAATGCCACAACGGCCACCAAGACCAGAGGCGGATCTAGGGGAGGGCAGGGTGGTACACATGTCCCCGGGCGCCGAGGTGAGGGGGCGCCAAAATCGGGTATTTGGGTAAGTGAAACGCACAATAAAGAAGAAGAAACACGTGTGACGACCATTTTTGCTTGTCAGCATTAAATAAATGAAGAGGGGCGCCGTAAGAGTTGAGGGGCGCCGAAAACGATGTGACGACCTTTTTTATTGTCAGCTCTTTTAGGGGCGCCAACGTACACTTTGTCCCCGGGCGCCGAATACCCTATAGATCCGCCTCTGACCAAGACCATCTTTAGGCCTACAGCGCCGTCAGAATGTTGATGGCCAAGGTTAAGGACACTTTAACATTAATTCTTCGTGTAACTGCATTTCGGTCATTTTTCATGCTGTTAAACGAAGTGCGATAGAGACCTATAGTTGAAAGAAGACTGGAGATTTTGACAGTTCAGAGGAGAATCGATTGAATTTAAAATTCCCGATAAGAAAAAACTCAATAAAACAAATTCGGGTTTCTATTTTTGTTAAGACAAGCAGACACCGGTGGCCTAATAATATGAGAACGGAATACAGGAGAATCCGCTTAGTGAGCATTGCCAGTGTATATTCTAGGCCTCCTCTGTTGGGAACTATATAGAACTAAGAACTAAGTATAATAATAATAATAATATTATTATTATTATTATTATTATTATTATATAATGATAATAATAGAACTAAGTATATTGGTTGCGTCGACATTCAGCCCTATCACCACCACAACCACCATCACAACTCCTCATTTTTTAACTTAGGGGATCTCCCCCCAAGCTAAAAAATTCTCCCAAAATTTTTTATATGTTGCATGGGGAGATGGAAATTTCCCCCTAAAAGTACGGATGACAAAATGTTCGCTTGTCGGGGCATTTAAGAAGTGTAGAAGGATAACAATATAATATTAGGGAGGTTGGAAGGATGACCTTTTTTGCTTGTCAAGATTTTTGGAGACTCAGACCTTGTCCCCCAAACATTTCCACCCCACCCCCCCCGAATGTCAAGGTGGCTAGAATAAACACTGAGCATTGCATAGGCCTACTTATGGACAATGGGTTAGTAGGCCTTGGTTTCTTCAATTAGAACCAATTGCTATCAGTCCTTGATGATTCCCGTGTTTATTCTGAGCTTTTATCCAATCGAAGGCATTGTTATTCATTGCCATTGGTCAATAGTCTTCCACAGCGCTTTTTTCTAGGGAAAAAGATCTGGGAACTCATTTCAAATCTGGTTTGTTGTAAGAAATTATAACTGAATGCGTCCGCTGACCACTTCAACTTACAGGATATTTGAAGAAATACACATTTTTACAAGAATCTGAAAAGACTCAAAGCGTTATCATTTAAAACTGTCCGGAATCGAAGTTTATACAGGATACTTATATTAATTAGGTTGGTTTTACATAAACTTCCAGAGTTTCTCAGGTTTTCATCGGACAAATCGTCACGATTTCCTTTCTTGCTTTGTGAGTCTAGAGCTGTATGTCTGTCTCAAAGCAGCCAAGAGTCAACGTACTTTGTAGGATCAAAATATGTGGGGGAGGTGGACCCACAAATCTGATGAATAAAAGCGACGAGACTGTTCTTGTCATAAACGAAGCTCTCGTTGGGGTGATTAGCAAATTGATTTATGAGAACCCCTTTCACGTCCATTAGAAGAAATGGAAATTGAATTAAGAGCATGCATCAGAGGAAGCATTTTATCTGAGTATATTCTTTCCGTAAGAGATATTCACGGAATCCACGATTGATTTCTCTTTCGTTAAGTTGTAGCCTGCTGCTCAAATTCTTAATTTCCATTTTTCAAAATGTCAACTGATCGTTAATGTTATCTGTTCAATGTCTCTGATCCAGTAAGGGGCTGTCCATTAATTATGTCAACAATTTTTGGGCAAATTTTGACCCCTCCCTTCCTTGTCAACAACTGTCAACTTTCAGTGACCCCCTATAATTAGGCCTATGTCAAAAACTGTTGACCCCCGCCCCCAACTAAGATCAGTGACGGGTCTCCCTAAAAAGTTTAGAAGGTTATTATTTTTGCGGCGATGACCATCTTTCCCTTTCTTTTGTTCATCAAGTGTCATAATGTGGTGATTATGACATTGTTTTTTGTAAAACAATGAAATTGTTGACGTCAACTTCTCTTGACCCCCTCTCCCCTGTCAACAACTGTCAAACTTTTTCAAACCCTCCCCTATTTTGTTGACGCAATTAATGGATAGCCCCTAAGCGAGCCTATTGACCAGTTCAAGATCTTCACATAGAGAGAATTTTTTCACAATTAACTCACTAAGTTTCTTGTAAAAGACATTTGAGTGAATAGGAGAGTCACTTGTGCAGTTTTTATTGTGCAACATAACTCCATTAAGCATTGAATGCTCAGCAGCAGCTGTTGTATACTTGTAGCGTGGGCAGAGATTTATTTTGCTTTCTCGAGTACAAGTGTTTATATTTGGTACTTTTATGTAGCTCGTTGTTTTTAAACTGTAATTTACGCCGTTCCCACTGAAAAAGCACTGAGTGTAGGCCTATGTTAAACGCGGATTATTTCATATCGATATAACCGACCCTAGCAAAAAGCTTAGGAACGCCTTTCCCGTGCGTTTCCACTGAAAAAATCACTGGTCTTCCATCTCCGATTCTATTTCCCTGTGAATTCAAAGTAGACTGCCATTGGAACCAGTTCAGGAAAAGTCCTTTTAATAAAAGGCTATTATTTTCAGTAATTCAGACCTCTAACGAAACCGAACTGTTTGCAAAGAAACCAAGGACGCACTTATTTAATATCTTCTACAAGTGCCCCTGTAAAGTGCTCTTGATTTTGGCCTTCGTCATGCTTAAGCTAATGCAATATAGAAATTGTCAAATAATAATAATAATAATAATAATAATAATAATAATAATAATAATAATAATAACAACAACAACAATAATAGGCCTAATAACAATAATAGGCCTAATAATTAATAATAATAATAATTATAATTATTATTATTAATTGCACTGCGCACGTTATTCATAACATTATATATAACATTGTATTTATTTATAATAATTTATTAGGTTACTTATACATTTTTATATTCTATTTTTTAGTAAAAACAGAAGGCATCTTGAACGGAGCGACAGATTCGTCTCCATATTCGGAAATCGAGGACGACGACGACGACTCTATCCTCCTCACTCGCTCCCCTCACCGACCTCCTACCCGCGACCCCTCTCCTCCTCAAGGTATGCCGCAGAACGACGGTACCCCCGGCCAGCCCCCGCCGGCCACCGCCGGGGGCGCCAAGATATGTCGCACCGTACCCATCGAACAGGAAGGCGAGAATCAAGTACGACTGGTTCCTCTCTGTTTCCACGCTTCCTCCTCTTCCTCTTCTTCCTCTTCTTCGTTTTCGTCTTCGTCGGCGAACGATCGTTCAGGGTAACGACAAGAAGAAAGGGAACAGGAGACGAACCCACGCACGCAACTCAGGAAATGACGCACGCCGCCTCAGCCGCCGCCGGTGGAGGAGGAGATGATGATGATGATGACGATGATGATGATGATGATGATGATGATGATTATGACATTGCATTTGGAATCCTTGTTTATGTCACGGCTGACGCCGAAATGACGCTGCTTGGGCAATGTCAAATGGGCGCATGGCGTGCGATGTTGTGGTATATTGAACAGATGCGTGAATTAAACAGATACTGCAGACAGACAGACAGACAGACAGACAGACAGACAGACAGACAGACAGACAGACAGACAGACAGACAGACAGACAGACAGACAGAGACAGACAGACAGACAGACAGACAGAGAAGGCAAACCAAAGGAGAAGCTGATAAACAATAATCATTTGGTCACGCGAGCATCTCGAAAGATCCTATTAATAATTATCAGGTTCAGAAAAAACGATCGATGTGTTGCCGCGTGAAAATAATTATGCAGAGCCTCGGTTGGTTTTGCTGGTTCCTTGCCAAAAGCAGCTTTCAGTCTTGTTTGCCCGAGAGTTGATTCGGTCGGTGTGTTGTACGAGCTGGATGTGTCTGCAACATCGATTCGATTCGTCTACGTGGGACATCGGCCAGCCATTAGTCTTAAGCAAGATGCTGAAGGCGATACACAGTTTCCGTCTTGACTGCACGGCAAAAACGATGTCGGAACATGAACTTGTGTGTTACAACGCACGAGAAAATCGACTTCTGATTTTACCGTTAAAATACATGCAGCTCAAGTTGTGTGCGTGTGTGCATGTGTGTGTGTGCGTGTGCGTGTGTGTGTGTGGCGCATCTTTGAACTTTTATGCTGTTGTCGTGTTGCCTTTGTTCTTGTCTTAAGCGTCTTTTATTCTTCCGTCCACTGCAATAAATTAGTTAGATTTAATTCTGGTGTAATTAAATGATGCGACATCTATGCGCCATGTCGGCTAACAGCGTTTTAGATTTAATCGAATCCTCTGATGTTTGTTAATTTCACGGGACCTGACAGGGGGCGCCACAAGGATTTAAAGAGAAAGTTCGTGTTGTCCGTTGTCCGAAACAACCGCTGGCGAATCGAACGCGAACAACATTCGGTCTATTAAACTGAATATAATATATAACAAGGTTTAAAGTGGTTCAGTAGGGATTGCCCTTCTGTAGGTTTAGGCCAGAATAGGATCATAGGCCTACACTGAAACAAGATTCAAGTCATAAGACACGAAGGGACACTATTTGGATTGAAATCAGTCGTTAGATTTGTGTAAAACTGACGAGAAAATTTTCAGAGGAGGCAGGTAGGGAATATGGCGAGACTGTCGACAGAATCGATGTTCTGACATGTAGGTCTATTGCAGCTGTTGGTCACTGAATAACAGGGGCTCCCACAGATGGGGGGAAGGAAGCAAATGCTTCCTTAAAAAAGATAGGGGAGGAAAATTTTCCCCCTGAGTTTTGGTATCACGTTAGAGTAGCACATAGAATGAGGGAAGCTGCTTCCAGTAGCCAGGGGGGATGGGCGCCCCTGCTGAATAATGAGTCACAGCTTTTAAAATCTTTTAAGTATGCGCCAAAGTCCACGGTTCAGCTTTAATATTATTCAAACTTCTGGTACTTGATCCCAGACTGTAAGCTGCACCGCTGATTGAGCTCATAACGGCCCCCAGCGCCTATAGTCGGAAAAATGGGACGCGCGTCTCTGTTTTCGTGTCCATTAGCTTAGCCACAAGACTCGAGAGGGATAAACAGGGAGCTCGGGTCCCGTCTGTTCAAGCCAACACCAGTTGTGAAATTCTTCCAGAGACTTTAAGAAACTGACCCACTAGGTGGGGTTAGAGTAGAATGATTGCTGAATAGCAGTCGTTTAGTCTGCAAAGTTGGTCCAAAATTTAAGATTTGAATCTAGTATTATCCTAAATATTTGGCAGCTGGGGTTCCTTCCAGTACCCCGCTAGGGGGCGAACATTGACGACCCCTAAAGCCCCTAGAACTAGAGCAAGAAGTAGGAAGGAAGAAAAGAAGGAAAGCTAAAAAGCCATGGGTGACAAATGAAATGATAGAAGACATGGAGCAGAGAAGAAAATGGAAGAAGCAGAACACAGAATATGCAAAAAAAGAATATAGGAGACTAAATAACCAGCTGCGAAGATCAACAGAAAAGGCGAAAGAGAAATGGTGGGAGAATAAATGTCAAGAAATAGAAAAGTTACAAGGACAAGGGAAACACGATCAAGTATATAAGGAAGTAAAAGATTTAACAAAAAAGAAGGTATGCAAGGGAGCAGGGCGGGTATTAAAGACAAACAAGGAAATACACTCACAACCCAACGAGAAGTGGAAGAGAGATGGAAAGAATATATAGAAGAATTATACCTGAAAGACGGCAAACCAACGGAACTCAATATAGAGGAACAGCAAACAGTTGAAAGCGAAGAGCTATGACCAGGACTGATGAAAGAAGAAAAACAACAACGCAGAAGGAGTGGACCACATACCAGCAGAAGCAATAAAGATACTAGGAGAGAATGCAACGAACGAACTGGTCAAAATCTGCCAACAAATCTATATGACAGGAGAATGGCCGAACGATTTTCTACAATCAATAATGGTTCCGATTAAAAAGAAAGTAAATGCAATGGAATGTGAGGACCATAGAACTATCAGTCTATTATGCCACGCGGCGAAGATAATACTCAAGGTCGTTACAAAAAGAGTACAAGCGAAAACATATGCAATAGGATTCCTTGGAGAGGATCAGTTTGGGTTTCGGAAGGGAAAAGGAACACGGGATGCAATCGGATGCTTAAGAATGCTAAGTGAGAGAAGACTTCAAAATGGAAAAAATATCTATATATGCTTTGTGGATTACGAAAAAGCGTTTGACAGAGTAGACTGGAGGATTTTGATGAGAGCACTGAAAAGGGTAGGAGTGGATTGGAGAGAGAGAAGACTGATAGCAAACCTATACCTTGGACAGTCAGTGAAGGTGAGAATAGAGGGAGGACTGAGTGATTCGTGTATGATTGGGAGATGAGTAAGGCAGGGATGTGGGTTTAACATATACATAGAAGAATTAGTACAAGAGGCGATGGAGAATACAGCAGATAAAGGGATGTACTACTAAACTGTCGATCAGGCCATGCTGCAATCAAAAAGGGCTTCAGGAAGTACGAGGGCGCTCAATAAGTTATCTACCTGACAATAAGCAAGTAAGACAGTGAGAGGTTGATGATCTGTCAGTGAGAAATAATTTCAGAGCGCAATCAGGTGTTGGCGTAGCCGTGAAAAAAGAGGGGTCAGGACCTTCAGGCCATTGTCACCTCCAAAACATTGTCCTCGAAGGTGCTTCTTCAAATTTCTGAACAGGAAGTAGTCACTTGGTTCCAGGTCTAGACTGTATGGAAGTCGCATTCCATCAGAGCGGCCATGCTGCTTCGTCGTTTTTTCCTTGATGGCATCCTTCAACATGGCAAGTTGAGTTGCAATCAAAAATCGATCAGCAGTATCTCTTTGCAGTCCCAGAGCACTGCAACCATTAGCTTTCCTGCTGACGGCTGGGTCAGTGGTGAAGTAATGGAGTTTAATGTTTCATCGCCTGTAAGTATTTGAGGGATAAATATTTCCTTGTCATGCCACAGATCAAATTCAAAAAATTCAACTTGTGTTTCTTTTTTGAAGAGGTGAAAGCATTCTGGCACCCATCGACTGCTGACGTTGGACATCACTAGATGATCGTGCAGTATTGTGATGACAAAACCTTCTGAGACACCCAGTTCACCAGCAATCTGTGACACCTTAATTCGCCTGTCCTGCATCACCAGGTCCTTTATGGTAATAAGTCTAATCTGCCCCACTTAAAGAAGGAATTTGAGAGTGGAAATAAAGGTTTATGGACAAGAGATCATAGAGCAAGTGACCGAACTGGTTGAAAATTCCTACAACACACAGACAGGATATTTCTTAGTTATCTCAGGTAGAAGTCTGATGGATAAGCAACAAGTGTCAGAAAAGTATGGAATGAGAATCAATGCAAAAAAAGATAAAGTTATGGTAATAAGTAATAAAGAAGGAATGAGAGTGGAAATAAAGGTTTATGGACAGATCATAGAGCAAGTGAAGTTATCTAGGAAGTCTGATAACAACCGATGCCAGATGAAAGAGATAAGAAGATGCAAAGCAAAAAGCTTTTTACAAGAGAAAAGCTGATGCAAAGTAAACTAAACCTAAAATAAAAAGAGATTGGTAAAAACATTGATATGGAGTGTGGCGTTGTATGGGGCGGAGACTTGGACAATGAGAAAGGAAGATATAACACGATTAGAGGCTTTTGAAATGTGGATTTGGAGGAAAATGCTAAAAGTTAAATACACAGAGCATAAGAAAAACGAGGAAGTCATGAAGGAGATAGAGGAAGAAAAAAGCCTGATAGATACAATCCGGAAAAGACAGAGAAATTGGATGGGACATGTCCTCCGGCATGACTCTCTACTAAGAACAATAATCGAAGGAAAAATGGAGGGAAAGAGAGTGAGAGGTAGACCGAGAAAGATGATGTTGGAGTGGATGATGAATAAAGGATATCAGGAACTCAAAGAAGAAGCAAGCAATCGATCGGAGTGGAAAAACTGGATACCTGGACCTGTCGAGAGACAGAAACACTGATGAATGAAAGCCCCTATAGTCGGATCAGCCCAAGTTCGATCACACATTACAGGTCTCTGCTTATTTATTGACCCTAACACCAGTGTTACCACTCAATGCCTTGGAGGGGGAAATTGATTTGGGTGGAAGGGAAGAGACACAGTTCACTGCAAAAATGTGCGTCATTACTGGGATTTTGTGGTCTGAGAGAAGGCTATATTCCAGAAATTTGCGTTCGGGGGACCATAATCATAACTGCCGGGTGGTCAATGTCCAGTACTTCATCTAGACTCCTTGGACCCAGAGGGAATAGAATTGGGCAAGGAAGGTTGCGGTTTTTTTTGAAAAAACACAAATAAGATATTCTATATTCATTAAATAATAAACAGCTAGATTTCATTGAAAATATTAGGCATACATGAATAAGTGACAATTTTCAGATAATAATAGATAACATTCACAAAAATTATATATCAGATAGCTTCAGGATGGAATTTAAAAATGAACAAAAAGTGAACTTTTTCTTAACTATTTATACTATGACAATTATTATGCAGATCCAAGAGTGTCTAGACTTTACAGATTATATTTTCCATAATAATAACAATGAAAAGGCCTAATAGGCCTAATTACCATCAATTTGTATCAGTTTAATCAAAGTGTATAATGAACGTGTTTGATAATAGCGAGTAAGTGAGCAATTAATTAGATACCAAAGGGAGCGTAGTTTTGAATCTTGTCACCCGAAAAAAAGTAAAATACAAGTCAAAAATATTATTTTTGTCATCTTTTCAGTAGCCTACCGGCTGCAGGATATGGCAAGTGAGGGGGCATTGGGGTGGCAACTTCTAAGCATGGGGCCAACCATTTGTTGATAGGTATGTGGTATTAAATATAGGGTCCTAACAGGGGGGCCACTGGGAGAACCAGGCATTCAATAGGGGGCACCGGCTCCTCTGGCCCTCCATGTGGATCCGTCCCTGCAGCTCTTCCGTTTTCATGCGGTCAATTCTAATTTTTTGGTAGGTTTGCCAACTTTGACAAATTGCAATAAACCAAGTGTCAAAATGTGATGGTTATGACCTTTTTCGTCATGAATTTTTCCATTAGAATAAGTAGTATTCCATGAAATTTCCTAGTTTTTGATTATCTGTAAAAAGTGAAATTATTGACGTCAACTTCTCTTGACCGCCCCCTTACCCCGGTCAACAACTGTCAAACTTTTTCAAACCCCTCCCTCCTAAATTGTTGACGTAATTAATGGACAGCCCCTTAATAATCATCTTCGACCCGTATCTGGGGTCGTTTGCGACCGGCGGACATTGCGTCCCAGTTCAATGAAAAATCGAATATGCCAAAAGTTTAATATAAAAGTTCCATCGAATATCGACATAAGTCAAAACATGTTCGCTCCACTTCGATACAGCTGCATGCGTGTAGTATAGAATACAGCAGCGAACGCGTCTTTGGTTGTTTCTGCCGTTTCCTTTCCATTCGTAAATGTCGTGATATTAAAAGACAAACACAAAGAACGATTAATTGCTGTTGAAGTTAACCAAATTCACCAATTGCAATAATATAATTCCCATGAATAATGATGATGAATAAATTCATAAATTTAATCCAGGTACGTACACTGAACGCATCTGTAATTGACGCCATAAATCGAAGCGAAAAGAAGCTTTTATGCCTTTTAGATTGATATCAAAAGAAAGTAAAGCATGATTGGACCACCCTGAATAGTAGGCCTACTATTGGTCGGAAAGTTTTATAAATGACTTATTCCACATTGCCATGTGTTCGATCTTTGGTGGGAGGGGCAAAAAGGCTGGGAGGGGGTTTAACAACTCCAGCGCACGTTCATGACCTTCAAACCTTACATAATTAATTAATTAAACGTATTTATTCTTACAATTCTTATTGGTCACAACACTCCGAAGCACCGTTATTATAATGGCGCTACAGAAGTTTTGCCACTGACTTAGGCCTATGCCTTGTATATGCTTCATGCAGAAGATATCAGGTAAAGGTAAAAAGGTAGGTCCCGCACTGGAGTCCGAGCCCTGGGTTCCGGCGCTTATCTCCGTCTGGGCAATCAGCGACGTATGTGGTATAATCCATTAATCTGGGGTAGGTTGTCATTAATTTCTCCAGACCCACGTTTTACCTCGCAGCTTTAACGCTGCTCCTCAGTTTACCACCACCGACCCACCCCCTCCAGCGAGGAAGACTGAGTCGACCTTAGGGCTCCTGCGAGGATCGAACCCGCGACCTTCTGCTCCATCGTCCAGCGTTGTTACCACTCTTCTAACTTCCCGCCCCCGAGAATATATTAAGAGAATATAAATCAGAATACCAATATAAATTGAAAAATTCACTTTTCTACTCAAAAGATCGTTGGGTTACGACAGAACAATTCTCCTAACAGGAAGCATCTGTCGGAACGCTACCGGATATTGAGGCGAGTTCTAACACAGGAATCCGAAAGTAGTTTATGTGCATAGATTGTCAACCGGGCGACAGCTTATGGCATCCTCTAATCGATCGCAACCCACCATGACGATTATAAAAGGCGAAGCTGGCATCGACGGAGCGCCATACGATCTGCTGAGGCCGAAGCGCGTCTTTCCAATCTTCAAAGTCTTCTGATCGTCTGCGGAGAGCGAAATGGAATCGAAGCTGGCTGTTCGTCTGACGTTTCTCTTGCTGGGAATCGGGTTGTGCAGTGGTATGTATGGGCACAACAGGCGTTTCTAAAACAGGGTTTAGTGCACATATATAGGCTAGAGAATTATTCGTTCGAATCTGCTTTTTTGCTAATTTTAGTACATTTCCATGAATCCATGCATGTTTGAATTTCTGCGAGATTTAGTTTTTATTCGTTAGCTCGCTTCACAAGTCAATCTCAGATACCATTCATTCATAACCAATGTACGCAAATAACGATCATTTTAGCGTCGCTGCCAGAGGTTGAAAGGGGCGGACCCTATACTCGGTCCTAGACTATTTGTGAGATTAGTGTAAAACCGAAGAGTAAATTTTATCGGGGAGGCGGATGACTTCCGATAAAGTGTCGTACAGTCCGCAAATTTGTCCCATGCAAAACTCGAGATTTCAAGCTAATGTTCCCATATTTTGAGACCAGACCCTGTTGGGGCAGCTCATGGCGTAGTAATAGAACATCTATCTATCTATGTTTGATCCCATGCCTCGTGACTGGCAGTCCAACTCACTAACCACTGATCAATCAATCAATCAACTTCTATAGCGCCACTATCCTAATGCCTATGGCATCCGCCGATGGCGCACCAAATCCAAATAGAATTAGACCCAGGTCAAACCAGAAGATCAGTCCGAAACGGCGGGAGAGCAATGTAAGGGGGATAAGCCAAGTCAAGCAGATGTGTCTTAAGACCAGATCTGAAAGATGATAAATTGTTAATGATTAATTGTTAGTAAATTGTTAGTTATGCGAAGTGATGTTGATAGTGAATCTGCGAGTCAGCCATTACTAGATATATATCACCACCACAAGATATCACCACCACCACCACCACCACGACAATTAGTCTCATGAATTTATATGTATTTGGCCGTGGATAGCAACTGTTTAATATTTTGTTCGAATAAACGACAGGTCTTACGTGCGAGAGTTGTTCATCAGGCTACGATGGATCTTCGTGCTACTCGGGTACAACAAAGAGCACAGTCTGTGTTGCCAGTCAGATTTGTGGATTGTTGACTAATTACAAGCAGCAACAGGGTATTTAAAAGAGCTGTCGTGTAGAATCTGTCGATTGTCTCGAAAATATAATTAATATTATTTAGTATTAATTTAATAATTAATAAGAATCTGTGAGACACAGTTTTTTGGGGTTTGGTCGACTTCGAAGGCAAATCGAGCATTGTTGTAGAATGCGTTTTATGGACATCAGATGCTCTGCCTAATCAGCGCTTGCCTAGTATATGCAAAGCAGCGGCGAAAATCGTTTAGAGAGAGAGAGAGAGAGAGAGAGAGAGAGAGAGAGAGATCGATCGAGAGATCAGTAACGTGTCGAAACTTATTCATATCACAGACGGCAATCGCAATTGAATTTTGCTGCTGTCCAACGCATATATTGGCCTAGCCGATACAAAACCTGTACTAATGCATGTGTTAGAGAATGAATTTTCTCTTCAAATTATTGGTCGGAACAGCATGCGCATAAAATCACGAGGCAACTGGTCAGTCGAAAAATATTATTACCGTCCAGATGGAAATGGCGTGTCAAATACTGTCAATGCTTTGCATTTGTTTTCAAATGCACGACGGTGTGCTGTCATTGGTCAAGACCCAATCTTCCGAATATCTGCCCAAAGAGGCATTGGCGTAAACGTGGATGAAAAAGTGGGCGGGGAGGGGGCAGAACCTCTATATCTTTCCCCTCTCCTATGGTAGTCTCTCAAAACGTGGGTTCGAGAAGTTTACACTTGCAGCGTAGGGAAAATGTTTATGCGAAACTTTCTTTCGAAAATTCTGTCGCCTGCATGCGTAAATGCATTGATTTTTATGTTCTGTCGAAATAGCTGGAGGAAATCTGGTCCTGATCGGTGCCGAAAGGGGCTGCTTCGACAAGGCTTCCTTCGGCGCCTCCGATAGCTGTCAGGCCTTCACCACCGACGGCGGTTACAAGGTCGCCAGCTGCACGCGCAGCTGCGGCACGAATATGTGCAACGTGTGGGTTCCAGCGAACACAACGCCCGCAACTTAGAAAGCGGGCTCTGACTGGGTCCGTTGGCTGTCTTCCTTCGCAGGGACAAGAAATCAATTATTATAATTATTATTATATGACTAAGATTATTTTAATTCAACTTTATTAAAGATCAAATTGCAATTTTCAGCTTAGTTTCAACGCGAAGACAATTCGAAATAAATCGTTTAGTTCTCAACCGTGTGTTTGTGTGTGTGTGCGTGTGTGTTTGTGTGTGTTTGTGTGACGTTTGTTGATCGCGAAGTGAAAAAAACGATCACGGCACACAACTGCGCCCGTCTTCTAGGATTCATGACTATTTTGGCAATACGGAGAGTTTGTCCGTTTAGGTCTACAGTGGCGTATCCAGGATTCTAAAATAGAGGGAATCATTCGACTAGGGTTTGTCGAGGAACGTCGTGGTTTTCCCAGTGAGTTTGGCACTTGGGAATGGCGTAGCGAGGGGGTGGCCGTATTTTTCATAATTTAATTTATTTATGCACGAAATCTTATGAACGCCTCTTAGCCAAATGCACAAGTCAGTGATATCCAGTCAATTAATTAAACTTGAGGCCAACCTGCGATTTTATTCAAGGGAAGCTGACTGATTCGGGCTTACGAAAACTGTTCCATTGTCTCAATTGCGAATTTATTTGAACAAGATAATTTTTATTCGCCAACAACATCCTCATTCGAAAGCGGAGTATGGGTCAATTAGGTCAATGCGAACAGTCAAGAGCATGAACCAGAGATTTGGCTGCAGACAGAGAAAGTGAAGAATGAATAACTCTTATATGCCTAAGTTGATAAGAACAGGATCGAGAGAGTCTAGCAAAATGCTCTTTGAAGGTCAAGTTACTGTCAAAGTAAATACCAAGGCTCTTGATATAATATAAGAAAGAAAGTTTAGGAAAGAGAGAGCTCAGTGAGTCATAGTCAATTTGAGTGTGCGGATGTTTAGTACCAAGCCAGCTAAGTTGAGCTTTGTCAGGATTTAGTCGAAGTCTATTGGAGAACATACAATCCCGAAGTTAGAATTACATTGTCTACTGATTGAGTGAGCTCAGACTGAGAGAAGAGTGAGGGCCTGCCAGTAAATTTGAATGTCATCGGCTTAGAGGCGCAAAGTTAAACCAAACGAGCCAAATAAAAGAGTAGAGGTTAGCACTATAGAGTGTGTACAGCAGAGAACCAAGCATCGCACCTTGGGGAACATTTTGAGTAAGAATGCTCCATAACAATGGTTTGAGATCGGTTAGAGAGATAGGGTGTATCCCAAACCCCAAAAGAGAGTTTCAGACGTTTCAGCAATATGTCATAATGCTAAATAAAATGTCATGTTAAGTGTCAAATAAAGAGTCATGCTTCCATAAAATGATTTAAACTTACCTCATTTTCTGCCGGCCATATGTAAGGCCTATATATTTCAAAATTATCTTATCTGACTGGCCGCATGGAATCCGGGGGGAGGGCTGCATGCGGCCCGCGGACCGTAGTTTGCCCACGTTGGGTTAATCCTTTGACAAGCAACGCCACTGGAGAATTCAAAATTTTTGTTTCTATAGATGGTCGACCCCACTGAATGTAGAACATTTTCGGATAGGCTCATTGCTACTCAAATGCGTTGGGTTAAAGGTAGAATTTGAAGATATTTTTGAAAGGTGGGTTATTTAGGCGGTAATAAGTTAGACATAGGTAAAGGTTACCGGTAGGTTAATTGAAATACTGACTGCGTATGAATACGCGAACTTTGACGCTTTAGATTTTATTTTAATCTCGTTCAGAGCCTTGCATTTAAAGCAGTTTTCATATAGTGTTTCTAATTCATCGATTAAAATTTACAAGAATATAATTAAAGCAGCTGTTGCGACGCCAGAACCTTAAGCCAACGCGCTGATTAGATATTTTTTAGAAAATCAAACACAACGTTCATCGTCACTAATCTGTACATAAATGTAACTTATAAAAAATAACATATCTATAAACAGGTTAGGCTATCATGCATATATTTACAGAAATAACAGTAAAAATTATGAAATTACAACAAAATAACAACGACATGACAAAAGGCATGCGATGAGATTCAGAAATTTTAGGCTATACACCGAAATATAGCATTTGCTAAAATATAACTTTTGTCGATAGTGAGTTTGGATATACACGAATGCTATAAAAAAGGTCAATACATTGGCTCAAAGTTAGTAGGGTAAACGAAAAGTTAGCGCCTTCAATATTTCATGGCATTGGCTTAGCAAGTGCGGTTTTTAATGTTCAATTATTGAGTGGCGTGCAGAGAGTGGTGGGCGCCCGAGGCCAAGCCTGAAGGCGATAAAAATGCTTTACGAGCAAAGAAAAGGTCGTCGAGTCAATTTTGGCACCACCATCATTGGTCGGCGCCCGGGGACCACTGCACCCTTCGCTCGCTGCGCGCTACTGCCTGCCTTGTTGGTTTCCCTCCCTCTCAAAAACTATGCCCGTGTATAATTCATTCGCATTCCCACACAGCAGATTCCCACTCGTGAACGGCTTTTTTCTCTTTAGTTTCGCCTCGCGGTGCTTCAAATTTCGAAAATACTTGTCGCTTTTTTTACACGATAATTGATTTTATGGTCATGTTCAAATACTGTACTACGAAGACATTGGTTTTCTTCCGGCAGCCAAAGAAGACAGAAACTTACAGTATGGCCGATCTTCCAACTGCTCGTCTTTATAGCATGTCATCAGAACTGCGAGAAATCCCAAAACATCACGCACAAAACTGAAGAGAACTTTAAATTCTGGCTTCTAGGCATAGGCATATTAACTTTTGATTTCGCAAGAAGCCACACACACACACACACACACACACACACACACACAAGCGCGCACACACACACGCACGCACGCACGCACAGAGAAAGCGCATGCACAGACAGACAGACGAATTGTCTACTTCGCTGGACTTTCCTCGACGACCCTATTTATGATTTTGCTTTCGTCTGTGGCCGATCCGGGGTCCTGGCGTACGAGGACTTTCTTCTTGATGGACGACCATTTCCGATTGGCTCCCAGTCCCGCCTGGAAGCGAAACCCCGCGGACCGGATGACGCACGCGCGAACAGCGCCGGTTATCGGGACGGAAGACGGCCTTCCTTCTCTCCGAAGCGCCGCTGGCAGCCTTTCCTCCTCCTCCGCCCGCTTGTCCGTCTCCGTGTCTCCGCCTGTCCGTCTTCCTTCGCGACCGTAGTCGTCGGTCTTCGTCATCTCTTCTCTGTTCCTCGCGTGCATGTAGAACAGAGCGAAATTGTTCGAAATGACGGGAATCGTGAGTGCCACGAGCAGGACCCCGCAGAGGGCGCACAGGGCCCCCACGATGCGCCCCAGCGCCGTCTCCGGATAGACGTCCCCGTAACCGACCGTCGTCATGGTGATGATGGCGTACCAGAACCCGGTCGGAATCGACTGGAATCGCCCCCTCCGGTCTTGACACCGTACACGGTCGGTCGTTCGGCGTAGAAGATGACCGTCGAGAAGACGAGCATCGCGATGAAGAGGAAGATGGACAGCATCAGCAGCTCCTGGATGCTGGCGCGGATGGCGTGCACGAGGATCTTCAGCGCCTTGTAGTGCTTGACGAGATGAAAGATGCGGAAGATGCGGATGATGCGCAGGATGAAGATCAGCTCGACGACGGCGCGGTGGCTACGGAGGCATTCCTGGTAGTCGAGGAATTCCAGGAAGAACTGGACGTAGAGAGGCAGGAGCGCCAGTATGTCGATGACGTTCATCAGCGACCGGAAGAAGAGCGTCTTGCACGGGGCGAAGACGACGCGGACGACCAGCTCGACGGTGAAGAAGACGGTGCAGACGTAGTCGAGGCATTCGAGTAAGAAGAGCGGATCCTGGACGTCGGTCGTCGAAACGACGTTCGTGTACCAACACTCGCGTGTGGCGTTCTTCGCGATGTTCATCGCCGACAGCGTCTCGACGCAGAACCCGGTGATGGACGCCAGGACGAAGGCAAACGACGTCACTGCGTAGGCCTTTGTTAGCGATCAGCATAATAATGACAGAATAATGTAATGTAGTATACTGTAATACAGTGGGGTAGCCAAGAGGATTGGGGGTTAACCCAGTGGCGGCTCTAGGATTTGGCAAGTGGGGGCCGTTGGGGGTGGCAACTTCTAATCATCGGGGGCCAACCTTTTGTTGTTTAATGTAAGTAGCATTAAGTATAGAGCCCCAACTGGGGGGCACTGGAGGGGCCAGGCACTCAATAGGGGGCACGGGCCCCCTGGCCCCCCCGGTGGAGCCGCCACTGGGTTAACCCCCTCTTTTTGGCTGTTCTCAGTGTAGCCTAGCCAAAGGGGAATTTTTGGAGGTTAAACCCCCCCTTGGCTGTTCTTTTGGCTGTTCAATATAGTGCTCTTGTATCTTGTAGCCAAAGTGGGGTTTTTGGCAAGTTAAACCCCCTTGGCAACCATTCGACAAATTTGTTGTTTAATTGTGTAGCATTCAATATAGGTTATCTTAATTGGGGCACGGGCGCTCTTGTATCTTGTATAATTCACTCATTGAAGCAAAAATAATAGTTGATGACGTTTTTTCTTTCTTGTCAGGATTTTTATCGTGTTGTTCATCATCATGATAACCTTTTTCTGGTTGTCAGAATTTTCCCAAGTTGGGAATCATAAGAACTATAACTCCCCTTCGGAAAATCCTGACCACGCCACTGACATAATACAATATAATATAACAAGGTTTAAAGTGGTTCAGGAGGGTCTGCCCTGCCCTGTGTGAGAACCACTGTTGTACCCATCCAAATCTAGTTTCCTAGCCTATAGTACTGAGGTTTATTTTGAAATCATTCACACTCGTAGCCATTACTATCTTCTCATCCAATTAATTCCATCTGTCCACCACTCTTGCACAAAGATGTTTGCGTCTCCCAACTCGGAGGAGGATAAACCTTGTTATACCAACGAGGCAGAAACCCCTGTTATACAAGAATTAAGATGTTACGTATACAGGGGCGTACCTAGGGTATTTGGTGCCTGTGGCAGGAGGTCAGAAAATTAAATTGGCAGGTTATTACTGCAATTCTTACCAAATCATGGCATTTTATTGATACAAGACTAAAACTACAGATGCACCTTTTTCTTACCTGTACTCAAACGAGCTGGTCTAAGATGTGCTCAAAGGCAGTGTTCTCAGCTATTCTCTTCCTACGCTGGGTAAAGCAAGATCACGGAGTTTTTGGCACCCCATCAGGTGGCGCCCTGGGTATCTGCCCCACCTGCCCTACCCTAGATACGCCACTGTCGTTCTCATAATGTAAATGGTGCTCAATGATTGTCCAAATGTAATGAGAGATTTAGATTTAGATATTTAATGATTAATTATAATTGATTAATAATTATTAAACGTATGGTTATCTATCGCAAATCCTATTTATCTTCAGCGGTCGCGGATGAATTTGAATTAACGTAGATACAATCCGATTAAATGAAAACACCCTGGTACGTGCTTTGTCTGCTAAACAGATTCGATGGAAATAAAGTTCAGTTTAATAGAGATTGCGTCTTGGGATTTGGTTCTTGTTATTGCACTTGCTTCAAATCACCAGATTCTCCGGGAAAATGATATTTTTTGTTATTTTGGATTTTACTAAAAACATTTCTGTCAGAGGATTTCATTCGTGTTCTTCTCGTCGGAGAACTGACGACAAAAATATTAAAACATTTGCCTGAACTGGGAAAGGAAACCACCGAAGGGGAATCTGGAACTAATTACCTGTGAGTTTCTTTGCCATCTCCCAGAGTCTAAATCGTACAAAACAATCAAGATAAATGGGATTTTGCATTTGTTTTATTTATGAATGTTTATCCAAAAATAATGTTTATAGATTTTTTGGGGGGGGGTTGGTCTGTTGGAATCGCGGTGGACGATGTCACCGCTAAATTCAACTGATGAGCTTGGCAGTGGGTCAAACCTAGAATTATTCTCAAATAGGAAATGTCTCTTCACGAGCAAGAAATGTAAGCTTTATAGGGTGACACCGGGTGCCGAGTTGAGCACCCACCAACACCGCCGGTGGGCGGGTGGGTCGAGGACCACCTACCATGGCGACTTTTGAATAGCGCGGGTGGTCCAGCACCATCCAGACGTGCATCATGTAGCGCTTCCATCCCTTTTCGGCGTTCTTGAACTTCTCTATGACGTCGTTTTCCTGCTCTATGCTGAGATTGAATTCGGTCAGCGTCTTCTGGTTTTCTATGAACTGGCTGTAGATCATCCAGCAGCACGGCTCTATCAGCGTCTCGTCCATCAACCAGTAGTCCAGCTCCCGTCTGACCACGGCACCGCAAACGTCCAAAGGCACGTGCAGTTCGCCTACAACAACAACAACAACAACAACACGTGGCACGTTCCCATATGGAGCGGCGATTTTGAGGGGTAAAAATTGTTTAGGGGCGCTCGACCGACCGACCGACGACGACCTTTCTTTTTGCTCGTCAGACTTTTTCAGGCGACGAACACAATTTTCTAGAATTTTTTAAATTTCCGCCCCGGGCGGCACCAACCCACACTACGTTACTGAGACCAGTGGCGCAACAACTTTTTGTTGACTACACCACTGAGACTAGCTAGGGTTAGGTTAGGGTTAACCCTAAAACTTAACCTAACCCTAGAAATGATGGAAATGATGTGGTAAGGAGGACCTTTTTTTGCTCGTCAGGGTTAAAAAAGGAAAAGTTGGAGACGATAACGTTTTTTGTTTTTGTTTTGTTTTTTTTGCTCGTCAGCTCGAAACTCTGGGGCCCCCATGTCAAAGATGCCCCCGGGCCCCCAAAAGTCACGCTACGCCACTGACTGAGACTATAGTTGTACAATTGGTGCAATATCGATTGGAAACTTTTATTGGGGAGTGGTGGCCGGGTGAATAGGCCTAACGTTAGGCTGTCATATAGTGTGAAAACTTGCTCCAAAGGCTCAAGGTTTCAATCTAATATTACCCTCATAACTTTGCGGCTGGGGCAGTTGGGGTGTTTGACGTTGACGACGCTCCCCAAGCCACCTAGTCGGATCAGGTCAGGACAGGTGATGTTTCCCGTGCTCTGGAACCATGGTTCAGTGTTTAATCTAGACTCTGGACTCCGGGGAACTGACAAACCCGAGGGAAAGTCAGCTAGGGGGCTGATGTTAGTTGATGTGGTATGCCAAAATTTTCGGGGGGAAAGGGCAATTCTCCCCGCCCGGAAAAAGCCTTGATTAAACCCTGCCATGGTTTCACCACTGCGTATTGTACTCGGTCTGCTGCGAATTATTTTCTACCAGTGTGCTACGGCTAGAGTAATTAGAAATAGGCTCTGCGTGTTTATTCAAAATGTAATGTTTTAGCAATAGAGCTCCTCATGCATCCGTACAGTATATAGACATACAGAGACTGTCGTTTCAAACCATTATTAGTACGACATCTGCATAGTAATGCCTGTTCGTCATGTTTCAATTCGAAAATTAGCCATTCAGTGTAAACCGCAACTCTCTGCTTGGCTGATGTTCAAGAATCGAAGAAAATTGCTTTAAAAATCCGCGAGTCCACTGGGCAATCAACGTAAACCATAGGCGGATTTTATTAAAGGCTAGGGTAGGCTTAAGCCTACCCAACTAATCCCACCAAAACAAAAAATGTTTCTTCCATCGACACCAGACATCTAAGACTCTTTTGTTACTTACTTATTTACATATAAAAGCACAGTGCCACGCATTCAATCCAAAGACTTTTAATATCACATGATTCAATCTGAATGACGTCATAATTTTTTAAACGTATATTATGGGCAATTAGATAGTTGTACTACTGTCGACAGTTGTCGAAACTATGCTGCTTTGTAAAATAATACAATTACCCTTGTTCGTTGTAACAGAACTACCAGCTAGACCTATAGGTGGTAACTTGTTGAAATGGTCATCAATTCATGGTGATCTCCAAGTGAAAATTGGATACCTAATCATAAAAATGGCATTAGCTTCTGGGGGCTTCACCCCCAGAGCCCCATGTTAGCCCATACCCAAATCTTAAACTCTAAATCCGCCTATGACGTAAACAGAACATTGTTTTTAATTTGTCTCAAATGTGAAAATCTTATGGAAATCTTAATGGATGTGGTGTAAGATGGTCAATTGGTCACCTCATAATAGTCATTAGAGACGATTTTGTCGATTCACCTTGAATTTCCCAAACTTTCACAATATTTCCTACCATGGACACCAAATGTGGATGAGGTATAGGAAGGCAACAGCGTCACAGGGACATCGCACGCAATTATAATATTTCGGTAATTTGCTAACATTTGCTAAATTCCCTCGATGTGAACAAATTCAACAAAATGCCATCGGAATTATCATATTCATAACGATCAAGCTGTTAAAAATCTGGAAGAGTAAATCGGTCAGCAAACCTACAAAGCTTAGACTGATCAGGGCACTAGATTGGCCCGTTTCCTCGTGCATGGCTATGCAGTCATGGACACTAAATAAAAAGGAGGCAACCCGAATTCGAGCATTTGAAAACAAATGCATGAGAAAAATTATGAGGCTTCTTTATACAGATTTTATATCAAATAATTGAAATGAATACTGTTCAAAATGGCTGGAGAATTTCTGACACATATCAAAAGCAAGAAAACTAAGATATTTCAGACATATCACCCGAAAAACATAGGACTCTGTTGAAAACTCAACAAAAACGTGTTTAACAGAAGGAACCAGGAGGCAGGACAGACCCAGAACCAGCTGGATAGATAACATTATGAAGTGGACCAGCATGAAAGGAAGTATACACTGATGGAGACAGCTAGAGAAAGAAGTAGCGGAGAATTAACTTTTGTTCAACGTTGAAGCCACGACGGCATCATGACATGACATAATGGATTCGTAATGTAATCTGTCGCGGTGTAACGTATTTGCTGCTCAGCAGTCAGTGTCTTATCCAGACCCCAGGACTTGGGGTGGTTGGGGGGGTGGGTGGGGAAATCGACTTGGCTGGAGGGGAAGTGACACGGCTCAATACAAAAACTTTGTGTCACTGCGGATATTTTGATGGGGAATCTTCAGGTTTGGGGAGGGGAATCTCTCCTATCAGGCCTGGATACAACACTGTCAGCATTGCTCCAAAGGGCAAAATCTTTATTCCTGCTAAACTCGGTTTTCCGCTCTTCAAACATCGAGAAGATGGCTGCAGCCCGGTCGTGAATATTCAGTAAAAACACAGCCATCCCCCGATCACATTGGCCTATGGTGATGACCTTTCAAAATGTGCCAAATACTAGACAAAAAGTAACTGCACGAGATTGCGATTTCATGCATAATCGTCTGCTAAGTCCTATAGAGACATTGAAGGCACAGTTTTGTCGTATTCAGACTCGGTAGAGCAAACGTTTAAGATATTGTCATCGTTGTCTAAGGAGGGGGCTTAACATGGTCGTCCGCCAGGAGCAAGAGGGTCAAGTGCCCTCTAGAAATTGAGACATTAAACTTCGCGCTCTGTTTTAACTTATGAAACCTGTATTCTATGTCTAATGCGCTGGTGCGTTTATTAAATTTTTCTGTTATCTCCTCAATAGGCCATTCAAAATGAATTGTGGAACTTTTCAGAAAAATTGTTTCCTATTAGCCTCCGCGAAAAAAATTCTCTCTCTCTCTCTCTCTCTCTCTCTCTCTCTCTCTCTCTCTCTCTCTCTCTACATCGTTAGGCCTACCCCTAACATTTCCGACGGACGCCCATTGGGGTTGGGGTGGGGGGGGGCTTACCGTTGCGGTAGTAATCGATGATCGACGTAAATACGATTGGATGCCGGTCGAAAAAATACTCTCTCCGTCGGCGTTTTTCTTTCCTCTCTCCACCACCTTCCCCCTGCCCTCCTCCTCCTCCCGCTCTGTTCGTGTTTCTCGCTTGGTGACGCTCGGCGAGGAAGCTCAGCCGCGTTCCCGCTTTGCCCATCAAGGTCGCGACCTTCGTCTCGTGACGAATCCCTCCGACGTTGATGACGATCTGGTCGTCGTCGTTGTCATCTTCCGAATCGGAGTCGAGGAGTCCGCCGCCGCAGCCATCGGACGCTTCGATCGTCGTGGTCGACGACGACGTCATGTGGGAGAGAACTTCGGCCTAATTTTCCCCACCGACAGATTAACAAAGTGCAGAGAACTTCGACCTGGTTTTCCTAAGGCAGAACGGCAAAGCCAAACCGAGGCACTGCATGATTATTGACGTCATTGATAGCAGCTGAACTGTTTTCATCAATTATAGGCTATAAGCACGTACAGACACAGAAATAGGTGTAGGCCTAAACGTCTATTGGGCCTCTAGACTCGAAGCCCCTTCCACTTTTTGAGAGGCTATGCCAATGAAGAGAGAGGTATAGGAGTCAGCCTGCCTCCCCTACCTTTTCATCCAAATTTACGCCTATGGAAACAAGCAATTCATGTAATATGTATCCAATACTACTTTCTGTCACGTGTTAGCCTAAACAACCGACATCAAAGCTGGATTTCATTTTCAGCTCTTCTGAAATCCCAGATTATCACAGTATTAGAAAATTTTAATATCGAACAAAAATGTTAACTGGTTATTTTAAAATATTTTAGTGCATGTTAAGTGCCGCGAATTTATCAATGTCTGTCGTTAATATTTAAAGCAAGATGCGCCAAAGGAAGCAAAGTCTCGCGATCGAAATTATAAATTATCAGCTGGCACCTTAGAAGTCACCGTAAGTGTAATTTCAACCATTTACTTTGAGGCAGTAACTGCCATCAATCATCTCTGACCAAAGTGACCATTGATTCCTACTTTGATCTGAGAGTTTGATGCTTCAGCTTAAGCGACCCTCTGAGAATTAATTCTAGAGAAACATTGAATGCGCGCTTTTAAGCAATCGCCATTTCCGTTTTATTCCGTTGTAAAGCAATCGATATATTATTATACTTTAACGGAATAAAACGGATATAGGCCTAGCCATTATAACAGAAGTGCAGAGGAAGTTGAAGATTCGAAGACGTATTAATCGGATTGGAACAATATTACTGAGAGGCAGCGTATCTCATACCTGTTATCGGTTCTTATCTCTGTTTTCAGAGTGTCTGATCGGCCATCGACAGATGATTTGCACTTAACAGTATTCGAACGTTTCTTAGCGCCATCGCACGCTGTTGTTCCTTGATTTGGCGCAGCCGTTGATGACAGCAGCTGGTGTCCGCGAATCAATTAACCCCGGCGAGTCGGACAAAGCGTCCGGCTGTACTGTATAATTATACAGACCGATATCCTATATGTGGAACGTACGGCGTACGCGCTGAGGACGTGGCATACGCGCGTGTGTACAACCGGTACTTATTCTGTTTCTTCTTCCAGCGCGTCGTCGTCGTCGTCGTCGTCGTCGTCGTGGCTAGCGCCGCCTTGCGACGGCCGCCGCAACGAGATGCGAATCGAACGCCGATCACTGCGAGTCCTTCACCAGGGGGGCGGGGGGGGGGAGGGGGGGGTGGGGTCTGGGTGTCCGTGCTTCTCTTTCAGTCGTCGTATATCCATGCTGCCAGGCAGGCCACTCGACCGATCGCAACTGTGATCCACGGAGCTGCGGTGACTGCTGCTGCTGCTGCTGCTGCTGCTGCTGCTGCCGCCGCCGCCGCCGCCGCCGCCGCCGCCGCCGCCGCCGCCGCCGCCGCCGCCGCCGCCGGCCGCCGCCGCCGCCGCCGCCGCCGCCGCCGCTGTTCACTTGGGTGGGCATCGCAGACGCGCCTTGGTATTAGAATAATAGCGTGTGATCGGTCTGCGATGACTCAGAAGACGAACTGCGTTTACATGTAGATATTGAACGACAAAGACACTGTCATACGGTGACGTCTTCAATCGGTTCTCTGTCTCGGTCTCTGTCTCTCTATGTTTCGGACTCTGTCTGTCTCTGTCTCTATCTCCCTCTTTCTTTCTTTTTTCTCTTCTCTCTCTGTCTTGGTGTCTGGCTGTCTCTCTTTCTGTCTCTGTGTTTGTCTTTGTCTCTCTGTCTCTATCTGCTGTCTGTCTGTCTGTTTGTTTCTCTCTCTCTCTCTCTCACTTTCTTTCTTTTTTCTTTTGCCATCATGTTTTGTGGAAACACGAGGATGATAGACTCGTAGAATGAGACGTTGATGATTTGTATTCCATGCTTCCATGTTTTACGTATTATACTACAGTTCTTTTACCTATCTACCAACCACGCATGGAAAGTGGTAAAAGCGGCCAGAATTAGGCCTATGGAACTTCTGCCAATCCTGTCTCAAACAACTGTAGGCCTACGGATGACTTCCTACGCTTCGTTCAAATATGCGTTCACACTGTCGAATAGAATCAGTATGCGTTGATTTCAGGGTTATTTCCAGGATCATCAATTTGGGGGGTGTCGGTATATTTTGGGGGTCCCTGCCGAAAAAATTCTGACAAGCAAAAAAGGTCATCTAAGGCTCAGATTGGGAGGGTGTTGGAGGTGAGGGGGTGTCGGTCTCAGATTGGGGGGAGGGTGCTGGTGGGGCTGTTAAGGGGGGTGTAAAATATCCCTGGTTGATTTTCAAGTAGGTGGCATCTTATACTGTATGAGCGCCTAAGCGGGCAATATATCATTGATGTACATAACTTTGAGATTTATTGCGTATTCTAATTTCTAAGACATCTATATATGACGAGAACAGCTGGACGTCAATGCTAACAAATAATCGCCGTTAGCTGATGCTTAATGTTTTAGACAATTTCCTTAAGCGCGTCAAGATACGGAAATATTATGTCGAAATTGTGTTTTAAAAATCATTTTCAATAATAATTGCCAGAAATCCCCTTTGAAGCCGAAAGGGAAGAGGCGAAGCGATTTGTCTTTGCCATTCGTTGCCGTCTGGATCTCTCTCTCTCTCTCTCTCTCTCTCTCTCTCTCTCTCTCTCTCTCTCTCTCTCTCTCTCTCTCTCTCTCTCTCTCCCTCTCTCTCCCTTGTCTGAAGCCTTTCCATCCAGTTTAAATCCTTATTGATTTTAGCCACCACACAGCGGGCACTGCCTTCAAACCGCCTTTTCGGATCGAGCCAACGAGTCCAGACGGAGAAAGGAACAGACAGACAGACAAACAAACACAGACAGACAGACAGACGCGGCTAAATTTATGCCTGGAATCTTTGGTATTTTATATGTTCGCTTCGCCGCTGTTTTTGGTCTCGCTGAAATCATTATTCTTGACGCTATTCTCTCCAACGCTTCTTTCTTGTAACTCAGTGGCGTAGCGAGGGGGCATTGGGGGCGAACCGGCCCGGGCGGAACTTGCTGTAGGGGCGGCATTTTCGAGATTTTTAATTTTTAAATGTTTGACTTTTATGATGCGATAAGGTTTTTCCAGGAATTTTGGGGAAGTTGATAACGTTTTTTTGCTTGTCAGGAAATTTTGGGAAGTTGATAGGCCCTAACCGTTGTTTTGCTGGTCAACGATTTCAGGAAGTCTAGAACTTTTATTTCTTGTCACTTTTATTGGTTGCCAGATTTTTTCGGAAGCGGCACTTTTTTTCGCCCCGATCGGCGGCACTTTGCCTCGCTACGCCACTGCAGTGACTATATACTGTAGGACTTAAGCTAAAACGTTTGAACATTTCATGAATTATGATTTCCTTTTATTAGTGCTGAGAAAAAAAGCGAGATATAAGTCTAACGAAACAACGTTACAGCAACAGTTCACCCGTACATTAGACCACCGTAACGGCTCATTCTACAGCCTCTCAAAAGGATGGCGGCGCATAAATCGAATGCAGTTGATCCAGAATTTACTTGTTAGTGCTGTATCCAGAACTTGAAATTTCTCTCACACGTCTTAACAGGCTCTAAATCTTTGCTTTGGCTACATGTGCCAGCGAGCACATCGATTACAAAAGTACTTAAATTATTTGCAACAGGGTCTATCACCAGCCTAAGGAGCTACTTCGGTGCTGCTTTTGAAAGCGCTGTTGAAATTATCAAGATCTTACTTACTTACTTACTTACTTACTTATTTACTTACTTACTTACTTACTTAGGCCTACTTACTTTAAGCTGTTTCAGAACCAGTTATCTGATAAGTCTTATCACTTCTCAGTCACCTCACTCCAAAAGAACATCATCTCATTTCTTCCTCCTCGTATACCGGATCTGCCACCGTGCCTTTTTTCCTACGCTGCTTCCCTGCTCTTGAACTTTTTTTCCAGCCGGTCTAAGATACACGCTCCTTCACCAGACAGTGAGACCCTCATATAAGTTACAACGCACTCTCTTCTCGCAAATTTCAGTCGAGCCATGTCCAAGTTTTTGTCATGCAGTCTTAGGACGTCCCGTTTCAAGCAAATACTTCTCCATCTATAATCTCTCGAAAAGCCGATGCTCCCCGAATTTAAAGATAAATGAACGCCGCGCCCGCGTGGCCGCGTAATCGACGACAGATTTACGCGGATTTACGCGTCTAAGCTGCTCTGTATGCACTTGTTGTTTACACAGACGCCTTGAGAAATTTACGGAGTATCACAGTACTGTACATTTAGCATATTACCCCATCGCCGTCTCAAAAGCTATCTTTGTGCAAATGCGTTCGATCTCATTAACCAAGCCGCTATTGATCGAGTCTATATGGAGCAGACCATTGCATTGCATTGCACTGCACTTTTTTGTGTTGCCCTAATCTGTTTTCTCTCAAAAACCATTGAAAGGCTTAGGGCCTATTTTATCACAAATGTTACACTATCTGAATACTGAAAATCTTCTTCCATCCACACAATCTGGTTTCAGACGGTTTCACTCAACTGAAACGACTCTTCTTAGAATTCTTTCTGATGTCTACTCTGCCACTGACTTGTCTGAACTTACATTGCTTGCCTGTTTTGATGTCTCGGGCGCCTTTGATACGGTTGATCATGATATATTGTTGAAACGTCTCAAACTCTCATTTGGGATTTCTGATCAAGCCCTTCTGTGGTTTACATCCTATCTCTCTAACCGTTCTCAAATGATTGTTATGGAGCATTCCCGCTCAAACTGGTTTCATGTTCCTTTTGGTGTTTCCCAAGGTTCGGTCACTTCGGTGCTTGGTCCTCTGCTGTACATACTCTATACTGCTGACCTTTGCTCTTTAATTAGCTCGTTTGGGTTCACTGTGCACCTCTATGCTGATGACATTCAAATTTACCGGCATTGCCCTTACCCTTCTTATACTGAGCTCACTCAATCTGTAGACAATGTAATTCCAACTCCTCGGGATTGGATGTTTTCCAATAGACTTCGACTGAACCCTGATAAAACTCAACTTATCTGGCTTGGTACTAAACATCTGCATTCAAAAATTGATTATGACTTACTGAACTCTCTCTTTCCTAATCTATCTTTCTCAAATTGTCTCAAAAACCTTGGTATTTACTTTGACAGTAATTTGACCTTCAAAGAGCACTTTGCTAGACTCTCTCGATCCTGCTTTTACCAACTTAGGCAAATTAGGGTTATTCGTTCTTCGCTTTCTTTATCTGCAGCCAAATCTCTGGTTCATGCTTTTGTGGCTAGTAGGTTAGACTATTGCAATTCTCTTTATCTTGGCCTGCCCAAAAGCTTACTTTCCACTCTGCAATCTGTCCTAAATGCTGCGGCTCGTCTCGTGGCTAAAGCTCCTCGCTACTCTAGCATCTCAGACTTTATGCTTAACACCCTCCACTGGCTTCCAATTTCTGACCGCTTTAAATTCAGACAAGTAATTATTGTTTCCGCAGCACTTCGAGGTCAGGCACCATCTTACATTACTGAGCTTTTCAAATCACCCTCTTCTGCTGCTCATCGCCTGCTCCGCTCCACTGATCAGAAGAATGTTTATGTCCCCAGATCACGCACTGCTCTTACCCAGCGTCGGGCTTTTGCAGTGACTGGACCCTCCCTATGGAATGCTTTAAACCCATCCATTCGGGAATCACTTCTTACTCCCTCGCTCTGCTCAATGCGAAAGCTGAAGTCTCATTACTTTACCCTGCGACTCCAATGCTAGGAGCGCCTCTGAGTAGAAATAGAAGAGGCGCTATACAAATATTACATTACATTACATTACATTACATTACATGAAGATTGTAAAACGAAATGCAGCAGGACTTCGTTATACAGTAGTGTCTTCAGCGGGTCTGTAAAATGCAGTACGCTATATATGATTATATCCGAGGTACGTTATACATTAGCCTATACGTTATACTGTACTGTAAGCTTACAGTACAATGCAGTGGCGTCGGAACGAATTTTCGTCAGAGGTGCAGATTTTCTCCAGGTAAAAGTTTTCTCTTTAAAATTCTTGACAAGCAAGAAAAGGTCGTCGACGCCCAATTTCACCCTAAATACCTTGACAAGCAAAAAAGGTCATCTGCACACTTTTTAAGGGTACAGGAGGTGCAGACAGGGTGCAGACCATCTTCTATTGAAGATGGTCTAAGCTTGAAGATGGTCTAAACCGGTGCACTGCACCCCCTACATTTTTCCAGAGGGTGCAGCTGCACCCTCTGCACCCCCACTTCGTACGGGCCTGGTACAATACCGTCCAGTACGGTAGCTCGTCGCACGAGACAGTATATTCTGGTAGTTTATAACGAGTAAACGAACGTTATAACCGAGTCCGTTATAACGAAGTTCTACTGTGGGCAACATTTTCCTGACGCTATTTTACCTTTTGCGTCTTCTATTTTAAGGGCCGTTGAGACGTCGTTGGTGGTCGAGACGATTATAGGCAAAATCAATTACCAAAATCATCGCCAGGTGGAAATTAAAGCTAGAAACAGAGAGACGGAGAAAATGCGAAATCTGTCTCGGGCCTCTGTCCTCATTTCCTGCTCACCTCTTCAAACTCTCTCTTCACACCTGAACGGAAAAGGGCAGGCCTGGATCAAAGTCGGACACGAAGACGCCGTTTTCAAAGCAGAAAACGTCGCTAGATTGGCTTCCACTCTAGTCCAGTCGAGACTCCCATTGGCGTCGGCGTCAGCATGAGGGACCCTCGTGATTAACCGGAAGCGGCGCTTTCACTGTCCTGTCTCCCGGGTGGCAATCAACTTCGTCGCCGATCGCGACCGGTCGCCCACCGACCGGAAACCGCTCGCCATTTTGCTGTCACGTGCTTTACGATCGATGACGTGCGCTTTCCTTTCGCTCGCCGGAAACGATTTCCAATTTAATTTAATCATCTCTTTTCGTTCACGGGCATTTCAGCGATTAGCGAAGGACCATGATGGGGACGCCACTGACACGCAAATGCGCCCGGCAGCAGCCGACCAAAGCCCCCCTTTCCCCCTCAATTCCCCACGCCCCAGTTAGTGTAGAAAACTATTTAAGCGTCCATGTCCTGGCTTTGAAGCGTATACTTGTCTCTTCGTCTAACACGAGGATTGAGAGTTCGCTAATGCCTTGGTTCGATTTCAGTCTCATCTGTAAAGATTTGACTGTTAATAACTGCTCCAGTTATCAGTTATTGGTGCAGCGGTCGACGCATGATATCGTAAGCAATGGTGTTCTGGAATATCGATCGATCGCTCAAAAAAATAAAAAAATTGGGAGTCCCTTTTAAGGAAAACTATTCTCAAAATTTAAAACTGGGGCTGTTCTCACACATTAAAACAGAGGCTGAATCCTCACTATTGGGGAATAGGCGATAGTGGTCGTGAGAAGAATACTTATTTTACTTACTTTAAGAAGTTCTTACATATAGACATGTGGAAGATCTACAGAAATGTCAAATTATATAGTCAAAAACTAAAAATATTGGAGACTAGATATTTCTCACCGTTGTTGAACCTAAAAGCAGTTCAGCTTTTTACTTTCTCTAAATTCCACGCTTCAGACATCGTCTTAGCGTTTGACAAAACCGCGTTAATTACAATCCGACAAGTGTCGGGTGAATTGATTTTCCGTGGCAGTCGCGTAACGTTACGTTAAACTGAGATTTTTTCTGATCGTCGCACAACCGAAAACTGACTGAAACTTTGCAGTCGATCGATGTTGACTGAACGCAGTTTGTGGTCCGACAGGTGTGTCAATAATAGATTTAGACGTGACTACTTGTAGGCCTATATAGTCATTCGCTTTCTTCAATTCCGGGTGGCTTCGTGTAAAACAGCAGATTGGCGACGAGCCGAATAATTTAAAGAAGTGCAGTATCATGAGTTGCCAGTTGCCAGAAGATTCGGATAATAATTGCTGATTGAATCGGAGATCTGACCCGTTGTGTAAGGACCAATATAATCGGACAGTGATCTTCGGCAGTTTTCGATTAGAAGTTTTTAAACAGAGCAAGGCTGTATGTAGGTGAATGTCCGATTGCGTCTGTGTGAATCTATCGACGTTTCGTCTCACCTTTTCGCTGCTCTTAACGCTAAAGAAACAATGCTTAAAGATTCGAACGAAGGACCAAAGACCAACTACCAGACACTTGAATGTGAATCGAACCCGAAACCTGCTAGTTCCGGTGAGTTCTGCTATTATTATTATTTATTTATTTAGTATTTATTATTATGATGATGATGATGATGATTATTATTATTATTATTATTATTATTATTATTATTATTATTATTATATTCAGGGCGCGATTTGCGAGGGGGAAGGGGGAATCTTCCCCCCACTGCCCAACTGCATCCCCCTACTGCTACATCCCCCACCACTACATCCCCCACTGCTACAGTTTCCAACAACTACATCCCCCAAGCTCGACATATTCCCCCCCCCCCACTGCTCCAGGTCACAAATCGCACCCTGATTATATTGATATTTTAAATCACTGTTGTAGCTGTTGTCAGGCATACGGTGCACAGTATGCTGTATTAGGGCAATCTGGGGCTATGCGGCCCGCGGGGAACTGTTATGTGACCCTTCTGATTTTTTTAAATTCTTGGAAAATAATTATTTTGAATTGTTTTCTAAACTTATCAAAGAGCAAAACTTTGCTCGTTTTCTAACATTGAAAGCACAAACTGTTTCTTGAGAATGTGCAGCAAAATACAGCCATCAGATATCAGATTCCATCGTTGAAGGAAGAGTTTTCTAATTGCTTTAGCAATTTTCAAGTTTTTGAGGACCAGTCTGTTCTTCTCACGACATTTTCATATAACACTGACAAAGCTGGTCTGCAGTTGGAACTGATAGACTTGCAGAATGACCAGTGTTTATTCCAGGCATGTTTTTTTTGGGTTGGGGGAGGAATTCCCCCAAGTTTTAAAAATCCCACCCAAAAATTTGTATTTGTTGGCTAGAGGGATGGAAATCCCCCCAAGCGTGGAGAGACAAATCTTGTCCCCAAACACATTTCAACCCCCCCCTAATGTCAAGGTGGCTAGAATAAACACTGCAGAATGACAACATTCTGAAAGAGAATTTCAAAGAATTGGATTTAGGCTAACAGACTTTTACGCATCACTAAAAAGATAAGTTTTCATACATAAAGCGCTGCCAGGACAATTTTAGTTTTATTTGCACCAGCTTACATTTGTTGACAGACTTATCTCTGCATGAACATTAATAAATCAAAGTATAGATCTCAGTTCACATATGTAGGCCTACATTTAGTGGCGTAGCGTGGATTGCCAGTGCCCAGGACAAGGAAGGCATTGCACACCTAACTTGTGGACAGATAGCAGTCCCTTTCACTAGTCCAGTCATCGACGTAGCCAAGGAGGGGTTGGGGTTAAGCCCCTCTTGGCTGGCCGACCTCCAAATTTTTTATTGCGTATTACTATTCTGTGGGTGGAGGGGCGCCAAAATGGGAGTTAAGGTAGCAAAAAGAGAAAAAGAAGCCACAAAATGAATAGGGCCTTTAGTCTACAGGGGCTGTCTTCGCACTCATATTATAACTAACTTAACCAAGCAAAATAATGGGCCTAGATGACGACCTTTATTTTGCTTTTTTGCTCGTCAGGATTTTCGAAGTCGGGAATGGTTGGTCGTAATCCACCCCTTCGGAAAATTCTGGCTACGCCACTGCATGAGTCCAGTACTGAACCCCTATCCACCCAGAGTCGTCGACAGACGTATTTTCGAAAATACAGATGTTTTTAAAATGAACTGCATTCTGATGCTGATGTATTCAAATTTGTTCTCAATCACCTGGCTTTCTTCTGTGCAAATTTCTCAATAACAAAATTGAGATTCTCGTCGAAACCGCTTTCGAATGACAATAGGCCTGTTGTTATTTTATATCTCTGCTGTGTTTTCATTAATCAAAACTATGAAAAGCTTCTTCACCAACCGCCAGCAGCGCAAACCTGATTAGAAACACAGTCGTGCCCTCATTTCTCAACAGAAAACACATTGGCTTGTCAGACTTTTCAGAACGCAAAAGAACCACAAAAAACTATAGCGATGCAGTGGCGGCTCCACATGGGGGCCCGGAGGGGGCCCGTGCTCCTATTGAATGCCTGGCCCCCAGTGGCTTCTCTGTTGGGACCCTAAACTTACTACTACATACCTATCAATAAATGGTTGGCCCACATGCTTAGAAGTTGCCATTCCAACGCCCACCCCCACTTGCCAAATCCTGGAGCCGCCACTGTAGCGATGACCTTTTCTTTTGATTGTCGGACTTTTAAAGATGTTGTAGGCATATGCCTATAGGCCTACGTTATAACATGGAAAAATCACTTATAGTACGTAGTCAAATCTGGCTTTAACGGGAACGCTATTCTGGGATTCTGAAATAATTGTATTTATTTCATAGCCAAAAAACACCCGTGTACACACCCATAGGGACACGACCTTCGAAATAATACCCGTGTCAGGACATGAGGTCACAGGTCGTGTTCGCGTCCCTCTGCCAACTGGTTCAGTTATCGTTAAAACTTAAAAGATCTTTATATCCTGGTATAGGCTAATTTCAGTAGTGTTCACGAGACTAGCTAGATGAATTGTTTACTACAGAGGTTTTCAAATGGACCCGGGCCCGCGGGCCAGATTCGGCCCGCCAGTGGGTTTCAAATGGCCCACAAAGATAATGAAGCGATAAATAACATGCTTTGAATACATGCTAAATATTTTTTAAAAATGTTTTCCTTTCAATTTACCTATTTTCTGGTAATCTACTTATGATTATGAATTAATAATTAGGGCCTATAGACCTATTTATTAAACCTGCCTTTAAAATGTTTCACCCGGCCCTCGAACACCAGTCATAGAAAGCTTGACCATTCATAAAATTTAATTGGATAGCCGTGACTTGCTAGGTTAAATGCTGATATTGCTGTCGTGATGAGCTAACACAATAACACTACGATAAGGTATAGTGTTTGTTTCATCAACGGAGACCACCAATTAATTAGGCACTATATCTTAAAAGTTACCTGAAACAGTATTGTGATGAACAAAACACTTGGAGAAGGCGTCAAGATTCTTAATTAAACCACAATGACGGTCTCGGAGATAACGAGAGCCCCTGAATACGGGAATATACCCGTAGGCCTACAGACCTAATAGACAGGGCCGGCCTTACGTTTTGCGGGGTCCTGCATGGGCGAGATAGGCGTGACAAGCAAAAAAGGTCATCGATAATAGCGGGGCCCTTCGAAGACTTTGCGCGGGGTCTCTAGAGGAGCGGGTCCTGGGCAAAGACCCGGTTTGCCCAGGCTTAAGGCCGGCCCTGCTAATAGGCCTACTCATGAATGGAGAATGCTTCTTAAAGTCTTATACAGGCTTGGTCAAACCAATGGCTGATCCCCCTAGCCCCTTTAGACAAACGCCAGAGCACGATCCAAAGTCGACCCACAAATTTATTAGCGGCGTAAAAGCTTTAGGGAGGAATAAAGGGATACATATTTCCATGGGCGTCCGTAAAAATTTTTCCAGGGAGGTGCAAAACAGGGTCTTGTGACGAAAGAAATTAAAAAAATTTCCAGGAGGGTGCAAAACAAGGTTTTGTGACGAAAGAAACAGGTAATTTTACTTTTTTCATAACTCCACATTTTTTCCAGGGTGGTGCAATTGCACCCCCTTGCATCCCCCCCTCCGGACGCCCATGCATATTTCCGAGGTTATTACGTGACATCTGGTTTGAAGGAGTTAACAAAATGAAATTTAATATGATATGATATAACAAGGTTTAAAGTGGTTCAGTAGGGTCTGCTGTGCGAGAACCACTGTTGTTCCCGTCCAATTTAAGCTATAGGCTAGTAAACAGTGCACACACCACACGCCGTGTTTATTTTATGCCCTTTGGGGATCCCCCCAAATAAAATATTTCCCCCAACATTTTTTACATGTAGCATGGGAAGATGGAAATTTCCCCAAAAGTGTGACGACGAGGTTTTTATTTTTTGGAGAGGGAAAGTAAGGAAGATTGTCACAGAGCGTTTAAGAAGGGAAAACGGACAGATGACCTTTTTGTTCGTCAAGATTTTTGAGACGTCAAACCTTGTACCCCCCCCCCAAAAAAAAATTTTTTTCAATCTCCCCCCAATGTCAAGGTGGCTAGAATAAACACTGCACCACACGGGTTTCTCGTTCAATTTCCAGCAGCGAAACATAGAAATTTTCAACTATACTGCCAATGATAACGAATGTAGGGCCAATTGAAATTCCAAATTTCATGTGCTTAGCATAGAACTAAAAGAGTTAATGTACAGTAGGCTATACAACAATATCACCTTTTGTTAGAATACACTCATCAGAAGCAGGGCTGGATTAAGGTCCGAGTGGGCCGAGGGCGAGAAAAAAAGGCCGTCGCCTATACTGAAAAAATCTCTGATAAGCAAAAAAAAGGCTACCCCCTTCCAAATCGTCAAATCGTGCTGACAAGCAAAAATGGTTATCGAGCTCCCTTCCAAATCGTGCTGACAAGCAAAAAAAGGTTGTTATCTCCAAAATCGGTAGGCCTATTTTCATGATGGACCGGGGGCAGTGGCCTAGCGTGACTTTTGGGGTTTGGGGGGGGGCATCTTTGGCATGGGGGCCCCAGAGTTTCGGAACTGACGAGCAAAAAAAAGAAAAAACCTTGTCGTCTCCACCTTTTTAACCTGACGAGCAAAAAAAGGTCCTCACCACATCATTTCATCATTTTTAGGGTTAGGGTTAAGTTTAAGTTAGGGTTAACCCTAACCTAACCCTAGCTTAGACCTCTCTTCAGGGCCCCCCCGCCCGGGGCCCGGGGGGCAGTCAACAAAGTGACCCCCGTCCCCCTAGTTACGCCACTGGCCGGGGGATACAGCCCTCTCAGCCCCCGCCTTAAATATGGCCCTGATCAGAAGTGAAAGTAAAGTATCGCCGTATATTTCGGGTTTTATATGCGTGACAAGTGTAACGTGACTAACGCCACATGTGATATTACCCTCACCTGCCACAAGCTGTCACAATTTCTTGGATTCCTCCATCCTCGGAGCGTGACGTCACGTTACTGACGCAGCCTACTTATCATCTTATTCGTTCTATTTGAATGAGAATCCCGAGTCGGCGAATCTCATAAAGTGAGACAAGCTGATTGCACTTTTCTTTTTCGTCTGATTTCATCTAGGGCTGCGCTAACCGAGTAGTTTAGGAGTCGAGTAGGAGTCGAGTTAGGGTGTCCAGATGATTTTTTGCTAAAAGAGAACACTCAATGTCATTCATAGTGAAAAATAGAGAACATTCTGAACTAAAAGAGAACAAACAAATTTTCAAAAATTAATATTAATTTAATAAAATTAATTACTTCAATTCAGTCATTCATTTCCTCTTCGCCGTCTTCTTCATCATCACTTATGTATTTATCTGATGATTGGACACTTCAAGAAATCCGCATTGTAATAATACTCTTATAAAACCCCTTACAATTCATGTCCTTGAAATTGTATGTTTAAATAATTACATTTTTAAATTCATGATTGATATAATTATATATTTTGTAATTTGTTTTTTTCTTTTAATTTCTTTATTGTTACCAAATTACAGTGAGAATAATCAAAAATTAACTTTTACTTAACTTTATTTGACTAAAAACAAAAAAGAGAACAAAAGAGAACTTCAGTAAAAAAGAAATAGTAAAAAAGATCCGATCTAAAAAAGAGAACATGTTCTCTTTAAAAGAGATGTTCTGGAAACCCTAAGTCGAGTAGCTTAGCGAGTACTCGAGCACTCGCGTAAAACCGGAAATACATGATTTGCAAACGTTAGACGTCACATATAATGCTTATTATTTGCCTCATGACCCTCATTTAACCAAAGCAGAACATTAGCTAGATCAGACATGGACATGGGTTGGGTCCACCCATGGGTTGGGTTGGGTTGGGTTGGGTCCGGAATTTTTATTTTTGGTGGGTTGGGTTGGGTTGCCAGGTTGTTGTATTACATTGTACAAATGTGTACATCTATAATATTAAGATTCTTATCTGTATGTCTCTCTGTCTGTTACCTTCAAGCGTTCTGATTGGTTGACTATTGGTAGACGGTTTAGACCGTTTAGTCCTTACGTCGCGATGCGTTGGTGGGCGAGCGTTGACTATTGGTAGACGGTTTAGACCGTTTTAGTCCTTACGTCGCGATGCGTTGGTGGGCGAGCGTTGACTATTGGTAGACGGTTTAGTCCACGTCGCGCGATGCGTTGGTGGACGATGTTCGAAGACGACGTTTATTGGTAACAATTGTTCGTAGTTTAACACGGTTTAGTCGAGTTTGCAGCGTCAGAGGGCTGGGCGTGCGACGACGTTGCTATTGGTAACAATTGTTCGCAGCCTGAGGTTACATTTTAACGTACACAAAAATACGTGTACAGCGTCACAAATGGCCACATTTGCGTGATTTTAACGTACATAGGCCTAATTATTACGTGGCGCACAGCTTGGCTAGGTGGCGATCATTGAAATGTTGTTCAGCATGAATTCAATGATTGGGTATTAGGTATAGGTATTGGATTACTATTATCCTGCACTGCGAGCGAAGCGAGCGCGAGCGAAGCGAGCATCTTTCTAGTATTAATACAAATGTGTACATATTAATGATTTTTAAAAATTACTACATATTTCCCTTAATCTGTTCGATGCCTTTTTACAGAAGCAACCACAAAATACAAGTTAAAGGCATCCAGAATTATGAAATTTTCCAAATGGAATACATTCCCTTTAGTCTATGATATGAAGGAGAATTTAAAAATTTGTATGCGTGGGTTGGGTTGGGTCATGTAACCCAGCTGTGTTGGGGTGGGTTGGGTTTGAAAAGTGGTGGGTTGGGTTGGGTTGTAAAAAATGGACCCGGCCATGTCCATGTCTGCATTAGATACAGTTACATAACAATTTTTCGGATATTGGAGCGTTTTCAAATTTAGTATAACAGAAGTTTGAGAACAGAACAGAACAGAAAAACTATTTTACTGGTACTGGCAAAAATATGAGGTCTTCACTAGAATTGGCCCACTGTGGACAACATCTTAACTAACTGGGGCATAACGAATAAGAATAACCTAAATAAGACTGATTAATAATTATTTGTAACAAATAACGGTAGGCCAAACTTTAATGAAATTCGTTGGTTATTCTTTATTTATCTATTCTATTCTTTGTTTAGTTATTCTATGCGAGTACTCGACTCCAAAAAATTACTCGACGACTCGAGTCGAGTACTCGCGTTACTTGAGTTAGTCGGCGCAGCCCTAATTTCATCCCTGGTCTCTCTCTTTTGGGCTAGAGAAAAGGCGGTGTGTTGATCACTTGGGCGACTTCTTCCGGCGTTCCTTAGCGGTGCCATTTGTTTAATTTATGATTTTGTAAATTTGTTTGTCGAGCGAAGATTCAGATCGGGAGAAATGGCGACGACTGAGGCGTCGTCGTCGTCTCTCTGTCGCCGTTTTGCATTATTTTAAGCGATTTCAATCACTTTGTTCTCGATTAAATTGTAAACTGCATCGGCGGAATGAGCGAGATAGAAGACGTGTCGTTTCTCCCGGCCGGAGGAGGTTGGTACTTGATCGTATTTAGTCGCCGTTATCAATCAATCAATCAATCAACTTCTATGGCGCCACTATCATAATGCCAGGGCATCAGCCGATGGCGCACCAAATCCAAATTGAATTAGAGCCAGGTCAATCCGGAAGATCAGTCAGAACAGCGGGGGAGCAATCTAAGGGAGATAAGCAAAGTCAAACAGCTATGTTTTAAGACCGGCTCTGAAAGATGATCATTTGTTAGTTATACGAAGTGATATTGGTAATGAATTCAGCTTGGACGAGGTGGGAGTGACAGTTGAAACGGAAAACGGATTCAAAGGCTATATCAAAAGACTAGGTTGTTGAATGTGGAGAGTTGCTACAAATTTTCACACAGGCCGACTTAGCCTCCTATTTATTTATTTATTTATAATTGACAACTTATATAGTGCAATAAGCATGACAGAAGGTCAAAGTCAAGAGCACTTTGCAACTCTCATAAACCACTTAAATTGCATTATTATTATTATTGTTGTTGTTATCATCATCATCATCATCATCATTATTTGAGCCTAGATACACACATGGAGAAGCAACTAGTGCCAGCGACTGTACGAGAATGAGGAATAGCAAATGAAAATACTGTCGAATACCTAGTGGAGTGATTAGTAGATCGAGGGATAAGTCACGTCTTAAGATAATTGAGGTCATTATATAACATGGTTTTATATACTAAAAGACAGATTTTATAATTAATTTGGTGTTTGATAGGAAGCCAGTGTAGGGACTGTCTGGCTGGGGATATGTAATGTAATGTAGCATTTGTATAGCACCTCTTATATTTCTACTCACTACTCAGAGGTGCTACTGGCATTGGAGTCTCATGACAAAGTAGTAGGACTTAAGAATTTGCATTGAATAGAGCAAGGGATTAAGAAGTGAGGCCTGAGTGGATGGGTTCAAGTAATTCCAGAGGCAGGGTCCAGTCACTGCAAAAGCTTGACGCTGAGTAAGAGCAGAGTGTGATCTAGGAACATAAACATTCTTCCGATCAGTGGAGAGGGGGAGGCGGGCAATGTGCAGTGGAAGAGGATGATTTGAAAAGCTCAGTAATGTAAGACGGGGCCTGACCTCGAAGTGCTGCAGAAACAATAACTACTTGTTTGAATTTAATGCATTCAGAAATTGGAAGCCGATGTAAGGTGTTAAGCATAAAATCTGAGGTGCTAGACTAGTGAGGAGCTTTATCCACAAGATGAGCCGCAGCATTTGGGACAGATTGCAGTGTAGGGCAGGTTTTTGGGCAGACCAAGATAAAGAGAATTGCAATAGTCTAGCCTACTAGCAACAAAAGCATGAACCAGAGATTTGGCTGCAGACAGAGAAAGTGAAGAATGAATAACTCTTATATGCCTAAGTTGGTAAAAACAGGATCGAGAGAGTCTAGCAAAATGCTCTTTGAAGGTCAAGTTACTGTCAAAGTAAATACCAAGGTTCTTGATACAATTTGAGAAAGAAAGTTTAGGAAAGAGAGAGCTCAGTGAGTCATAGTCAATTTTAGTGTCCAGATGTTTAGTACCAAGCCAATTATGTCAAGATTTAGTCAAAGTCTATTAGAGAACATCCAATCCCAAAGGGTTGGCATTACAGTGTCTACTGATTGAGTGAGCTCAGACTGAGAAGAGTGAGGGACATATTGGTAAATTTGAATGTCATCAGCATAGAGGTGCAAAGTGAAACCAAACAAGCTAATTAAAGAGCAAAGGCCAGCAGTGTAAAGTATGTACAACAGAGGGCCAAGCACCAAACCTTGGGGAACACCAAAAGGGACATGGAACCAGTTTGAGTGGAAATGCTCCATAACAATCATTTGAGATTGGTTAGAGAGATAGGATGAAAACCGCAGAAGGGCTTGATCAGAAATCCTAAATGAGAGTTTCAGACGTTTCAGCAATATATCATGATCAATCATATCAAAGGCACTTGAAACATCAAAACAGGCAAGTAATGTAAGCTCAGTAGCTGAGTAAACATCAGACAGAATTCTAAGGAGAGTCGTTTCAGTTGCATGAAACGGTCTGAAACGTTTCAGATTGATTAGATGGAAGAAGGCTTTCAGTTTTCAGATAGCATAGCATTTGTGACAAGATAAGCCTTTCAATGGTTTTTAAGAGAAAAGAAAACCTGAAAATGGGTAGGAATGGCTCAGTGGCTCACTAGCATCAAGGCCAGGCTTCTAGATGACAGGCAGCACAATTAATTCATATAAATCCTCTGCAAGAATGAATGTATATGTTCAAATCTGGGAGTTTTGCATATGGCTTTAACTAAAGAATTTTGTATTGTTTAATGAATGCAGAAATTGTTCATCTGAAATAATAACTGATAAAATAAGCCTGCCCAAAAATAGTCTTCTTTAATGAAAGTGAATAGCAACTACGCTGAAACTCAGCTTTCTTCATCATAATTGTCATCATCGTCGTCATTGTCTCACATCATCATAATGCCGATTGCCTGATAATTGTCAGCAATGTATTTTAGGTTTTTAATGTGCCAAAGTGCCTGGCAAAGCTTACCTTTTGTTTAAATCCATTAAATCGACAGTACTCTAAATAATTAGTCTACAATTGAAACACGTGTTGTGATAATCGTGAATTTCGCATCAAAAGCTAGATGCCAGTCCTCTTCTGCCATGAATCCATAATGCCAGTACTGTAACAGCAAAAAAGGTTACTTTTTATTTGTTTTTCATGCACTTTCTCATCAATAGCCTACTGGTATTATTTAGGTGTTTATGAACATGCCCTGCTTTTCGTTATGTCAGATCTGCTGCAGCTAATATCTGTTATTAAAACTTTACATTCGACCTAACTACACTGGCAAAGGTTTAGGAGTTACAGGAAGAAAGGCTCATTGCACAACAGAAACTGTTCTGTCAAGGCTGTGTGGGCTGTTATTTAATGATTCTACCTGAGCATGAAGTCGAAATGAAATTCACCTACGGGCAATCGGACTTAGATCAGCTTATCAAGTGCTGCTGACATTGCTAGTTACAAGCGCTGAAGTGGAACGATGTTTTTTTGAGGCTAGCACTGATTAAATAAAAACTGCACACCACAATGTCGCAGGGCTGCTATGCTCAGTCGAAAAAGATTACTAATTATAAATACTCTATCATCTGATGATTTAGTTGCATATTTTGCATCACTGGTGGAGCATCGGCTGGACTTGGGCTAGCAGTAAATGAATGTGTAAATAACATGTAACGAGACAGTGACGTCTGGGACTATTTATATTACATGTTGTATATTATGATCAAAACTTCACTACTCAAGAAGTGTAGCTATAGCCTGAAATATTTGATGTTCTCAATCACAGGGAAGAAAGTGGTACACCCAAGTGCCTTTTTGTGTGTGTCTAACATGCACTGAAATCCACCTACGGGCAATCGGGCATTTGTGATTTTTTAAAATTTTCACTGCCATGCATTCAAGCTATTTTCATTCTTCTGACATTCATATTGAATACTTGTTCAAATGCTGAAATTTTGAATGTTTATAGGGAAGAAAGCGGTGTACCCCAAGTGTCTTTTTGTGTCTAAAATGTGCTAAAATTCATTTGTGGACATTTGTGATTTTTAAAAGTTTTCTGGGGTTATACCCCTGGAGCCCCATTAAAAGGGGGAGCGAGGAAGGGAGAGGAGGAGAAGGGAAAGAGAGGTGAGGGAAAAGGGGGAAGGAGGGGCAGGTGTTTTGCTCCTGTTGGCATTTTTTCCTAGCTACGCCAGTGTAGCGATCCTCTTCTGCCTTTAAGGTTGTATATGCGGCCGCAGTAAGCTTTAATTTTGGAGCTGTGGTTACAGACACTGTATCCTCTAATGCTAGAGGACATTTATTTGGCTAGAAATAGAATGGACTTTGACTGAGGTTGATTTGCCTTATTTGTTTTTGTCCTTGGACTTGCCAATAGTAGCTAAATTATTCTCTTTGAGGCCAAATTACATTGCCAAATGAGAACAATTGACCTATTTTTAAAAAGAGGATTTGTGCAGTAAGGTATCGGAAATTCAGCACAGAGCAATAGCATCATTAGTGACGGCCGATTCTGGGAAGAGCTTTTTATTAAAGCCCTATTTGTGCTATGGAGTTGAAAGATAGAAAATTTGCAGGTTCATAAGGGTAAAGGACTATCTATTAAAGCAATCAGAAAAGTAGGCTGCTTTGTTATCAATGAATTTAACTATAAATTGTATAGAAATATATGTTCATTAGAAATTAAAACTATTATTCAAATAATCATATAAAATTGCATGTTATGTTAAATGTAAGGTTAATGGAAGTTTTACTTAATCTTATAAATCATTGCCAGTGAATGAAGGACAAAAATTATTTATTCGGATGTTATTAGACATTTTTGAGAACATTTTCATTGACTTGTATATGCAGTGCTGTCTTCTGCAGACAGCATTACTATCTAGTTTTGGAGATCAAGCAATCAATATGTTATTTCTTTAGAAATATAGAATTTTTAACTTTAAAGGTCTTTATTGACATGATGGATGATATTTGTTCATTCTACATGTATGTATATACAAAAAATCATTTGCTAATAAATCAAGAATACTGATCAGATACTGAATTATTCACTTTGGAAACTATAATTTTTGCAGCCCACGTGTAGTTCAAAAACATCTGCTGCTGATTCCATTAGATTTCACATTTTTACCTTCCTTTTTGTCTTGTGCCAGTTCTAAACTGGTTGAGTTTGAATCAGATTTGATGAGCCAGTGTTACCAGTAAAAATTTTGGTTAGCTTATTTTTTTATTTTAAATTTTTAGTTTGATCATGTTTTGAAAAATGCTGTTACTTATACAAATGCATTAGTTCCCAAGTTTTCTTCATTTTAACCCAGTCTTTAAGCCATTTGAAAGTAAGGTTGTTAAGACTGCTGGTTTTGAAGGACCGGTTAACCTTTCAAAAAAGACCGGTTAACCGCTCGTTAGCGGCAGTCTGGTGTCGTGCCAACATCAAAGCGCTTTGATGCCGCCGGTGCCTATGCTGGCATCCTGAACGGCTACAACAAAGTGTTTTGATGTTTTCAAAAGGGTTTATTGTTAACGGTCAAAGTTTTGCTCTTAGGACGGTTAACCGTTAACAATCTTATTTGAAAGTAGATTATAGTGCTTTTATTATAGAAGTATAATTTAATTTGCTGCAGTTATTTTACAATTTATTAGAATTGTCACTTGTGCTTTCATTTTATGTCAGTTTGATACAATTATGGCATCTGTAGTTAGCAGTGCAGAACAGTCAGTCATGCTAATATATCTTTTGATTTGACACTCTCCACAGTTCTTATTCTGTGTTTGAAATTGCTGACTACTTTTTAAATGAATTTTTTGGGTTACAGTATTTGCCTGCAACTTTAATGCTGCTTCAGATGTGTGCTATATAGTTTTCTATGTGATAAACCTCTGAATGCAGACATCTGGTTTTTGTTATTTCTATATTTCTATTCACATATGCTGATTATTATGCTGCCTCTGTGACTGATTTAAGTGATGATTTAACATCTGATATAATATCGATGATAGTAAATAATAAATGAATTTGATTATTTGTGTAGCTTGATTGAAACATCTGTTCCTTTCTTGCTTATTATGCTATTAAAACATGAGTAAATACATTACATTGTAAACTCAGGAGTCACTTAAGAATTTTTGGATCCTAATATCTTAATATCTGTACAATATTGTACAAATAGGAAAATTTTATTTCAGGCTTTTCCAAGAACCATAATTTAATATGTTAAGTGTTCTCAGTATGTTTGGCATCACAACTGTTCAAATCTTAGAGCATTCCATTAATGCTATGTTAGTCTGTTGATCAAATAAGAAAAAAATTGAATATAGAGAGTTAAGCCTCGTGCAAGGCGCGCTCTCTCTCTCTCTCTCTCTCTCTCTCTCTCTCTCTCTCTCTCTCTCTCTCTCTCTCTCACACACTCCCCTCTATCTCTCCACAGGCAGCCACTTTCAAGTGAAATAAGGAAATAAAATTGTAATTAACCAATTAACCGGGCTACTGAATGGAGATTCAGTATTTGACTCTGTTGGTACTTCTTACCCATAATTTTTGTTATACAAATCATCAAAACCTGTGCCTTATAATGGAGCGAGTCTTATAGTTGAGTGCGTCTATTATATGCAAAAATGCGGTATATACCAAACATGTAATTGTTTGTATTAGTGTCTTTGGATACACCTCTTGGGGGAACAAATTGTTAGTTTAAGGGTTTATTGCAAGATTTTTTGTGTTGGGTATTGTATTTATTTAAGTAGATTGTTAGTTTAAGGGTTTATTGCAAGATTTTTTGTGTTGGGTATTGTATTTAAATTAAGTAGATTTAATGCTATCTGTGATGCTTAACCTCTGCTTCACTAAGAAGGTGGTTTTGCCCCTTGGTTTTCCGAAAAAAATTTTGAGACCTGACAAGTTATTTTTAGGCATGTTTACCTGAAGGGTTTTCATTTACACACATGTTGACATATTTTGTAAGTCTTTTGCTACAGGGGTTACTAAGGCATGACCATTTACCAAAGGTATCATGGGATGAGAAGACGGCAGTGAGGTAACATGCTAGAGATGCACGCTGATGGAATGGGATCAAGAAAGGTTGTAAAAATGAGGAGCAATGTTAAGACGTGAGGTAAAGCGTGGGCCTGGGGAAAGTGATGGCAACCTATCCCAGATTAATGGCTTATACCACCTATGTTGCAGATTGCCAGACCTTAGATAAGTGCCAGACCCCAGTTCTTGAACTTGGATACGTGACCTACCTTTACCTTTATCAGAGGTTGCAATTTTTTTAAATTGTGCCTTTGTCCTTTGCAATATTTGTATTTATTTATATCTATTTAGATGTCATTTCCACACTATTGTAATACCTAAGCTAATAACTTGCACTAGAGGAACAATATCAAAACCTAAAGTACCAGTTTTGTAGAGTTTTAATGGAGAATCAAAAGTTGTATAACCTATTTAATTTTTAGAGGCTGGGTCAAGATAGATGGTGGGTTGTAACCACCCCTTGGAAGAAGTTGTTATGGCATAAGCTTAGTGGTGCAAGGGTTACTATTTGCTTCAAAATTGTCCTAACTCCACTTTCAATACATGTTAGATGTGATATTTTAAAGAATTTGGTACTTCTATGATTTTAGTAATTAACTCTAGTCCTAATTTTGAATATTTCTTGTTGCTTTTAGGTTCTGGCAATGCAGGCAAGAAGGTTGTGTATGAACCAGACAACCTCCAGAAATGCCAACAGATTGTGTGCAGTCCTCGCAAATCCATTTTTATTGTTGCCTGCTTTGTAGTGGTTGTGTTTGCCATCGCCCTGATTGCAGCCTTTGCACGACCAGGTTCGAGCAGTGGGGGCTGCACCTTTCAGACCCCTTCTCCTGTTCTTATTAATGAACCCACTGTTGCCACAGCAACCAACGGCGAGGCATTCCCGTGGTCCAACATCCGCCTGCCGGACGACATTATTCCGCAGACCTATTCACTCTTCCTGCATCCGAACCTGACCACCTTCCACTTTTCAGGAAACGTGTCGATACTGCTCACCGCTAAGAGAACCACCAATTTCGTTATCTTCCACAGCAAGGAACTGAAGATTAGGTCACAGACATTTCTGTCTGTTGGCGCCGATGGAAAATCGATCGTGAAGAGCATAAGAATCTTGAAAACGCTCGAGTACATTAATCATGAGCAAATCTACCTATTACTTGAATCCGACTTAAAACCATCTCAGTTGTATCGCTTGAATATTGACTTTGTTGGTAATTTGACCGATAATTTGGCAGGATTTTACAGAAGTTCCTATGAAACAAGTGCTGGTGAGAAAAGGTCAGAATTTCATTGTCTCTCTTTTTAGTACTAAATGCATTAGTGTAAATTCTGCTGAAAATTTTATTTCTTGCGATCATTGCATGTTGTGTGGTAAGGATGCAGAGCTGATTTACTGCATCGTTCAGCATGATTTTATTATTTTATATTATGACTGTAAAGAAATTGGAAGCCACAGAAATGTGGTTTCTGCGAAGGATGCTGAGGATTTCATGGACAGAAAAGAAAACCAATGAAGAGATTTTGAATGAAATTGGAATAGAAAGAAGTCTGATGGCAACCATCAAAAAAGGCAGCTTTCCTTCTTCGGACATGTAATGAGGAAGGAAGGACTGGAGCATTTGGCAATAACCGGAAAAGTGGAGGGAAAAAGAGCCAGAGGAAGGCAGAGAAACACATACATAGACTGCCTATGAGAAGGAATTGAGGGAATAATGAATAACATCGAACTAATAAGAGGATGTCAAGATAGAACAAAGTGGAAATCCATGGTCGCTAACGTAGAATTGATTACTGTAACGGTGTGCTTCTTGGACTTCCGGATACTAGACTGAGCCGCCTACAATCAGTGCTGAACCAGGCTGCACGAGTGATTTTCGGCTGTCGCTGGGGTGACCACGTCACTCCTCTCCTTAGAGATCGACTCCACTGGCTCCTTGTTCCACAGCACATTTTCTACAAGTGCTGTTGGCTTACGTTTCGGGCTTTACACGATCCACTCTGTCCTGATTATCTAACTGTGCTTGTACAAAGATTGACTGTGATCGAGAGGAGATCGGTTCTCAGGTCCAGTCGGAGAGTGCAGTTGTTGGTCCCACCCCCGTCCAAGACCCCTAAGTTTGGGGAAAGATCATTTGTGCAGGGAATCCCGCCCTGTGGAACTCTCTTCCAGACAATGTGACTGGAGCAGTCTCAGCTGGACTTTTCATTAGAAATTTGAAGACACATTTATTTAATACTGGATATGAATTGTGTTAAGCGCTCTTGTTGTAGGCCTTAGCCTTGTCTACTGTGCTATATAAATTGTCAATAAATAAATAAAGTAGAAATACATAGCATCTAAAGAAGAAGAACAATGACTGTATTGTTTGGGTTAAGTGCTTGATATTGACAGTATTCACCGGTTTGAAGCCACTGTGATACCTCAGTGATGTAGTTAGTCTTGATTTATGCTGTCCTGTTTCTTTATACTTGTTAGCTTATGTTCAGCTCTTGTTAAATTGTAGGTGGTTGGCAACAACTCACTTTGAAGCGACTGATGCTCGAGCTGCCTTTCCATGCTTTGACGAACCACATCTGAAGGCCAACTTTTCTCTGGCCATGGTTCGTGATCCCCACTACATCTCGCTGTTCAACACAGAGAGACTCGGCACCGAGGATTATGAGAATGGATGGAAGTTGGACAAGTTTGCGACAAGTGTGACGATGAGCACCTATCTTGTGGCTTTTGTTGTTTGTGATTTTGGAAGCAAGTCAACATTTACGGCAAAAAGTAATATCAAGGTCCGTGAATGTCATTATTCTGCAAAAGCATTGTTTTTTCAAGTGATTGAATTAGCAATAGTACTTGATATTCTAACACATTCTGCTTGAGGGCCATAGTACTGCATCTAACATATGGCTATCTGCTGGGCCCAGGACATATCTATACATCCTTAATTCTGTGGTCTGTAACACAATGATTTGCCCAGCCAGAAAAATGGGGCTGGTGCTGAATGGGTTAGTTTAGATTAAATAGTTGATTGAGCTTTCTTTAAAAGAATATATTTCATCTTTTGAGTAAACCAGGCATAGAACATGCTGTACAATCTGGTCAGTTTTAATAAGGTTTGTAATATATTGTTAATACCGAACTAATAACAAACTCCATGCATTCTGGCATCATGTTGCTTCAAAGAATAAATATATAAGAAAATGGCCGATTTTAAAGCATTCTTGAGACTAAAAATGTAATTGATTTTTTTGTTTTTGTGTTGCACCACTATATTCATATATTTTGAACATGGACTTTGGATTCTATTATATTCTGAAGTCCACGGTTTGGAAATTCTGCTCTTAGTGAATGTTGGGTACGCGGACTATTGACCACTGGACGATTGACCATAGGACGATTGACCACTGGACGTTTGACCACAGCGGACTTTTGACCACTGGACGTTTGACCACAGCGGACTTTTGACCACTGGACGATTGACCACAGCGGACTTTTGTTTTTTTTGCATGCATGCATGCACGCTTTGACACTCATGGCTGTGGTCAATCGCCCAGTGGTAAAGTCCGCTGTGGTCAATCGTCCAGTGGTCAAAAAGTCCGCTGTGGTCAATCGCCCAGTGGTCAAAAGTCCGCTGTGGTCAAACATCCAGTGGTCAAAAGTCCGCTGTGGTCAAACGTCCAGTGGTCCATCGTCCTATGGTCAATCGTCCAGTGGTCAATAGTCCTAGAACCTGAATGTTGATATTTTTGTCCCTTTCTTGAAATATGATATGTTTGATGTTTTAATGTATTTCTGTGGATGGGTTGAAATGGAGACTAATTAGCAGATGTTGAGTGACCTCTGGCTGGGTACAGAGAATCTTAAGAATAAATTGTGTTTTTTATTAAGGGTTTTTGATATCTAGTTATACCTTGCAAAGTTTGCTATTCAAAAATTGGTGTTAATAATCATCTTTATTCGTGACAAGCACAGCATAAAAAGTAGTACACAACCAGTAGTACACAACCAAGGAAAACACAAATCAACTGAACAAAACTAAATACTAATAATAATAAAATAATAATAAAATAAACCTAATAATAAACAAATAAACTAAGAACAAACTTTACACAGTACAGCCTCTGCCAGTGATATTTCAGTGAACTGAAACTGAATAGAAACTGAAATTATTTTAAATCAGTTAACTGAAACTGAAACTGAAACTGAAATTATTTCCCGAACTGAAACTGAATAGAAACTGAAATTGGCAACCCTAAAACTGAAACTGAATAGAAACTGAAATTATTTCCCGAACTGAAATTGTTAGCAAATACTGAAAATTTTCTAAAGGTGTCTTTTTTGGATTTAAATACACAACTTACCCGCTGAGCCTGATTTTTCCGGTAAAAGAAATTTTACTTACCTACTTACTTTATCACAAAACTATGCAATGTGCACGAATTACTCTGACATTCTTCAAACTGACTCACAGCCAATGTCATATATTCTGCCATCACTTCTAAATTTGGAGTATCACCTTCACCATTTTAGCGGTTCAAGAAAGCTCATAGGCCTAATGCTCTCTGATTTCACAAGTCGCTTTGCTTCAGTTCTTGATCCCCAGTCATTTCAGTTTAATCCTATCCCTGTTGCTGCCTGTCTACTTGACCATATCTGTGGCATCAGTACTACTGGCATCTCGTCAAACAGAACAGCTACTGGCGGCAGCAAAATCATACATAATAATAAGTTGATGATAGCATCTGAAACACCTACCGGCATATCCGCTAATCCTATACAGTGTCTTCCATTCAAGGCCAGCTGGACTTGTCAGAACTTCAGCAATACTCTGAAGATGAAGATGCACTGACTTTCTGGAGAAAGCGTCGTGCATCCTACGCTCAATTAGCAGATCTGGCTGAAGATTTGATCACTGCAGCTGCCTAACAGGCCTATGTTGAGCGAATCTTCTCACTGTGTGGCTTGTTAACAGCTGGCCGAAGGAATCGCCTCACCAAAAATTTAGAAATGCGAGTCTTCTTAAAACTAAATGCACATTGGATTTAACTTAGATACTTAACTTACTGTAGTTACTTAACTGAACAGAACAATTGTTACTTGCCACTTATTGAACGTTGAAAATGATTATCAGCTGTTAACTGAACCTGAAACTGAAATTATTTCCCGAACTGAAACTGAATATAAACTGAAATTGGCAACCCTAGAACTGAAACTGAATAGAAACTGAAATTATTTCCCGAACTGAAACTGAATAGAAACTGAAATTGGCAACCCTAGAACTGAAACTGAATAGAAACTGAAATTATTTCCCGAACTGAAATATCACTGGCCTCTGCCCTCAGACAAATTCTAGTAATGCACTGAGCAAAGTACAGTGGCTTCTTCTCATATCTATTAACAAAGGATGCTTGTCGCTTTTCTACAATAGCATGCATACTATCCAAACCCGTCAGGACTCTGATATACTTTCGACATTATCTGCCTCACATGTTTTAAAAATTTTGCACACAACTACTAATCAGTCTGTCAAGAGCATTAAGAATACTTTTGTTTGGAAATGTGGCTTCCATACCATACAATACAATAGGTAGACAATAGCTCTTTACCAGGTTAACGATATTAATTCTGAAGCGGCAGCTCTGCTGCGACTATATAAGCAATTAAACGTGCGGAAAAAATTTTATTTTTACTTCCGAAATAGATAACCGAAGTGCCTGCCCTTTTTCAGTGTCACCCTGAGATACCTAATTTCCTCCACAAATGGCAAGGCAACACCATCCAGGACCAATACAGCACATGCGATATTGCAACGTGTCCCAACCCTCATCACCATAGATTTCTTCACATTAAATTTCAAATCCAAATCCACAAAGTCATTGGTGCAAATATCCAGCATGTGCTGCATGCCGGATATAGAGTGTGACACCAATAAGATATCATCAGCATACAATAAACATCCAACAAACAAATCATTGATATAGCAGCCATATCCAGAATTTTGCAACTTTAAAATTACATCATCAATATAAACAGCAAATAGCAAAGGCGAAAGAACCCTCCTTGTTTTACCCCAGCCACTACAGTAAAAGATTCTGATAAGGCATTACCCCATCTAACCATAACATTACATTTGGAATACCAGTTGAGTAAAACTTCAATGAAATACCAAGGGGTTTTCCTTTGTATCAGCTTCAAAAACAGCCCATAGTGACTAGTTTTGTCCAAAGCTTCGAAATGTCAAGAGCAGAAATGACAGCTGTGCATGAATTTCTATTGAGATAACTTATTACCCCCTCAATGTGTATAAGGCATCTGAGCATCCTACCCCAGTTTTGAACCCAAACTGCAGGTCAGAGCTCCCCAAAAAAAAACCAAATTTCCCCAGTAATACATGCTCAAAAATCTTAGACACTACTGGACTCAAGGTTATGCCCCTATAATTGTCACACCTTGTAGGGTCTGCTGTGCAATTTTTTAGCAGAGGGATCATGATACCATTACCAAAACCTTCTGGCACATATCTTGCTTTCAACATTAGATTAAACAAATGAGTTATACAAGATAATACAATTGGGTGTGCATAGAGTAAATGTTCTATAGTTATCCTGTCAAACCCGGCTGCTTTGCCCAGCTTAATTTTACTAACTGCTATGCCCACTTCTTCAATTGAGATCACAGGACACTCTATACTCTGACTCCTATAGCCTGAGTAACAGCCCTCAAACTGCAGTTTGAGATTATCGTGCCAACTACTGTCATTGGGTGTGCAGGCAGAGCAAAAGAAATCTGCAAATGCATTGGCAATTTCAGGTTCGGTACAGGACCCATCCACAGTTTTAGCACAACTATTACTCCTTCCTCCAAATTTATTTTTCCAGGACTTCCAAAAGGTAGTAAAATCTTTTTGCATGAGGGCATCATTCAATGTATCACTAAAATAATTTTTATTGTCCCTCTCTTTCTGCTTTATAGCAGACTTATACTCTGCCTTAGCACTTCTCATTTTATGAAAAACAGCCCCATGCCTCGGTTTACCCATCGACACCCACAATTCATGTGCCTCCACTGATTTTGCTTTAAGGTCATCCAGCTGTGAATCCCACCAATATTTGAAAAATTCACTGGTAGCTTTGGAATACTTCTAGAAGCAACCTGCAATCTGAATGAATGACATTACTATACACAGTCTCGATTTCTGTTTTAGATTTAAGACCCTCCCTGTTAAGATGCTGTGTCACATTCCAAATAGGCTCAAAAAGTATCTGAGTCTGATCATAATAAAGATTATGGTCAATTTTATCCCATCTGAGTTTATATAATTTTGCACCAGTCCCAGTCCCTGCTTGACTCTTATGTGCAAGAGTAGGTAGTTGCCCCTTCTCCAAAACTGCAATTTAAGCTGTAGACAGACCGGGATGTGATCAGAGAGATTCATTCCCTAATCAATAACATTAAGCGAAACAATATTTGCACACAGACCCTTACTAATAACAAAGTGATCATTCATAGAGAAAGCTGACATATTGCCATTACAAAACGTATATTCAACATCTTTAGGAAGCCAACTATCCGTAGTAGCCAGATCTGCCTGATTCAAAAATTCTGAAAAGACATCCCATAATTTGTTTTCACCATTAAATTCCATATTAAAGTATCCACCCATTATTACAGACTCATGCTTGACTTCATCAATACAATTGGCAATCATGGACAAAACATCGATAAATTCAAAGTAATCATTAATCAACAGGGTATCTCCCAATTTGAGTACAATAAACCGCTCTTTACAGCAGATCAGCCTAACTTTACCACTAGATACCACCTCAGACTTAACAAATATAGCTACTCCACCAAATGGTCTCCCCCTGAGCACTCCATGACCCAGAACCGTATCCATTGCTGAAGTGCTATAAACAATAAAATTGTCATTTATTAGACTTAATTTACCTAGATCTGGGCTTGATAGCCAATGTTCTTGCACACAAACAATATCATAGTTCTGCAGGAGATCAGTAAGATAAGGCAGACCCTGATTAAATCCATGCAGATTATAGGACACAAACTTGAGTGTGTAATTACAAGCCATTCTTATTCAATGTTTTAAACTTCCACTCCCTGACAATGATACCTGACGGCCACAGGGCTTTGTCTAACACTTTTTCTCGGTCTTTGGCAGCGACACAGATGCGAAATGCTGCCACTTTTTTTTTTTTAATGAGCTCTGACTTTGGACTTTGGACATTTTGTTGTGAACATATACTGATCAGGTTTTTTACTTTCAGTTGTTTATGCTGCTGTTTTTGCTGCTTTATTCTAGAGTCTTTTTAAAATGCAGATGTTTTTAGATATAAAAATATATTTATAGGTGTATTTGTTTTGATGATATTCTGTGCTTGTGCTTTGCCTGTTTTTGCTCATGTGATAATATGAGGAATTAAATGTTGAATTCAGGTATCTGTTTATGCCCCTATGGAGCTCCTTGACCAGACTGATTTTGCTCTGGATGTCGCGAAAAAAGTTCTAGAATTTTATGAAGACTATTATGGCATCAGATATCCAATGAATAAGTCGGGTGAGCCTATCATAACAGTTGTCTTTTGTGACCTCAATTTTTATTGATATATTTGATCATTGTAACCAGTTTTTCTTTTCAATGTCATTTAAAGTCATACCTGACTGTAGACCGGTACTCTAATGTTTCTTAACCTGTACCATCAGTACCATCAAGACTAGTTTCTAGTCCTCTCTTTTGCATGCATCTAAATTTGAACTCTCTCACTCAAACTTGGCTCCTGTTGTTAATTTCGTTTACTTGTTTCTTGTGAAACCAATGTCCTTATATTTTTGCTTTAGACCACATAGCGATACCAGATTTTTCTGCCGGTGCAATGGAAAACTGGGGCTTGGTGACCTATCTGATGCGGTCGCTCTTATACAATCCTGAGGAGTCATCCGCTGGTGATAAGCAGTGGGTGGCTGTTGTTGTTGCACATGAATTGGCACATCAGGTAGAATTCTTGAACACACATATTGTCATATATATTATATATATATATATATATATATATATATATATATATATATATATATATATATATATATATATATATATATATATATATATATATATACACACACACACAATTGTCCCGTTTTGTCTTGGTCACAATGAGAATTATGTTATCTACAATACGAAGATATATGTTTGTTAGCCATCATAATCCTTATTAAGATGGATAATATATTTATCTGATCTTTTTGCACTAAAGACTTGTAGTGCTTCAGAAACTTTCTGATTATATTATTTTTAATTGTTTTTTAAATTGCAGTGTTTGTACTGTATGATGCTGCCATATTGTTTCTTCTGACTTTTGATGTGTTGTGCCTAGATTGAATTGATTATAAGAATAGTAAATATTAATGGTATATTGACTTATGAGAACCAATGCACAGAGCATTTTGCTGTGTTTCATTTGCATTTTCATTGATTCCATCCATATTTACATCCTGATCAACAAACATCTCGAGCATAAAAAATACTGAAATGATACGGCAAAAGCATCACGTCCATTGCCATTGATGCTTTTGCCGAATCATAAAAGTTTGTTGATATTTTCATTTTGATATTTCCATTTTAATTTCTGTTGTTTTTCAATCTTGCATTCCCACGGCACATATCTACTATGTATGATAAACTTTTAGAAGTTATTTTTTACAATAATTTTTGCTATTTTTCTGTAATTCTGTTCATTGCATTGGATTCCCATATTTGAAGTCAGACTTTATAATTTATTTTTCAAATCCGAAATCAGGACTGCTCGGCTGCAACTGTTCAAATCAATGTTGACTTTTCACATGACACTTATAAACTGAAATATTGATGTGTGCTCCATTGGAAGGTTTGTTTGTTTATGTATTTGTTTGAATTTTCAGTGGTTTGGTAACCTTGTAACTATGAAGTGGTGGAATGACCTGTGGCTGAATGAAGGTTTTGCTAGATTTGTTGAATATCATGGAGCCAATTATGCGGAACCAGACTGGAACATGGTTAGCAAAAGCAGACATGCTTATCCTGAATAATTTGTAATTTTTGCTAATTCAACATTCTTTCAGATAAATGGCATCGTATGGGTTTATAGAAATAATTTTTAAAGATTAGACTGCCTAAAAAACAGTCATTGGGCAGATATAAAGCCATCAAGACAGATTTTGCTAAAATACATTGAATTTGAATAGATACATTAACTGTGTGCCAGCCAACAATTCTGGAAACTTTATTTGAATCCTAATCTTAGATAATGCAATATACGATCTGGGGAAATTCTAACTAGAACATGTTGACCATGAGTGGGCAATCTATGTCCTGTGGGCTGCTTGTGACATGCCAGTGAATTTTATGCAGTCTTTATTTTGCAAAATTTGGATTTTTTCTGTTAAATATTTATAAGTATGATTCCATATAATTTTTTGGTACACAATACTGTTTAGTTCATAATTCGTTGTTTTTCATATTGTAGCTTGATCTTTTTGTTGATGATGCGCTAAGTGTTGCTCTGTACAACGATGGCCTCGTTAGCTCGCATCCAATTTCAGTTGAAGTTCACGACCCGGTGGAAATTGGGGAAATATTTGATGCAATTTCCTATGAGAAGGTATATTTAATTGATTAATTATTTTGCTGATGTATTTGAAGTTTTTCTGTTTTCAGTAACAAGTTCTGCTATATCTGATGCATATCACACAATTCGTGCTCTTGCACACTCACGCACATGTGTAGCATTTTACTGCTGTTAAGGGACCACTTGACATTACTGTTGATCCTTTTATTGATTTTCATCCTGATAAGCTGGTACAGTTTCCAAAGTTGATTTTCTCTTATCTATATTCTTAATGGCTAACTTTTCTAAGGCAAGTATGGAAGTCTTGTAGATTTTAGCACTGACTTATTTACATGATAAATGTCATTCTAAGCAAAGTTTTTGGTAATAGGTACTGCACTTGCAGAATAGGTAAAGTGACTAGATAAGGGTTGGTATTTCAGTGGTCTTTATAATTGGATCTTAAATGTCCCCTGTTTACAGATATTTTGTGGATGAAAATTGATTATCATGCAATGGGGATACATTGCTAATATATGAATCTGTTTTGGCTTGATGTTGCAAATCTGTTTTTATGTTGATGTTAGTAACAAATTTTTAAAAATATTACATTTGATTTCAAATTTATGTAAAAATATGAATTCAGTGAAACAAATTTAAAGTAAAAATATTGCACATTTTCTTACAAATTTAAAGTAAAAATATCGCACATTTTCTTACAAATTTAAAGTAAAAGTATCGCACATTTTCTTGCATATTACCATTGCTAGAGTGAAACGATGCTTGAATGTTACCGTTGCTAGGGCGCATCCGTAATCCGGATGTTGGAATCGGTCTTGGGAGAGGACGTCTTCCTCGATGGACTCAGTTCGTACCTCAGAAAGCACCAGTATGGAAATGCAGAAACAGATGACCTCTGGGCTGCCATGACGACTGAGGTCAATGAGCACAATACCAACTACTTATTATGTTTAGTTAGCGTTTACTAAAAGTGGCCAATAAGTTTGGTATCAGTATTGTGTTCTTTGATTTATTATTATTATTATTTGACAATTTATATAGTGCAATAAGCATGGTGAAGGCCAAAGTCAAGAGCATTTTACAGGGGGCACTTTTTGAAGATATTGAATAAGTGCGTCTTTAGTTTCTTTGCAAACAGTTTGGTGGAGGTCGCTTTAGTCACTTCCTCTGGTAACACATTTCATAGTATGGGGTTCCCTCGCGTGACAGATCTCTCGCCAAGATTTTTACTTCCTTATTTTTTCTTGTGTATTTAGAATAGTTTATTTACTTATTTCATTCGTTAGAAAAGCTTGTATGGTGCTATGATTGCCAGTGAAGTATTGGTGAGAGATGAAATTAAGGAATTGAACAATATCATGCATGTTTGCATTCCTCTTTCTTCTCTCACTGATGAAAGTGGTAACCAAAAATAAGATTATCTAGGAAATGTCACCAGTAGCTGCATGCTGTCATGGTTTTTAAGGTTTTACTCATAAATTAATTTTTATATAGAAGACTTGAAGTAAAAAAATTTGATCCATAAATATTTTTATGAAGAATTTAACTTGAAATATTCTCTGATTTAAATCATTTCTTGTAAGGAGTCTATTTTAAACTTCAGTGAGTGGATTTTTACTTTGCACTCGTCCAAAGATTAGACTTTTGATTGTTAAATTTTTCCAAAAGACAGTTTTCCGTGATGATGATGATGATGATTATGTACTTTTTAAAGTTATATCTAAAAAATGTCTAGTGCAGTGACAGTGTCAATACTGCATATAGTAAGAGATCTCACTATTGTATATTTTTCTGTCAAAGTAAATTTATATTGGTTGGGAGTGAGATTGGGAATTTTAGAAAGTAACAATCTTCAATTTGAAGGTTGTTTTAAAGATGGAAGTGTTGTTGGCAAATTTTGAAAGAAGTCTGAACAAATTTCTTTTGAGACTTTCAATCAGGTGTATTCTAAATTTCTTAAACTTCTGGCATTAATTCTGATGTCAGTTTTTTAGTCAGACGTGTCATAGAAAAACTAATAATGTATTTAAATTATTTAAGTTAAAAGATTGGTACAATGACAAAAATTTTAAATCACAATGCATCAGACATGCTTTATGATTCATTAATTTGATAGAAACAGTTCTTGAAATGTTTGCCATAAGAACTGATTACTTTGTTTTGCGAGCACAAGCTCATACTTCTATATTGCATTCAGTCTGTTTGGTTAAAGGTTTGAAATTCACCCAATGCTGATTGGCAAGATGAAATTGAGTATATATTATAAATTGGGCAAATGAGTATGTATTATAATTGGACAATGACTAGAATTCTACTTTTTTAATGTTTTGAAAATTTTTATTTGACATAGATTAGATTAGAGGAGATAGTTCATTAATAGGCGCACTTAGCACAACATCTATGTAGAGCAGCAGAATGACAGATTGAAAACAGTAACAATTTAAATGTGGACATCAAAACAGTTTTTATTTTCATTTTTGATCTGTTACTGTGATTTGATCTGTGCATGATCTGTTTGTTTATACAGATGTCTGATTATCTCTAAAAATGTTCTTTTTAAAATTGATTATTTATGCAGAATTATGAAATATATTGATTTGTTTTGGTCTGAATGAATTTGATAATATTCGAAGTGGATTGCCCTGTGTAGATGCAGAAGGTGAATAAGGATCTGAACGTGAAGGAGATGATGGACACTTGGACTCTGCAGATGGGCTACCCGGTCATCACAGTGTTGCGGAATGGCCAATCTATTTCAGTGTCACAGGAGAGATTCCTTTACAACCCTCGGACTAACCAATCTGATGAGTTTCCTTCTCCATTTGGGTGAGCTTAATTTTAATGCATCTTTCTTGTGTCTCTTTCTCTTTTCATACACTTTCTGTGCATGACAAGTGAGTATGTGCACAATAAGGAACTTTATACTAAAATATATTGTAATATTTAAATAGTAATGCATACCTTTGATCAGCAATTTATTTATTTTTACATTCTGTATTAATGCTACAGTTAATTCTAGTATTCTGATATCATCTGCAGAATAGTGTTTCCATGTTCTGTATTGCTTTGCATATCGGCTGTGAGATTGAACTATGCGTATTTTAGAAAGAGGTTTATAGTTTGTTTTATTGATGTTGTCTTGTCTTGTGCAGAACTAATTAAGGCAGATTAATTATCGTTTTTTCTTTTCTTCCTGCATATGACTGTATTTCTAATGTTCAAATGCAGTAGTTTGTTTTGTTATTTTGTTGTCATAAGCAGTGCTACCTCTCACTATTTTTGTCATCTTTGTGTGTTAGCAAACTTACAATTAGCATAGAAAATGAGCGCTGTCTTTTCATTATTGGTTGATATTGTATTCTTGTAGCTGTGCAGCTCTTTTTATTTTGATAGTTAAGTTAGAGTATTTAAGATTATACCTGCTGCTTTCTTACCTTAAATACTTTTTATATGAACAGTACAGAGTTTGTTTGTTCCAACTCAATATTTTACTTATAGCTATGTGATGTTAAATAAATAGGGTGCATGCTATTATATGTCTGCTATGTCTGATGTTATTATTTGTTTGGATTTTAGTTACAAATGGTTTGTTCCATTGACCTACATCACCCAAAGTAATCCTTCAATAGTTCAGCCTGTTCAGTGGATGAAGAAGGACAGCAGTAAGATAGGAATTTGATTATGATTTTCTTCTATTGTTTGGAGATTTTTATTGGCTTTTGCCATTCTTCATGTATTGTAAATGTTTGTAATAGTTGGGTTCTCAGTAACAATTTTAATTTTATAAATTTTAGCTTCAGCAGTTAATCTTATTGGCGATGAAACATCATGTAACTTGACATTTTGCAACACTTGCATTTTGTAAAGTGCTATTTTAAAGCCATTATGGTTTTTGACAATCTTAGCAGTTCATAGCGTCTACTTTCCACTCTTGCAGCAATAATTATAGTTTATCATTTGAAATTCTTTCTAGAGCATTTGTTGTCTATAAACAGGTAAGAAACTGAGCAGTGATATCAAACTTAGCTTTGCATTAGTCCAGCTATGGATTGGATTAATATTCTTGTGAACATTCTCAAACCAATTATTACTGGTCTGGCAAACATCCACTCTTTATTTAACTTATCATTCTCAGCTGTTCCCATCGGACATGAAAATTACCAAAGTTATCTCTATGTTTTAAAATAGAGATCCTCGTTTCATAAATAATTATAGACCGCTCTCCATGGACATGTTGCTAGAGCTGACCCAGGGCAGAACCATGCCTAAGCCCTCTATGCCATCATTCACAGTCTTCCAAAGACCTGAAAAAGGGTGGTGGGCAGGCCCAGAACAACCTGGACAAGAACAATCGAGAGAGACTTGGCCCAACACAACATTGGCCTTCCTACGGTGTGGAAGTGGATGCAGGATAGAGATCTATGGCACTGGACTCTGGAAACAGCAACGAACCACTAGTGGGCATGCTAAGAAGAAAAAGAATCTCTATATTTCCTGCCCTTCCTAAAATCTTAGAAAAACTAGTTTATAACAGACGTAACAACTTTTTAGCTAAACATGACCTGTTATATCACAACCAGTATGGATTCTGAAACAATCATGATACTCATAGCATGCATTGCAAGAATTAAATCCTGGGCTGAGGCAAATCGGTTGGCACTGAACCCCGCAAAGATGGAGGTGCTCTGGATCACCACCCCGAAGAGGAAGCACCTAATTAAACATGAGCAATAGAGCAGAATGTTATGGGTTTGAGACCCACAGGAACCCTAGGGCCGACTCAGCCTCACTCGATAAGAGGGCGGTGGTAGAATGAGGAGCAGTGGTAAGAGACTGTGACAAGTCAAACAGGTACACTATGCGGTGCATTAGCCCTATATCCGTGGTATTGCAAGCCTGGCTGAGGGCTATAGCAATGGAGATCAGCACCAACTGCCCTATGAGCCTGTGAGGCTTCGAAAGGACTTTGACTTTTGACTTTTTTGACTTAGTATAAGATTTTCTGTCAAAGGCATATGTCAGAATTAATAAACATATGTGTAGTGTTTTCCATTGACTGAACATATTGCTTTATGTATGGTTGTAATATATGTATATTGCATGATGTGTGATAGAAAAATGTAGTTGTTTTGAACTGGCAACATTGCAGAATATCTGGTAGCAAAAGTTCTGTTATCATTTATCTTTTCAAGTGAGAAAGCCAACACAAATTACTTTCTAATGAAATTGCAATGGTGTTATAATAATGCATAAAATCTATTTATAATTTATTAATTTGGTTCACATCGCTATCTGACTCGTGCATTGTTGCTCTAGAACAGTTTGAATTGACTGATAATCCAAGCTGGATCAAGATGAATGTCAATATGACCGGTGTTTATCGTGTTCATTATGATTTGGATACTTGGCAGGCACTGATACATCAGCTGCACACTAATCATGAAGTTAGTTGCCAAGGAGCCTCTTTTACCTATTACATTTTATGAATTGCAGCTATTAATTGTAACTATAACCTATCACTGTAGTTGTAGAATGGTTGTTGGTGATGGCGGTTGTTGCTGCTGATTTTTTGACAAAGGAGACGCTGTGCTATCAAAACGGCTGTGAAAATTTCATTGAGTTGTCAAGTGATTCTATGATAGACTGTGTTGATGAAACTGATCTTGATTTAAATTCAAAATTTAGGCAGTAAATTCTAATCTGTCAAGACTATCTGAAAAGTCTTTGCTGTGTGTGAATATAGGTGGCATTCTATGAAATACAGTGATGATTAAGATTTTAGACTAATTATATTTATGGAAGTGTTTATCATTTTGCTTTTGACAGCAAAAATTCTGTGATGATTAATTGCATTTCTGCCAGGTCTTCAGTCCTTCTGACAGAGCCAACCTCATAGCAGATGCATTTGCCTTGTCAAGGTAATATAGTCATAAAAGTGGTGCTATATAAATTTTCTATTGCATTACATTGCATCAGTAAGAGCTTTAAATTCACAAATGGTAAAATTTTGCTTAACCCTTTAATCGCCCAAATGCACCCGTATCCTCAACCTGCCAAAGTGCCTAAATATGCCCATATCCTCCAAATTTTTTAAAAATTTTGCACAAATGGGTTGAAAGAGGAATAAAAATTAAAAACATTGGTGTATGCTCATCGTTTTAGCTTTCAAAGAATTCAAGCAATTGCAAGTTGAAAAAATCCAAAATTGCATGAAAATACACAAAAACACTGGTTGCCAAGGACTGTTTCAAAAACATTTCCTGGTTATGAGGGACTTTCCCATTTGGGGGTACCTGAGTGTTGGCGGGTTAAAGAACCTTGTGACCTGAAGATAAATCTATATGAAATCTACAAGGATGTTTATGTTATATTGGCTAGTTTATATTGCCTTATGAAAAGATTTGACTATCTTTTGTTAATGATTTAGGGTTTAAGGCCTTGAAAGTCAGCTTGGTCTACTGTATGCATATGATATGAGACTGCCTCTTTGTTTTTATATGTAAAGCTTATGATGTCTGCAGTTTTGACAGCATGTAGATGATCCTTGAGAATGCTATTGTGGTTATTCTTCATTTGGAATTGCAGGTCGCTTTGGTAGCTGTAATATTATTGCAGAAAATGCTCGGAAAGTAGAAGCAATAAATATTGCATATTTTGTGCATATGTTGTGTTTCATATTTAACCTTATACGTGTTGTTCAATTTAAGTGGGTAAATGTTGGTACAATGCATGTGGCAATTATTGTTGTAAGATGATGAATTGATGTTGCTTGAATTGTCTTTTACTTTCATTTCAGATCTGGACATCTGAACATTACAGTGGCTTTGGAATTGTCTCGCTATCTGAAGAAAGAGACCGAATACGTTCCTTGGCAGATTGCACTCGGCTGCCTTGGATATATTGGAGATATCCTAGAGATGAATCCCGAGTATGAACATTTCACTGTATGTATCCTTTCCATTGCTACTTTGATTAAAGTTTTAAAATTAAGTTCCAACTGGTGCAGACTTTTCAACTCTTGGGGAATGTGATACAGTGATAGAATATTGGTTTATATGGTATTTGTGTGTGTTGAAGCAGTGATATTTAAGTAAGTTAGTAAGTAAGTAAGTAAAGTCAAGATTAATGTGGTGACTAGTCGACAGACTGCGCAAACACATTACATAACTAAATACAGTAACTAATTCTGAATAGCCAGGACTTGAGGCGTTTCTTGAATGTGTCGAGTGACGGAGACTTCTGGATGGATGTCAGCGGAAGCGAAAAGTCGATCACCAACAGTGACGAGACGCGTCCTAGGGACAATCAGTTCAGCCGAAAAGATCTCAGTCTTCATCAACAGTGACGCTGCACAACTCGGTCGCCAGGGACAATCAGTTCAGGCCGATAAAGCGAGACTTGATAGTTTAAACTTAATGCTCTCTGGCACAGACAGCCAGTGCAGATCAATAAGTAGCGGAGTGATGTGCTCGCAACGCGCAGACCGATGAATTAGGCGAGCAGCCCCATTCAGGACTGACTGCAGCCTGCAGAGTAGAGAGACAGGCGATCCAGCGAGGACGGCATTTCCATAGTCTAGTCTGTTGAGGACTAGAGCTACGACCAGCGTCTTGAGGACGGCTTGGGAGACTGACCGACGTAGACTCTTGATCAGCCAGAGAGAGGCGAAGCAGCTTGCAACGGTCTTAGCTGCATGCAGCTTCATCGTCGCTGCACTGTCGAGATAAATACCCAAGTTCCGTACGGATGTGACTGGACGTAGCTCGAGATCGTTAATCCTGATACAGGATTTGGTTCAGAACGTCATGGCTCTGAAAATGTGAGAGGCAGGAATATTTTTTGATGATAGAAGTTTAAATATGAGAACTGTTGTTTTATAAATAGCTTTATAGTTTTAAGGTAGAGACAAAACTGGAGATACTAGGAACATGCATCAGTATCAGTATGAAACCTGGACCATCAAGAATGATGATGATGATGATTGATGATGATATTTGTGATGATGATGATGATGATGATGATGATGATTATTCATTGATGATGATAGTTTTGGTATTTGTCTGTGCATTAATTATTCATTGTTTTTGTTACTCTCCTTGATCATGAGCTACGTCTGGTTTTGAAGAATTGGCCAGTACAACTGTGCATGTCATTTGCTTTTGCACTACTGTATTCTTTTTTCCTTTGGCATTTAGTATTGCTGTGAGTTATGTAATTTTGTGTTGTGTTGTGAATTTAGAAATACTTGCAAGATTTACTCTCAAACCAACTCCGCCAGCAACAGCTTTACCTCAGTGGACAAAGCGTATCTCACATTCAACAGTAAGTGTTAAGCTTTTTGTTAATTTTAAAGTTTCTACTGTTCAAGACAGCGGCATGCTTTTTCTACAGAATTTAAGTTTGTACTTAGCTAGAGTGATACAGAGAAAACTGTCTTTTTGGACTAATCTGGACATTTGGGCACATCTGCCGAATGAAAGATAACAGGAAGATCAGAGCCCTGCTCTAATAAAAAGGAAGGCCACTGAGAATGGCGTGACAACGTTATGAACTGGCGTGGAAGCTCTCTGCAAGAACTGAGTCACAAATCTCTAAATAGAAGGGGGACTGAGAACAAACAGACTGTAAGGATGGCATCACACACCAACTGGCGCTGAGCTCTTGGTTATTGACAATGATGACGACGACAACGATGACGGCGACGATGAGACTTAGCTACGTGAAATTCCTGTCCGTTGTTAAAAACTCTCTGACTGATGATTCATTTGTTAGATTGTTGACGGCATCTATTCTTGGTGAAGCTGTTAGAAGAGGATTCCGTGATAAAGTTGTTGATGATATGAGAGTTATGTTTAATAAATGGATGGAAAATAATGAAACGTGAGTTGATCTAGTTCTTTTTCTTACACCGGATAGTTTATTTGATTATTTTGCAAGTGATTGTAATTGGTGATAATCTGCCTTGATTGTAACAGAATTTTAGCTTTTGTTGTATATAGGTTGGTGTGACAGATGTATCAGATTGTATCTCTGCTGTTACAAATGACCAGTGGTAGTAAACCATTGACCTTATTTATATTGATTGATGATCATGCACCTTTATGCAAGAAGTGCTATTGGCTACTTCAATAGGCACACTCCCTGTGTTGGTTGCAATATACACTTATAACAACATTGTAGGTTAAAGTGAATTTTCAGTATTGGGCATAATTACAGAAATCATCATCATCATGTTCTCTGTCCTGGGACAGGTTCAGGGCTACATTGTAATTACAGAATTAAGTAATTACATTAATTAATTAAGTAATTAAGTAATTACAGAAATAGTACCTATTCTTATGTTTGGAAATTGGCATTATAATTGCAATTTTAGAAACTGGCAGACCTTGTTATTTTTAGGAAATTTTAGTTGTTACAAAAGTTGTATAAGCCTTGGAATGACAGGTTGAAAATAGTAAGAATTAAGCTGGATGTATCTGTTCTGTCACAATTATGATTTGTCAATAACTTTCTGACAACAGGCATGATTCAATATCTCAGAGGCGGAGCGAGGGTATGCGGCGCCTGGGGGCAAAGTGCACCGTTGGCACCCATAACATTGCTGACGAGCAAAAAAAAAAAAGGTCGTCACATCATTTTCGGCGCCCCTCAGTTCTTATGGCGCCCCTCTTCATTTAGTGCTGACAAGTAAAAAAAGTTTGTCATACGTGTTTCTTCTTCTTTATTATGCGTTTCACTTACCCAAATACCAGATTTTGGCGCCCCGCACCTCGGCGCCTGGGTCTCCCCCTGCCCCCTCGGTCCGCCTCTGCAATATCTGGATCGTGTTTAAGTTGATATATCTATTTTGATTCTTGCTATTTCAGTCTGTTGTTCGGAAGCTTATGTGACATTACAAACTTTGTTGATTTGTTTCGCACAGATGCCTTGATTGTTGTAAGCATACTTTGTAATGGATTAGTAGAGGATACTCCATAGTAACTCTTCATATTTTGTAACACTCATAGTGTAAGTTTACAATATTGTTTTGTTTATGTTTGACAGTATTGATCCAAACTTAAAGAGTGTTGTGTATGTCGCGGGTGTGAAATACGGAGGAGATGTAGAATGGAATGTCGTCTGGCATCAGTTCCTTCAGACTCATACTCCATCGGAAAAGAGCAAATTACTTCATGCACTGGCAGCTACCAACGATGGACTCAGACTGAGCAGGTAGCTATGGGCATAAAACTTCCCTCTCTAATTTTCTGCATACTTGCAAAACTTCCACTTCTGTATTGGAAACAGCATTGAAATTTTGCCATGTTACTCTGATTGCCACCAATGTGTTGCTAATCAATGCTTAATTGCCCTTAGATTTTCTATTAATGTTTATTTATTCGTTATGTTGTTTATATTTTTCCACGTCTTGCAGATTTCTGCTGTTAGCTCTCGATGAATCCAAAGTCAGAAGTGCTGAGACACCATCTGTAATTCAGTCAGTAGCTAGCAATCCAGCTGGTCGCATACTTGCGTGGAGATTTGTTCGGTCCAATTGGAATACTTTCTACAGCAGGTCAGTTCAGAAGTGATATTCTTCTTTGAGCTCTATAGCCACTCTCCTTAAGGCTTTTTGATGACCATTCTGGGATCCGTCATAATGCCAGTGACCAATTTGACCACTCGTCTTTCTGACTTAGATGAGTGAAGCTGCAAATATGCCAGTGACCAATTTGACCACTCGTCTTTCTGACTTAGATGAGTGAAGCTGCAAATAATAGCTTGAGAGGCAAGTTTATTGTATTTACCTAACTTTGGTCTTGAGTCAAAAGTGGACTGCAAGCACTTTCCAAGTTACACGTGGAACCCATTGCAGGCATTGGTTGAAATGGCTCACATTGAATTTCTCTTGCTGAAATGTAATGTGAAAGTGATGTCCTGCAACAGAAACTATGCATGCAATGTTGGTTGTTTAGAATTAAAGTTTTTCGCTTATTATAGTAGTTTGCATCTGAAGTTACTGGTGCTTCACATTTGAATTACCGTAAATGCACAATATCGGAAGTTAAAACTTATAATCATGCCTGACAAAATGTATCACAGACTGCCCAGAAGCTTGCAGTTTTGAGTTGTTCGTTTAAAATGATTTGTTTTTCTGACAATCATGTGTTTTATGCTTTTTCTGAAGATATCACAATGTGATGATGAAGATGAAAAGGATCATTTTGACTGTTGGCGGTCATTTCACGACTCAGTTTGACTACGATGAGGTAAAATCATGTTGCATTTTCTATAGTTTCATTATGTTGCAGGTTTAAGTTTTTCTGCCAATTTGTAAAGCTTCAGTCCTATTTGCTAAACTCCCTGCTGTGTTTCCAATAAGATTATAATAAATTGTTTATAACAGTTGTCCTAGTATGAAGAGGATGAAATGAAATCAGTAACTTTTTAACATCAACCAGGAACCATAAATGCCATATCAAGAAAATTCTGTAGATTTGAGTACAGATTAATATAGTCTTCCCGTATTGACAGTCCTTTAATTAAAAGTAAATGTTGAATCTTCTGCATAGAAAGTAAAAGGATTTGTTGTTTCTGGAAGTTCAAGTTTATTTTGGTAAAAATATTCTGTGAGATGTAACATAAAGAATTACATGTTGACCTACCATTTGATCCTATAATAAAATTGCCACCTTAGCTAATAAATATATTAACTTATGATACTTTTGTTAAGTTTTGACAATTAGTTCTTACAAGTGCTTTTATCAGAATATATTGCATTGTTCAGCATAATTGTCATATTCAGAGATGGGGTACAATTCTATTGTTCAATTCAATTGTTCACATGTTGGGAGTTTGTTGAAATTCACCTTTTTAGTCCAGTGTATGTGATTAGGTTTCTTTTATATCAATAAGGTAATTACAGACCCTGTTGTATCATTCTATATTCAAATAAGATTTTGTATTTTCGGAGTAGTGTACTTTTGATGATTTTATATTAATATTGATGGCAGTTGCCTATAAATGTGCATGCAAAGAATTTAATCCACAAGATTCAAATCTTCTGAGTAGCTTTGAGACAGCAGCAACATATTTTAAAGCAGAAGTCTTCATGCATATATGACCCAGACTAAGAAACGTCAATAATTATAATTCATTATCCTTATGGAGCATGTTCTGGAGCAATAAAAGACGAACAGCGGACAATGATCTAGTGAAGTCAAAAAGTGAACTGCAGAAAACACAAGACGTGATTTTCTTTGTCTAAGCATGATTTTGTTTTTTTCTTCGTGAATGAACGCACAACATATTGGTAATTATAATTAATACTCTTGATTTATGGAACTTTGGTAGGTAAAGAATTTCTTTACAAACAACCTTCCCGATGAGAATCTTAGATCAGTATCACAAGCTCTGGATAGAATTGAAATGAATATTGACTGGACAACAAGAAATGAGGCAGTTGCGATCAATTGGCTGAAACGGGCCACAACCAAATACTGACTTGATGTTTTCATTCGATGGACGTGTCTTGTGATAACTTCAGATGAGTTAATCGATAGTTGAATTTCTAAACGTTTGCTGTAAATCTCATGTGACTTTGTTGCATTTCTTATTTATAAGCACGATATTCCAGATTACTGAATGGCGTGGACCTTATGACCCATTATTTAGGGTAAGAGTAGAGTTCTTGGAAGGAGCTTTTGACAGCTGTAAGTTTTCTTATTTTGTTGGCCATTGGTGGTTTTGCGTTTGTTGTTGTGAATCCACTGGTGTAATTTCCTGTCAAAGTTGTATAAATTTGATCAGCATAAGATATTATAAAGATAAGCATTGTCTGTTATACAACTAAGTTGAAAATGTCTGATCTGTCATGATTGATTATATATATATATATATATATATATATATATATATATATATATATATATATATATATATATATATATATTATATATATATATATTATATTATATTCTTAATTCTTATATATACATTTTGTTCTGTATCGTGTTTTCTGTTAGTTTGTTAAAATTTTAATTATGCCTATTTCTGATTACTGCTGTTAGAGACATATTGATTCATTTACAGGTAATGTTACAGTAAGGGGCTTAGGGCTTAGTTGTATCACTGCTTCCCAGCCATCTCTAGACAGCTTACTCCAATGATGTGTCATGCCTATTGAAAAATATCAACAGCACTTGCCATATTCCCATTAGGCCAGATTAGGAAGCCAAAGGTTTAAATTCTGTGCTTTTTAGTGGAGCTGACAATAGTTGTTTGTAATCTTGTAGACATTTTTAATTTTCCTAATTTTACCTATATTGTAATTCATTTTAAGTAGAATTTCTCAGGTTTTATTTAGAACTATTATCCTGAATTTTATCACAGGGAAGAGATATGCGTCACTGAATTGTTTAGTTAAGTGATCGGCAACTTTCTGGTAGTACTGTGCCAAAGTTGGAGTTCCAATTCATTCTGCGTGCCAACAACCTATAAGTGGCAACCCAAGTGTGTCATAGTTAAAATAAACACAGTAAGCAGTTTGAGTAGTTTATATAAAACATGATCTTATTTAGGATCTGGAAGGTTCATGGGCCCTCGCACTATCAATACACCATGGTAAATTTTTGGTCTTCGGGTGCCACTGAAAATTGCTGTGCTTGCTGCCTTAGATTGCCAATGTCTGGTTTAGTTGAACAACTGAGTTAAGATGGTGAGTAATTAATTTTTATGTGGTTCAGGCCCGCCCGAAGTGGGGGTGCAATGCACCCCCTGGAAAGATGGTCTGCACCCCCTGTATCCTGAAATACATGGGGTGCAGAGGGTGTGCAGAGGACCTTTATATTGCTTGTCAAGCTATTTTTAAGGTAAAATCAAATCGAGCGTTGATGACCTTTGTTTGCTTGTCAAGGATTTGAAAGAGACAAATTTAACTTCGGAAAAATTTGCACCCCTGACCAAAATTCGTTCTGACGGCCCTGGGTTAGTTGGTTTTGAATTATGTACTCTGTTATTATTGTGACTATGTTGTAAGGGATGCATTACATATATTAGTAACTATTATACATTGGATAAGTATGACTGATGTTTTAATTTAATTCATTACTAGAAAGATGCTCGCTTAGCTCGCGCTCAGTGCAGGATAATACTAATCCATACCTATACCTACCGGTAATACCCAATCATTGAATTCATGCTGAACAACATTTCAATGATCGCCACCTAGCCAAGCTCTGCGCCACATAATAATTAGGCCTATGTACGTTAAAATCACGCAACTGTGGCCATTTGTGACGCTGTACACGTATTTTTTGTGTACGTTAAAATGTACGTTAAAATTGCGCAACTACCTCAGGCTGCGAACAATTGTTACATAGCAACGTCGTCGCACGCCCAGCCCTCTGACGCTGCAATGACTCGACTAAACCGTGTTAACTCCTTCGCCTCGATCCCTCTGTGCGTATTTTCCCATGTACCCTGAGCTCCTGGAGAAAATTAGTGGGTTGTTCTCTAGCAAGGTGTGCAAGCGGTCGCTCTAGCCCCTTCTGAATGGGTGCAACAAATGACACATTCCAGGCAACAATAATTGGTTCTTGCGCCGAGACGGGGAACAATGGTGGTGACAGGTGGGCGGTCAAGTCAGCTATGCATGGAAGCTATTGAATGGCGTGCCACTATTACTGACACATTCTTCTGTCCAATGGATTGCTCCTCGCGTTTCCACGATCAATGAATGGTCGACAGGTGTTCGTTCTGCAGGTTCTCCAGATACACAATGGGGCCCCAAAAAGGGCCTTACGAAATATGGGAAAAGACGAGAAAGCCTCAAAACTGGCCTTGCAAGTCGAAGGGGTTAAACTACGATTCTACGAACAATTGTTACCAATAGCAACGTCGTCTTCGAACATCGTCCACCAACGCATCGCGACGTAAGGACTAAACCGTCTACCAATAGTCAACGCTCACCCACCAACGCATCGCGACGTAAGGACTAAACGGTCTAAACCGTCTACCAATAGTCAACCAATCAGAACGCTTGAAGGTAGACAGAGAGACATACAGATAAGGATTTTAATATGATAGATGGTACAGTGAGCAATGTGAATTTGACCACTATTCTATTTTGGGTATTTTGAATCCTATCTGTCCTACACGAGGGTTTTTAATGTGCTGCATTTTCATCCATTTTTTTCCGCACATGCCATGTCTGCATAAATATGCAGCAATTGTACCTGCATTATTTGCTATTTTCGTCACATATATAGGTGTAAATTTACAGGGGATCAGTGCCTGTTTGGATGACCTCTTTTGGCTCGTCAGCTTTTTTTTACCGAAAACCACCACAATTTTTGCAAATATGCAAGGTGCAGCAGTTCTTTTTAGGGTGAAGGACCACTTGGAGATATTGAGCTTACATGGCACACCACCTCCATTATTTAGTAGTATTTAACATGTGGCTCAAATAAAGTACACGTCATTTCAGGTAAAAAAAAGGAACACAAAATCGACTCATAAATTATTAATATCATGCTGCCATCTAGTGAGAAAAATAAAACATATATTGACCAAATTTGTCTGGAGTTTTAATTTTTAAAATATTAGGCTTTGCTCACGGACCACCAGACAGATGGTCGCGGACCACTGGCGGTCCGCAGACCACAGGTTGAGAATCACTGAAATAGGCACATAAGTTGAACATTTCCGCATATTTAATACCTCCGAGTCCCACATATTTCCCAAGAAATTGACACATTAAATGCACAGTCCTAATTATTTGAATTAACCTTTTTAGAATATATTCCTTTGTTCATGATAGAAATGATATTTGTTGATGTTTATTGAGTTTTTAGAATCTGTTGCTGTAATTTTGTAATACAGGACATTTGCATTTTACTGGTAGATATATATATCAAATATCAGGAAGAATTCCATTTCCTGCTTATTGTTTTTTCCATTGTTGTAGATTTAGATTACGGTACTGGCAAAAGGGCCTACTATATGTGTAACATTTTTCATTTCTTACCCAGGTTTTGTATATTTAATATGTTGTGAGAAATGTTATATAAATTATGTTGTAAGTTTTCAACAAGAATTTTACTGAAGGTATCTTGATTTGAAGTTCAGTAAAATCCAAGTACCGTTACAAGTCAATTCCAAAGGTCAGACTGCTTTTTTGCAAAACAGGAGTCTGGCATTTACTATTTGATTTCAGAAATCCCAATTATTTTGTTTATGAACTGCTGCTTTTCTTGATAAAATACAGGTACAGCAGGTTATTTTTGGAAGAATTACCGGCAATGGGGTGCCCTAAATAATATTTATGCAAGTTGTTTCAAAGTTTACAAAAGTATATATTGGGTCAACTTTATGCTATATAACAAGCAATGGATGGAAACCAATGGAAGGATAAGTTTTTATTCTTTTTGACCTAACTAGAGATCAAACTGCTGTAAATAATTATAATATAATAATATGCTGAGTTTTAATTTGTTTTGTAGGATTAGCCTGTTAGAACCATTATGAAAACGTTGTCAAATAACATAGTTTTTTACAGCTTATAAATTAACAACTTCAAATAAACTGAAATTTCTATACCCGGTACTCCCAAAATCTATAATAAGTATATACTCCAAACCAGATAACCCAAAAATTATACAAGCCAATTTAATATTCAGTAGCACTAAGTCTCAGTATTTAAAAGCAATTGCACCAAACCCAGAATATAACATCATGGCATAAAAAAATCACAGGTGGGACACAAAAAATGTTGGTAGACACAGATCAAACCTATATTCTCTTACAACATATGTGTTTGAAGATTTGTAGACGTATGTGAAAACAGATGAATAGTTTTTTCTTGATGCATAATAAGCATACTTTGTCAAATTCATCTCAGTTCAACCCCAAAGAGATAAAATTGCAGGAATCATGGGTTAAATTTTATAGTCAAGAAGATACCACATTCTTAATGTTTAAAAATTTCTTAATATTTTGCTGGTGGATTTTGAACACTATCGGTCAATACCTTTATTAAAAATTGTGCTACTAAAGCTATTGTTATTCATTGTAACAATTCTATTTATTCATTGTGTGTGTTGGCGGTTTCATTTTAATTTTTGATCTATCATTCTCACAACATACTGGTATTAAATTTTTTAGAGATTTTATTGTTTACAATAAATTAGATTTTACTTCATTTATCATTTTGTTTATTTGAATAAAAATAAAATACTTCAGGTCCCATAATTTTTTACACATTTTCCAATTTTCTGATAAAGACTATTCACTGATGAAAAGACGAAGCAATAATTTCAAAATATTTAATTTAATATATTTAGATCTTTCGTACGCTTGATTTGTATAGTTCACCATGGACTCGAGGATTACTGTGTCCGATACAATTTCAAAATGAACTATCACTCGTGTCTGGAATGCTGTCGAAATGCTCGAGCGTTTCTTTCTGAATCATCAGATTCAGATGGTATCCTGCTTTCCAGAGGACTAGTAAGAGAAGTTGCACTGTAATATTACTCACTGTTTGCATCACCTGGTTGTTCTTCTCTATTGCTTCCCTGTGTTAAAATTTGAACAGCAGACAAGTTGCTTTGCAAAGACTGAGGTTCTTCTTCGTTTTGAAGACTCGCGTGGAACTCTGTCGCAAGGTTTTGAGATGCTTCGGGCGAATTTCTGTTCTGACTTAGCACAGGCACTGTTGCTGGAGTGGCCCCCTCTAACCGAGGAGCTGGTACACGATTGTTATTCGTGCGTTCCTGAAGATCTGCCTGCTGAAGAATGGCTGGCAACTCATAATGGTGAAAGAAATAGATAATGGAATGCTGCATCAAAACAAGCATTAAAATACACTGTTTTACATTTAAGTGCTTAATTTGAATGCAATAGTCTAACCCTGAAAATACTCAATCACTTGGTAACGTAACAAAAGCAGAATCGTTACTCTGGTATTGATAATTATGGGATCAGTAATAGGTAAAATTCTCTCAAGTGCAGTGGAAGTAAGTTCTTTTTAGCCTGCACTTTCAGCATCTGTTCTTCCTAGCAGCCAAACTGGTCAATGACATCAAAAGCTCTTAAAATAGTTGATGCGGTAACAAAAAGTGATTTTCCTTCATCAATTACAAACTTGTCGTTATTAACTGTTATAAAGTTAGCTACAACTAACCAGGGCATACTGGCCACGTAGTGGCCTGGGAAATTTCCATGGCCCCTGAGGGTAAATACACTATGGTCCAGTCCCTAAACAGCATACTGTTTATTACCATATTGTTTCGGTATCTTGTCACAATAGGCCTATGTTAGTTTGTCTCATGCAATGTATGAAAACTGGACCACATCAGAATAATTAATCAACTTCAGCAGAAATTTCATAACCGTGACTGATGGGCCCCTGAGGTCAACAATTAATGCCCATTTTGTAGCCCAGTACACCAATGAAACTAACCATAATAAAGATCCAAGATGTGAGCAACGCGAGTCCGCTGAACTGGCCTTTGAATCGATAGTGATGGGCATAGAACGCAAAGTGATACAGGAAAAAGAACCTGAAAATCACGGCCAATCGCCAGCAAAATGAAAAACTTCTCTTTTCAAACAATACCATCACATATACATAATTACGCTACCAACGTCATTCTAAAGAAATTCCTAAATAATATAACCCTTAAAATCGTCATGAAAATGGCATGTAACAACACATAAAAAGAATCTAAATGCTTTATCCAATTGCACATGTATAATTAAATTCTACATACTGATTTCAATGAGCAACTGAAGAAACAAGTAAGCAACATAGATTCTATTACAGTGAAACCCGCTTAATCGCATACCGTTAACTGCATAACCTGCATAATCGCATAACAACATAAAAACCCGAACCAGTGTTTTGTGTATCAGACGTCCCGGTTATTCGCATAGCCCTGTTAATCGCATAAGCAAGGCTCGCACGGCACCTATGCAATTAAGCGGGTTTCACTGTATGTCGATTCATTGAATTCATCACATACACTTCAATATTGTACCTGGTAAAAGGTTTTAGTTCTGCTCATAAATTGGATTTAATTTTCTTAGATTCTGTCTGCATACTTCTCTTTGGATTATTATCTGTTTAAATAAATAAATTTATATAATTGACTCTCTAAATTTGTTCAGTGCATCTTCATTGCTTGCAGCAGACTTTCGGATCTTTCCTTAGAATACTATTTAACTGGTTCCTTACTAACACTGGCTGGCATTATTCCTCTTACACTAAGCACACAGTCCGTATTAATTGCAAACCCGTGTTATCCTCGCCTAAAGAAATCCATCAAATCTCAGCTAGACCTCACCTATGGTGATCTGCGTCCATGTAATCCAAGACCAAATTAATGTATAGATAAAGACTGATTTGTTGGAACTTATTTATAAACTTGCTTGCACTGCACTATTTAGAGACAAAGATTTTTAATTACAGGCCTGTCATCAATAGAAATCAACAAATTTATGTACAGATATAAAGCTATGCTTACCTAAGCCAATGCCTTTTGCTAATGCTCGTATGGCAACAGACAGCATCGAACTGGTCGGCTATCCAAACGATCAAAATAACGTAGAAAGCAGTTGTTGTATCGTTAAAAAATTCAGACATAATTGCCTCCATGCCTAGGAATATATAACAGATAAATACTACAGTAAAATAATTTGGCAAATGTGTTACTATGTAAATCAAGATCACAAATATTGGAATGACAGTAGTGCAGAATATTTCTCAGAAGCAAAAACTTTGGCACACGGCTAATTGACACACTGTTTCTTTCATCCATTGTAGCAACTGATTATAACAGAAGACAATGCAGAGTACAGTGTGTGCTTGAATTGGTGTTGCACCTACAATTGTACAAAGATTTTACATCAAGTTACGTCTATAGATTGAAAAAGGCTACATGTGAAACTTTGACATATTTCAAGAGAATGTACCAAAATGAAATACCACATTAACTTCTTTTAAAATATATAAATGAACACATTATACCTTGATATATGCCTGGAATGCCCGGTAAGTCACACACACACACACACACACACACACACACACATGTATGCCAGTAGTCCTTTAATGCTGGCCATTATACTCTCCCACCTCTAATGGTGAACTTCAGGAAAAAAGGTGCACCCGTAGACTTGTTGCCTGTATGGTCTGGCACTGAATCCCCGCTTCTTTGCCATCAGCCCAAAGGTGGCTAAACCATACATCGGCAGACGGTGGCCAGCCTTTACCACCGAATCTGTGGTTACCTTTGCAAAGTTGCCATTGCTACGGTACTCGTGTTTATGACTGCCGTCGCGTGAAGGCTGAGTCAACTCCAGGGCTCCTGCCAGTCTCAAACTTGCTTCCATCAGCTCTACATTACAGGCCTCTGCTGCTACCACCATTCTATCTTCTCATCCCATGCCACAATATGCACACACATACAAATTCATGTACTATTCAGTTTATTGTCCTTAACAATCTACTTACCAACAAGGGCCAGGATGACAGTGAGCAACGGGGCTGCAGGAAAGTAAGTAATGCGATTTAACTCTAACATCTGAATCAGGTCAACTGTAAGCAAAACAATCATATTGATGCTAACTACAATGCTACATAAACCAATAATACAAATTTTCATGTATAAGGCATTAAAAAATTGGTGCCCATCAATGATGTAACCGATTTTAACCCTCACAGAAAATCTAGCATTTATAAGCAAGTGCACAGCATAAAAGTGATCAACAAAGCACTTGGATATACATGTCTTTCCAGAGCTCAAAAACCATTGTTTCACGTTGACCATGCTTACATCATTTGAATGAACAATTTTAGAATATAATTCCTTTGTTCATGATTGAAATGATTTTTTTGTTGATGTTTATTGAGAAGTTTAGAATCTGAGTGAGGTTTTAGCATTTACTTACGAATGAAGACAAATATCTGATGATGAGAATATCTTAGTAACATTGACACAGCCAAAGTCTATACAAATAATAAAACATCTCTCAATATCAATTATGTGAACAATAATTATTAAATCCAGAAGCTTAAAAACATTGAACATAACAGTCAAGCAAAAGAATAATGCAGCAAAAAATCTAGCATTTCTTAGTTACATCTGGTATATGCAACAAGGTACAGTAGAACCTCGTTATATCAAAGTTCAAGGGACCGTAATAAATACTTCAACATATCCGAGGTTCGATAAATCCGATTCCTGTATCATTAACACTTTTGGCAGGACCGACGCTCCAACTTCGATATAAACGTGATTTCGATATAAGCGAGTTCGATATAACGAGGTTCTGCTGAATATATCAATCTACAAAATTAACCTCAACTTAAACAAACATATCAGCTATCAACGTAATTTTATAAATAAGTTATTTCCAACTTTTATCTCTCTGCCATGCTATGAAATTTCTTGCACATATTGTTTAATAAACTGTCGCCATCGTCACAATACGAAGAGAATTCACGTACGAAAACGATCATGATAACTGAAGCAACAGCACACGATGTCTTCGACATCCACAGACTAATGAAGCGATAGTGTTCACCGGTCACAACGTTTCGCAGATATCCTGAGAAAATGTGAAACAGCAACTATAATGTAATGTGGAATTTGTATAGCGCCTCTTCTATTTCTACTCAGAGGCGCTCCTGGCATTGGAGTCGCAGGGTAAAGTAGTGAGACTTTAGCTTCCACATTGAGAGCAGAGCGATGGAGTAAGAAGTGATTCCCGAATGGATGGGTTCAAGGCATTCCAGAGGGAGGGTTCAGTCAATGCAAAAGCCAGACGCTGAGTAAGAGCAGTGCGTGATCTGGGGATATAAACATTCTTCTGATCAGTGGAGCAAACAACAGCCCTGCACGTCAATGCAAATAATATGAAAAATCAAGTAAAAATCTGAAGCTGAAACTGATTACAAATTCATATAGAACAAGCAATATGCATTCAACTATATATAAGGCAATTTCATCGATTTCAAACAAGTATTTGATAGCATAAAACATGAAGAATTACGGCAAGCACTAAGACACTACGGTATCCCAGAGAAGCTAGTGAAGCTCATAAAAACTTAAATAGTAAAACACTGAGCAGAGTGAAATTTAATGGGGAACTAACAGAATGGCTTAAGATAACAATTGGACAAGACAAGGATGTGGCATATCCCCTCTACTATTCAACATAAAACTAGAGGTGGTAATGCAAAAACAGTAGAAAACAGAAAAGAAGAAAATGCTGGAGTAAAGATATACGAACAAACAATCAATAATTTAAGGCGTGCAGATGTTGCTAAGTGATGTGCGATAGTTCCAAAAAAGATGATTCTGAAAAATCCTTAAGAAGCAATCAAACATAACTGCATGCAGTCAAGTCTGAAGGCATCATCAGTGCATGGCGAATTTCAAAGCAAACGTTTAAAGCAGCAATTTCATGAATAATAATCTACAGTCACAGTTGATTAGCAAGTGGAATGTTGCAAGTGCTAAACTAATGATGCCTATGAGGCCTGCAGTCAAGTCAAGTCATTGTGCCATCGTCGCTTGGCGACGGTTGGCTACAAGAATCGGCCTGTTTTCTCCATCGCAATCTGTCTTGTGCTGTGCGTAGTAGACAGTCTCCATAAAGGCCAGTCCATGTCATAATGTTGTCAATCCAGCATAATATTAAGACCATATCATTGGATTGAAAATGAGATCTTGGCATAGAGCTCGCACGTCCACTTATCATTTGCTTTGTAACTAACCTTCACTGGATTCCTTCTCTGCCAAGTGCTTTATACTCGACATCAGAATGCTGTCATAACCAAGGAATTCATCCAGAAGAAAACTACTGAAGCCATCTCCAAAGCATTCATCTTTCGTTGGGTCTAAAAATGTAGACCAAGGTTGCATATTCAAATACATCGCACTCAACATACTCAAGAAACTGCAATCAATCCACTTCCATATTTACGTAAATCTGAAAAGCTATATTCTGATTTATTAAATTGAATATATCAATACAATTATTTACAAGATAAAGAATGCTATGTGCACATGAAGTTGATAAACCACGACTACCTGCATACACAGCCTCAACATAACTTCACTAAGCACAGATTTGCATTGCACAGACTTAATAAATAATTTGATCTAAAACTAACGGCAAAAACAGCACTAAATCAAACTGAAAATGTACATGCAAATGCATTCGGCAGAACTTGTTCTTCCTATGCATCAGCATCGCCGACATCTTTCTAAACATTTACAAAGCCCAGTGTCTTCGAGTATTCTAAAACCGAGGGCGCTACATAAATTTCACAGCGTAGGCAATTTCGTAAAGTAATCACAGCATCTACCTAAAGTGACTAGCATAACGGTGACATTGAGTGCCTGTCGTGTCTTTGGAGAGAGCCGCAATAATCCATACTCGAGGGAATATTCAATTATGTACCTTTCCTCAGGCCAAACTGAAACAAGTTAAAATCAGAAGATTGTAACTATTAAAATTATGTTACAAGTAACAGTAATCTTGGCAACAGGCAAATTATCTCAGGAAAAATGCAATCAAAGTATCACATTCAAATTGTCAAATATATTACTGCATGTGCTCTTCAATTATACTAAGTTCAAACAATGAGACTTTTAATAATGCTCTGGTAGACAACATGCCTACAAGCTGATTCAATCCGGACTAAAAAAAATTCAAGCGAGAAGAATGTGCGTAAAAGACAAATGACTACTAGCTTCTTGACTGGGCAAAATGATGGTGAATTGTACAAAAATCCTGTTTCTATGACAGAAAAATTGAATCCACCACACTAAATTGTAAAACATATTAAAATTAAGTAAAATCGTATAATTATTATCATCATTATATAATACAACTATTGTTATTACTACAGTCATTATTATTGCTATTACTATTACGAATTTGTATTCTTACCAACAGATAAAAGCATTTCTAGCTCAGAAAGAGTTGCAAACAATGGGTTCTGTTCTTGAAGTTTCTCATCAGCATCTAATGCGTCTGAAACAGTCTCGTTTGCCTCAAAACTCCAATCTGACCTTTCTACGTCCACTTCTGTTGATGGTTCTTCAGTAGACCTGGTGTCATTGCTGTCTGAACCGACCTCCAATGCCTCAATGCGACCAACAGTATCTTTATTTCCATTTGCGTTCAAGAACTCATCTACCATAAAGCCGTGGTACTCATTCTTATAAGAATTGAAGATGGTGTAGTTCTCCGGCTTATTTCGTACTATTTCCACTCGAAGAATCCCGCTTCGTGGCCACTCTTTTCGATCTTGTTTAGGCAGTTACTAGGTCGCTGAGTGAACACCAGATGAACATAGATAAGGATGAAAAAGCACAGGAAAGCCTGAAACATAGTGAAGAACAGTTAGAAACTAAAATCAACAAGTTAACTGCTCTGCTGGCGTATATAAACATCAATCTTGCGGCTCTAACAAAGCCATTAACGAGCCAATATTCATAATTCAAATGTACACAGTTCCACATATAACATTTTTACAACTCTGATCAAAAACATCCTCTAGACCAAATCAAGGACTGAAGAAATATATCAAGTGTACATCATTTGTGGCAAATATCCAACCTTTAACAGTATAAACCATTCAATAACACAACGGAAATGATGAGGCACCGCTCGTGCATAAGACAATGACACTCTATGAAAGAGAGCATGAAAAAGACGATCTCGAGCACTAAGCAATGGATGCTGCCACTGCTGCTGCTGCTGCTGCTGTGGGCCAATGTTCATTGCTGGTCTTCTCTCAGTTCCTCCATTGCTACTGGCACTCAATGTTGAAGACAAATGGTTGCTGTCGTCCAACAGTAGGTCAGGGACAAGATATGGCCTAAGATTCTGTAATTCTGATTCTTGTCCAAACTGCTCATCCTAAATCAACAGTCAAGAAATGACAATCAATAGGAATTTCATTCCAGTTCTAAACACCCAAAGCCTAAAGTACTGCCAGTATAGCACAATCATACTTCAAATACGTTCAAAATGGTGCATTGTACGTTGAAAACAAAACAAAAACACCACGATTTTTGCACTCTTCTTTTATATGCTTGAAAAGATCTGCTGGAAAGATTGGAAATACAATGAAGAAGTCTTCAAGGGAGTTAAATAATGGAGATGCATCAATAGCATCAGTTGCAGACAACACCAGATTGGTCCACAATCTGAGAAGATTAATACAAAGCATCACTACATTGAACAGTAATTGCTGAACACATCTGAAACCAAGCAAGCACTGCTATAATACTTAAAATCATATATTCACCAACAACTTACAAGACTGAAAAATTCTGTAATCACTGTCTTAAGTAGGGGCATCACAAATTATAACACAACACTTCATTTTAGCATAACACTGGCAGATATAAAGAGGTCCATAAATTTTCAGATGGTATAAATTGCATTTTAGTAACATCTAGCTCATCATACCTGGAGCTGTCACTGATTGCATAGCATAGCAATAATTTCAATAAACAATTTTAGCAGAATACCGTTACAACTCCTTGGTCAAGGTCTTGTGGCAACAGTTGTTCAGGAGATCCTTGTTTTTGATGCTGCTGTTGCAATATGACATCATCTGTTGCTCCTTGTTCTTCTGTGTTGGAGGTTGATGCTGTAACACTGTTGCTACCTGCGATGTTTGAGATGAAACTGCTGTCTGTCATTCTGCAACAGTTCATTTGTAAAATCCATCAGTATGAATAGAGCAAAATGATCTTTCTTACTTTTACTACTAATCATAGATATAATGACACCACACTATCAGATGATATATCATAAGAAACACACAATTCCCTTTCAGGTATACTGAACAAACATTTAAGTAAATAAGTAAGAAAAATCTCATAAATTTATATAGCACTTAGGAAAGAAGTACAGTAGTAGATGCTTATTCTTATGCGCTTAATCTTTCTTGAAATAGCTATAGACAAGGTAGGTTGTCGGCCAGGCAAAGGTCAATGTATCCATGAACTGGTGGGTCGGGCTGTTATAGCTATGGAGGAAATGACTTTATGATTGATTTAGGAATAGGAAGGTTTTAAGTTTAGACCTGAAGACTTGAGGAGATAGTGAAGGAACTAAAGGAACTGAGTATGTGGAGCTTCTTGTTTGACCATGTTGTAGACAACGGAGAGAAGCTGGAATTGAGTTCCAAAGTTCTGGTGAGGCGTATGAGAAAGCACGGTTGCAGATTTTGAGAGATGAGTCAGATGACTGATTTTAACGGGCGTGAGAGTGTGAGTTAAGATAGGGTTGCCAGACGTCCTCCAAAAGAAGGACATGTCCTCCTTTTTAGGTCCGTGTCCTCCGTCCTCCCGGCAAAGCTAAAAATTGTAAAATGTCCTCCTTTTTGAGCTTTTGTATGCTATCAATTTTCGTTCTCGCGGTATTGACGAATTTCATACGTTTTAGTCCGTTATCTCAGTTTACCCAATCATCGATATTAAAATAGCGTTTTAATAATATCAATATCAATTATCCAAAGTCCCAAAATACTCGACTCTCGTCATTCTATCTCTAGTGTCTATGCAATAGTCTATGGTCATTGGTCAAAATGTTAATTTCATTTCCAGTAGCTAGTCATCATCAGTCATAGACTCGATGAAACAGATGACCCGATGACTTTTCGGCTAGTCATCATCAGTCATACAACTTCTCCGATGATCCTGGCCTTCAGCTGAGGTCAAGTATCGGGTCCATTCCTCCCCGTCAAAGACGCCAAATTTGGAGAAAGATTTTTGGCAATTTTTGGAACCCAGACGACGTAACTAAAGAAATGAAGCCTGATTCGTTTGTAACAAAACGTCAGACACCTTATTTAAGAATATAAGTGTAACAACAGGCCGCTAACCCCCATTTTCATCCCCATAAAAGTCTTGACAAGCAAAAAGTTCATATCGATTTTATTTTTCCTCTCGATAAAGACCCTGTAACAACAAGCGACCCCCATTTTCATCCCCAAAAAAAGCAAAAAGTTCATCCTTGTATTTTTCCTCTCGATAAATCTCTCCTTGTTTTTTCCTCCAAAAACGACAAGTCAAAACTTAAATATTTTTGCGTTACGTAACATTTCGGACTCCCCGTTGTCACACTTCGTAACAAATGGCAGGACCCCCCACCGCGTTACGTAATTTATGGACGACCACTGCACAGCTGGTTTCATGTATAAAATGTCCTCCTCTGTCCTCCTTTTGTCTGGCTCTGTCCTCCTTTGGCTACCCATGCATCTGGCAACCCTAAGTGAAGATGACGATCATGTAGGTCCCAGAGGCTAAGGTGTTAGGAGTTATTGAAGGTAAACCACTTTTGATGAACGAAGTGAACTGTAAGTAATCGTTATTATCTTGTACCGGATGCATTCGGATATTTTAAATTTTTAAATATTTATATTTGCAACAATCCTTAAATAACACCTCATTATATAATAACAGTAACAATTATTATCATGCACTTATACAGCACCAGTTATAATACTTGAAAAATCTCAAGCATCAAAACCATACACAATAAACCAGGCTTTTTCTTTTTAGTTTCAAATTTTTTAGTGGGGAATACAGCAAAACAGACTATGGAAAGTACTAAGCCCGTTGTAAGATTTAACAGACAGAGGAAGGGAGTTTCAGATTCCAGGGCTCTCAACAAAAAGTTTTCTTGCCAATCCCAGTGTTGGTTCTAGGTACATAAAACAAAGAATCGGCAACTCTTGTATGAAGGTTTCGCACGGCTAAGCACAGAATTTAAATACCAAGGTTGGCCCAATAGCAGTGCGTCATAAACCAGAAGACCAGCTTTAAATATAATTATTCTTCCTAAAGGCAACCTGTGTAAATGCTACGAACAGAACAGGCTTAATGTGGTCATGTCTAGAAGAGTCAGTGATGGTTCAAACAATGTGTTTCTGAATCCGCTGAATCTTCTGCACATTTAAATCAACATCACTGACTTTACATCAGAATTATTTATTGAGTTACGAATGACAGACAAAATAATATGCACACTCTCCTATGGTATCTAATCATAGCGCTATAACATTCAGAAAAAATATATATGATGTCAGTGGAGACGATAAATCAAATCAACATTAAGCGTCGCAGTGATTTTATTTTAAAAAAATACCGATAAAGGCAAAAAATCGCGTAGAAAAGCAACAGATTGCGGCTTTTCTCGACGGAAATCACAGGACGGCCTTAGCATTTATAAGTCAACGACATCAACATTCGGCCGCTGCCGCTAGATTTTTAGAAAAACGCAGACGCCTAGCGAATAATAACTTAGCTGAGCGAGAAAAACACAAATTTTTCTGTTTCTTTATTTTGAGATAGACACTTTGATGTCTAAAACTTTTATGAGCTTCAAGCGTCAGTGTTAGGGGCTGTCCATTAATTATGTCAACAATTTAAGAGAGGGGTTTGAAAAAGTTTGACAGTTGTTGACAGGGGGGTCAAGAGAAGTTGACGTCAACAATTTCACTTTTTACAAATATTCAAAATTAGGAAATTTCATGGAATACTACTTACTAAAATGGAAAAAAGCATGGCAAAAAAGGTAATCACCACCACATTTTGACACTCGAGCAAAACAGAGGAAAATGGTCATCGCCACAAAAATAATAACCTTGTTATTGGGACCTATCATTGATCTTGAGGGGGGTCAAAAGTTTTTGACGTAATTATGGGGGGGTTAAGTGAAAGTTGATAGTTGTTGACAAGGGGGGTCAAAAATTGCCCAAAAGTTGTTGACATAATTAATGGACAGCCCCTTTGGTCCATGGGCATGCGCATACAGTTTTGTTTATATATTTATTAATCAATTCAGCAACCTCAGCCTAACTGCCACGATGTCTACAACTTTAATACTGTAGTTTCATTTCTTGGATAGCTTTATATCCGTTGCATTGTTCTAATTGCTCGGTTTTCAGTGGCGTATTTAGAATTTTGGTAAGGAGGGGCCAGCCCATGGCGAGCGCGAGCCTATAATGGGGGTTTGAGGACAGGCTATAGGCCAAGACCAAAGGGGGGCCATGGCCCAATGGTAAATACGCCACTGTCGGTTTTATATTTGTTCGTTTGAATATTCATTTTATTTTAGTGTGTTGCAGAAATGCCATGTATAAAATAGCTGTACATTTTCCAAAACAAAATTGCCCAAGAAAGATCTCAGTTAGCCTATGCCAAGTTCTGAATCTGAACAGAAAAATTAGGCATGTTTACAACAGCTTTATTTCTATGATATCTAATAGCATAATTCAGTAAATGTAGACTTGTAGTCATCTGTTAGACTGTTATAGGCGTAAAGACAATACTTTTATCATATAATAATAATAAGAAGATTTAAAGTGGTTTAGGAGACTAAGTAAGCTTGTGTGAATACCGCTGTAGTGACTTTCCATATTCAAGAACCTAGTTTTCTGAGATATCCTTTGAATCTGTTTATTGTTTCAACTGTCACTCCCGCCCCATCAAAACTGTTCCATTTGTTCTTAACCATTGCACTAAGAGTTTTTCTTTCTTGGTCCCACCCTCTGCTTAAACAATTTCCATTGAATTAAAATGGCTAACAAGGCATTACTGCCTGCACAAAAGCCACTAGGGGCGCTAACAGGACTTGAACCCGCTCCATCCGTCTGCAACTCCAGCTCACAACCCACTCTACCATCTTCCACCCCATATACATCTACTGTATAATCTATATCACAATGTTTCTAAATCTTTGTTGCTCGTCTTTGCATCTTTTCTAAAAATTCTACATATTTTTTCAAGGATGTATTCTGTATATGTTCAGTGTAACTATAATTTATACCACAATGTTTCTAAATAATGCACAAATTAATTGTTCCTCATTCTGATGAGCTTGTATATTAAAGTAATTTATATAAAATTATATTCAAGTACTCTATGATTATGTTATTTGATATTGTGAAAACTGGCTGGAACACCTGCACAGTGCACACACAGACACAAACACATGCCAGTAAAAATCAGATCCTCACAATTTTTTAAAATAAAATGAGACATAATCTAGGCATTGAATTAAAATGCTCAATTAGTCAGATAACTAAACACAACCATCACTGACTGGACATGAAATATTACTGGGAATTGAAACAAATAATTCAACCAAAAAGTAAAGTATAAATCTTATGAAGTTATGAATTTATTTAGCGCTTTTGTGGAAGTACATTAGTAGCTGCTTACTTTAATGTGCTTTACAGCAACATCATTCATGGAGAAATTTTCTATAGTGCCATTAGAATAATGTACTAGGCATAAATTAAAGTCAATGTGTCTGTTTACTTCCTCAAATCAGATGCAAACAAGGTTGTAGTTAAGGTTAACCTCAACTGCTAATTCAACTGCTTCTGAGAGAAACAGACGAAAAGAATACTAGAAATAGCAACATCAAAATTGATAATTCAATAACATATCTACATGTCTATGTAGAACAAGTATAAATTCAGTCATTTGCAAACTGCCAGTAATTTTACTGTATAATTTAATAAAAAAAGTCACATCAGTTCATACAAACATTTTAAAATCCATACTTCACACTAGACTCACTCTGATCATCCTAACATAATTGAAAGAAATTTCTACAAAATTCCACATAACATTTCTTGCAGCACGGAAACAAAACCAGTAGCAGACAAGATGCTAAAAACTGTCACCTTTCATTTCTTAATATAGAACGATGCCAAAGTATATAAAAAACACACAACAGTGTGGCATTGGTGACACAAGTTCGAAGGTGGCTTTATCACAAGTTAGGCGTCCAGATGTGACCAGCAGGTGAGAACCCTTGACAGAAAGGACATGTTCTACTTGCCAGAGTATCTCTAGACTGGTTCTCTGGACATTAAGAACCGCCATTACGTGCTCCCTCCTTTGCCTTGAATGATTGGTCTTGCATATTCCACAAAGTCATCAATAAGAACAGGCCATGCACCTACAAGATAGTTGTTTACGTGATAAAGATCGCATCAATTTCATAAAACAAATTTATCTTGCCTGATTTAATAACATAATTGTAGTCCTAATTCTATTAATCTAGATTTCATATTTCCATTTATGAATCTCTTATAAAATAGCTAAAATTCTAAACAAACACCCATTTGATACAATAAAGCAACTTAACTGAACATAAATGACACTAAAAGGGGGCCAATTGAATTTCTGAAACTGTAATTTGCTTAAAACCATTACAAAATAACTAAACTTATCCAAAATGACAGACATTACCTTCTTCATCATAGTTACTCATATCATCATTGATAAAAAGACAGAAATCCAATAACAAATTCCACGTGTCTTTTGGAATTGCTCGTTTATGATAGTTCTGTCAAAGTTACAAACAAAACAAAAAATGGCCATAAATATTTTATATGGATTTGTATAAATGATTAATGTTGAAGATTTCACTATTATTCAGAGCCATAACTTCATCATGTCATACTAGACTTTCCAAAGGAAATCACATACAAAATCACAACATATTTCTGAATAAATCATGATGGGCAATTATCTACATTTGATGTGTTTTTTTAATTTTAAAAGAATTAATCAAAACATTGTTGTCACCAATAAGCACTGAGTACATTCAATACTGTGAACAAACAATTTCAATTTTTTTTTGTCATCAGAAGAGAAGTCATGTAGAATTCGCTGCAGAAATTTAATCTCTATTCCATCAAACAAACAAATGTATATTTTACATAAATCTGCATATGAACTTCTACCTCTAACCGTAAGAAATTTGTCATTACTCATTGTCAACTAATCATAAGACAATCTTACACTGGCTTGTGAATTTGCTCAGAGGATGAAGAGGCAAAATAGTTCAGTATTGGTCAGTTAGTCTTAAGATCCAGTGTTGAAAATCCAATCAATCAGAAACTTTGTTCTGCTTCTAACTACCACCACACATGCTCACCAGGACGGATGGACTTCACTGTCTATGTAGCATTAGGCGTTTACTCTGCAGATAAAAGACGGTGGGGAAGGTACAGATTTGGTCTGAAGCACAACAGAGTAGATTTGCTTTTATAAATGGCAAATTCCATGGCATTAAACCGATTCACCGATGCCTTGCCAACCTTGGACCAAAGGACCAAAGAGGTAGTATGCTTGGCCTTAAGTACTTAACCCTTCTGGCTCCTTAAGGCCAATATTTAGGCTTCACAACATATTGGTTACAGGAATTGCATGGGCGAAAGCGTTAAATGCAAAACAGGCAAGCAATGTTTTTAAACTGAAGGTTTAGCACTTTCAGTTCTGCATGACTTCCACTTAATACATGCAGTTGCATGTTTGCACCCAGTACTATGCACTACTTGCATCTGACCTTCCATCTGGCTCAAATAACAATGACAACTGGCAACTGATACCTATATGAACAGAATTGCCATCCAGTGCTGTACAGTGCGTGTATGTTCCAATGTCCTAACACTCAAACACTACAGGATCAAAATCTGCTTTTCTAATGAAATCAGTTTATAATCGAATACAATAAAAACATAATGAAATTACAACCAACAGGAACATTCAAACTTACAACCAAATATCGGCTCCAGAGATCTAAGTATTTGAATTTGTCGTGAAGGACAATCTTCCAATATGCAACTGCCATATCCAGATCTACATAAATAAAAAAAACAACTCATTAATCCAATCTACTGATATGACCAAGTTTATTAGCATAGAAGAACAAAGAAACAGCCATTATCTCCACACTGATCGTTAACTTCTATACCACCAAAGCAGCATCAGCCAATAGCACACAAAATCCTGACTGCATAAGAAACAAGTCCAAATGTAGAAATCCAGGCAGGGCAGGGCAATGGGACGAGTCTATGGTGGAAAAGTCAGGGAGAAAGATGGTGTGTCTTGAATCTACATCTAAATTCAGTAGAGAATCTGCTGTGTGCACACAGATGAAGGCAATGAGCTTCAAAACCTAGAGGTGGGATTGATAAAACTTTGATGCAAAGGACTGTTTGAAGGTGAGAGAGCACAAGAGCTATTTCAGATTAAGATCAACTGGAGGTCTCCTATGTCTATACAGAAAGCTCTGAGAGAAGATAGCCAGAATGATTATAATGATGAACTTCTTGAAATTGGCCAAAATTAGATTCAATATTAGAGATGCTGAATAGGATTGAGTCACAATACTCAAGGCTACTAGACACTAAGGCATTACCATAATTAGCCAACACTGTGTATTGCAATGTAACAGAATATATATGCATAGCGACTCTTCTGAAGAATCACTCAGAAGCACTCCCGCTGCAATTACTGCATATTGATAAAGAGAAAAGTGTAGGTTCAATGAGAATTTCTTAATATAACAAAGGTCACAAAAATTATCATGTGCAGATGGTAAAAGAAAGAACAGAGTCAAATAACACTCCAGTGTCCTGTGCAGAAGTGCTTTTGGAAATAACTGAGGCCCTAAACTTAATTTCTTCAGTTAAGGCTTTGTCTACTAGCAAAATTCCGATTTAGTTCAGTTAAAAAGTAATTTGTCAGATTCCGTCAAGGACTCAATATCACAAAAATATGAGAGAAGGGGTTTCAAGTACTTGAAGCATTTGCTAGAGTAATTAAATGAAATTAGAGCCCAGAGTGTCATCTGCATCCAAATGGTAAGCTATGACATGGTCTGATGGTTAGGAACCAAAAAGAATTGCTTAAAGAGCAAATATGAGAGGCTCAAGAATTGAACCTTGGGGTCCCACAAGTTAGATATGCAGATTGATTGCAGTGCAATTTACACAGACCAAATCAGTGCTGAAGGCGATGAAAGAGTGTAAAGCTCAACTGTATCGCTGTATCAAAGGCAGCAGACAGATCAAGAAGTATCAACACACACACACACACACACACACTGTAATAGCCGAATGGTCATGATTCGTTGCTTACAAATGAGAAAGCACAAGACAGCAAAGATGCAATATATCTGTTGCAAATTATAATTCCAAAACCAATTCCTTTTAATCAATATATTCACTGAAATTACTTTATTTCAAGAAAATTCTGCCATGACTGGCTATTACAAAATGTTATCATGTGCAGTCATTAAACATTGACAATGAGATCTGTAATTTTCATATATATTGTTACAATCTTCTCATCTGTTGGCAAAGAACTGCCGTCACATCCAATTAATCTCTGAAACTCACCGAGACATTTCTGCCCAGGATTTTTAGCATAGTTAAAAGCGAACTGATAGAAATCTTTCAGTCGAGCAGGATCTCGGATTTCTTGTTCAAGTGCTGAACATTTTGATCGCAATTTTTCGATTGAATCAACTCTACAACAACTTTTACTATCATCAATCAACTCTGGCCAACAGTTTAAAATGCTCAGACAAAGCATTAATAGAGCTTTTACTTAATTTTCAGCACCTATATTTTATTAGTCATCCTTACTTTACTATATCACCTCAGTAAGCCACAAATTTTTCTTTTCCTTTAAGTGGCATTCTCAGACGTTCAAATAACAAAGGAAATGTAAAAATTATATTTTCAGATATGCAAAAATATGTGTAATAAAACTTGAATGCTCATTTGAATGAAAAGCATTTGTCAATTTAAAGACATGTTGACTTGCTGAAATGTACCAATTCTAACTTGAGCTTTCATAAAGACTAATGAGATAGTTTACATGATAATAACTTGATCAACAACTTCTCCAAGCCATTTTAAAATTATTGTTGATTCATCAACAATCTTATAATAAGAGAAACAAAATATTGTGGCAGAATGTAAACCATTTACTATAAGTTACCTGTAATATTTGATTTAAATAAATTATTCAAACCAGAGATAAATGGGTCTTGCATTTTACTGGCCACTTTTCAAATAATAATAATTCACAGCACTGTGGATGGTCAATCTAACATGTCAAAAAATATTGATCAGTAAAATAAAGCAAATAGAGAGATGAACAAATACCCATAATTATTATATACAAATAATTCAGTCAAGTTCATAAAAATAAAGATTCAAACATCATTGAAAACCTCTAAAAGCCTTCATTCACAACATATAATTATAGGAGAAGCCAATACCAGTTGATCCATTGTCAGAAAAATCTTCTTACCCCATAGAAACCAATCCATCCGTGAATTCGTCTTTGGTGAATATGCATTGCGTTTCAGCCTTAAATTTCCAAGCCAAGAGGAGAACGGTTCTGCTTTCTGGATCCAGTGCAAGATCTTCTAAGAAATGCATCATCCCTACAGCTGTTATTTTGTCTGGTTCAGCAGCATCTGGTAAAATAAGAAACAAAATCAACATACCTTTTATTAACCCACCATTTTCTCATTTTCCCCCAAAAATACTCATCCATTTTAAATTACATTACAAATAAATGAACATTAAAAGGATTAATATGCCATTCATGAATGGATTGAATGCATATCATGATTTAATTTATATTTTAAATGGTAAATAACATGACTCACCTTTATACTGTCTTATAATTATTCAAGCAACGAGTGCAAAAGGTTACACTAACAATAGATGGTCAACATGAGAGCAAGCACAACATTTGCCTGCATTTTTTCTGCAGCGTACTGAATGCACAGCAAAGATAGAAATTAAAAAATTCGATATAAATTTTCGTGTCAAATATAACACAACCAACCAAATTACAAAATTACAAAAACAAAAAACAAATTACAAGCAAAAAATTACTAACTACACCAGAGATCAACAAAGACCCACATTAATAAATACACTCAGCAGAGTATACACTCAGCTTTCTATCATACAATTAAACTCTTTTAATGCCAGAATTAAAAATCCATTTTCAACGTACAGTGCCTCCAGAAAGCAGACATTGGCATGAGTTAAATGTGTCATTCAAGGTAAAAGGAGATCATAAATACTGGGATGTTGAGGGCATGATATTAATGGAGCTGACTACATGTTGACTTTAATTAATAATACAAACTGTACAAAAACTAATATGTATGTATGTACATATGTATTCGAGACAACTTTTATGGCGCCGTAACATAGCCAAGGCTAAAGTCAAAGGCGCTTTGACATCGTTGGCATGTTGATGTCAAACGTGTGATGGCGATCTGGAAAGTCCATTTTGTGAAAGCGTGAGATGAGATGACGATCGTGTAGGCCCAGGAGGCTGAGGTGCTATGAGTTTTCAATAGTAGACCGGTTTTGATGAATGAAGTGAACTGTAGGTAATCATTATTATCTTGTACTGGATGCATTCGGATATTTTAAGCCAGTGCTGTGACTTCAACATAGGTGAAATATGGCAGTACTAACAAATATGTGCAATGCAAAAAACATATCAATGCAGAAATATATAAAACAAATAATTATTTCATAACCTAACCATTAAATTAGGAACAAAATATATTGTCTTGCTTAAGGTTGTTAACGGTTAACTGGTCCTAAGAGCAAGGACCGGTCCTTTTAACTTTGACCGATTAACGTAATTTCAACCTTGCGCCTGCTAGCTGCAGAGGACGCCAGCATAGGCGACGGTGGCAGCGCTTTGATGTTGGCACGACACCAGACTGCCGCTAACGAGCGGTTAACCAGTCTTTTTTGGAACGGTTAACCGGTCCTTCAAAACCAGCGGTCTTAACAACCTTAGTCTTGCTCTATACATTAAAATGATGAATGACATGGCTAACCTCTGTATTTGCTGAAAAGCTGATCAATTTTTCTACGATCAAGGGCAGTTGCCTTTGGTTCATGGTTGTACTGGTCAGGTACTTGAAAGTATCCATCCACAGCAATGTCTAACTTCCAATCATGAACTGATAAACAATTTATAGCTGTCTTCTCATCCGTCTGGGTGAAAGCCATAAACTGACGGACCTTGTCCTTCTGCGATGACTTCAGCTTGTGCTAAAGTGCAATAAAATAAATAAATAGCAAAAATAAAACAAATTAAGTTACACTTCAAAGGAAGTGAAACTATGCCAAGAGTTCAATTCTACAGCATAAATGCAGAAAGGTATCCATGGTCATGAGAAAAAAGCAATTCATCCAAGTTTTCTCGATATGCAATCATTACGAAAAAATTCCAACCTAGTCTTTTGATTCCATGGTTGAATAATTAATATATCAATAACAGTGTCTCCAAATACCAACCCAATAAAAAGTCCACACATATTTGTACACAATTTCACTTGAACAGAAAGTTTTGAAATGTCATATGGTATCTGCAAGCTGTAATAACACTTGACAATTGACAGGAATACCTACAAAGCACTTTACAACCAATGTAATGCTTACGATATACTTTACAAACATAAAGAATATAAAAGACAAGAATATAAAAGAAAATAAGTCAAGTAAAGTGTTGCATACACACAAGAACAGATCTTCAAAACAAAGGGGTTGTATAGCAGAGGTCCAAGGACCGAACCTTGGGGGACGCCACAAGCAGATCAGTGGGAGTTGAGAGATTCTCATTTATTATCACTGATTGAGTGCATCAGAAGCGCATGGCCAGCGGGGGCCGTTGCATCACCCCTGACCATGACCCCACCGGATGGCACGTCTCCAGAGAGTTTATGGAATCTCACTGGTCTGGGTACGGATGTGTGCAGGGATATAAATATAAAGTAAACCAATGTAAAGCAATGTCAGAGATTCCAAACCAATATTCAAGACGATGAAGAATAGAATGATCAGCAGTATCAAAGGCTACAGATAGGCCAAGAAGTAAAAGAGCAATAACTTTTCCAGCATCAATAGCCCGAACAATATAATCAAGAGCTGCTAACAGAGCCATTTCAGTGGAATGATATTTTCGATAAGCAGACTGGAAAGAATGGACAGGACTCACTATCGAGCAGGTGATAAGAAGAGCAGAAGATCGTAACATCTGGAAGATGACAGTTCATAATGCAACCAATCTTCGGAGCGAAGACGGTTGAAGACAAGACAAGACAAGACTGGAAAAAGAGGCAGTGTGGACTACAACACAAATGAGCATGTATTTGCTTAGCAGCTATTATTTCAAGAATTTTCTATACGAAATTAACATTAGACACAGGCCTACAGTTAGACAAGTCGTCAGGAGAAACAGTTCTTAGTGCCTGTGCTTAAAACTCAACACCACTCTTTCTGTCCTAGCTTATCTATCATAAAGTGCCATACGGTTGTCCGGCCTGATATTCTGGATTCGGAATTGTTTCTTATTTTGTTAGGATATAGAGTATGTAATAGGCCAATGCTTCTTTATATTACATAGAGGCTGATGATTGGATTGAAGTTAGGGGATGATGGTCAATATAAGTGCAGTGTTGAATGCCTGACTCAAATTGTAATCCACTCAAATCAAAGAGAATACACCAAAGTTGTCGGTCATTTAAAAAGGAGCTATGTAAATACTACGCCGCCGTCGATCTCTCGCTCGATATCGGAAAACGACAGCAACGGCGAAAAATCCAAACAACAAATCAAATTAAGACCAATTTGAATAGGAAACTAAGAGCCGGGAAGCACAACAATCAGTCCAATTCTGACCATTTTCACGAAGCTTCATCAATATTTCGAAAGACTTTTCGATAAAAACACTGAATTAAGACATATACATTTTATGACGGCGAGCTGCTTCTGCTAATATAGCGCTATCAAATGTAAGTAAGTAAGTAAAATCTCGTAAATTTCTATAGCGCCTTGATATCAGCACAACAGTAGCTGCTTATTATTAGGCGCTCAGCCTTTCTTAAAATATCTAATAATGGGAAAGGTATAGGATCAGTCAGGCAATAGTCATACAGATAATTTGGACTGAAGCAACTAGTAGTAGTAGTAGTAGTAGTAGTAGTAGTAGTAGTAGTAGTAGTAGTAGTAGTATCAGCAGCAGTAGCAGTATAAATCTTCTTTAGCGTTATTTTAGTAGTACATCAGCACCAGTCGACTGGCACTTCAGTAGCAAAATCGTAGTCAATATCTTGTCCGTGATTTAACTCCATAGGCCAGTCCATGCTTCCTGGTTCCCGCTAAGAGAGGGCACGCAATCAGGAATGGATGTTTTTAGTCTAGACCTGAAGGTAGAAAGTCAATTATTTTGGGGACCTTTACCGGCAGAGAGTTCCAGAGTCTGGGTCCAGCCACAGAGAGAGCATGTTTCCCAATAGTAGCCCTGCAATAGGCCTAACTATTCTGGATACCTACAGGAAAGCTCAAAAGGACTTAATGGAGACGGATGGTTCTTGTCAATGCTTAGCGTTGGTGTGACAGAGAAGCATAATGATGATCTCATAACGGTACATGTGAAAAATTGGTTGCACATGAAAATTCTTTCAGTCTTTCATATTCTGAATATTCAAGTGTTAATAAACTGGTTTGAATGAGAATAGGATACCAGTGTCATTCTACCACCTGAAGTATACTGTATGTGTAGCAACAAATGACAATTTCTTGCTGATGCCAAAGACAAATAGTTTTTTTAGAGTAGTTCAGTAGGATCTGTGTGAGAACCACTTTAAAAATGTTAACCTCTTACACGATTCAAACATGCCACCTTAAAGTGCCTGGCCTACATGTAACTTCTTTGTTAGGTGTCCTGTATCACAACATTGACAACCATGCTCCTCCAGAAATCTTTTTGGTCATGTCTATGATTTTCTTGGCATCATACAGCAGTGGGTTGCCTTTGTCTACTATGGCCTAACACAAGGGAGTTGACCGCCTATGTCGTCCGGTGAAGTCGGCGCCTATGTTTCCATCACTGAACTCTAATTCAGTCGTTATATTCTTTATGTCTGGTTCCCCATACTCTTTCAAATCAAAGGAGAGCAGAAACTCAACTGTCCATCACTCCAGTGGTAAAACAGAAGTTCAATCGATGCTTTTGCAAATATATCGTGTCATGGAACTTAAAGCCACTTCTTATACGAATAAAGACGTCCAGATTAATGTAACTCGGTATTAATACAGTAATTGTATCCATACATCAATAGGCAAAGCTAAATCAATAACTAAAGTAAAGGGCTGCAAATCAATTATACAATAAGCTTTGTACAAGCAAACACGGTAAAATGTCTTCACACAAAATCCACTCACAATAAACTAACGACAAACATGATGAAGACCAAGATCAAGTTCTCATAATAAAACTTTTGAAATACTCAAATTTTCAAAATATGATAATCATGATTATCATCATAAAGATTGGTTTTAAAAATCAATCCCAGCTTACAGATAAAGGATATCAACAAGAACAAGTCATTTCTTGGACTAGCGATGTCATTTCACAATAACATAAATAGAAAACTACACACACACACACATCAAACACCACAAAATATTTCAAATACAATGACAACAGCACAAACAGATTACTGATTACGAGTCATCAGTTTTCAGTGATTTATGCAATTATGGTACATCTGAATGAAAATGTTTCCATAAAAAAGAATCTTGCCACCAACTAGGCATTGGTTGCAATTGATCATATTGGTGAGAAATACAATGAAAGTTTGAAACCAGTTCATTGTCACCTTAAGCTAACTGCTGTAATATTGTTTAGCATCACATGATATTAAATGAAGCCGACATCAACAGTAGTAGGATGCAGGCTGAGCATCTTAAATGGCGTGGCATACATGATAGCACATGCAGTCAGTGGTGTAGCGAGGCAAAGTGCCACCTGGGACGAAAATAGAAAGTGCAGCCCTTGTCCATTTTTATCCAGTTACTGAAGTTTGATTTTGAATTTTGACTGACAATTTTGCATATTTTGTTAATCATTTTATGGATTTTCATATTGCAACATACTAACAAAAGGAAATCCTTAAACGAAATGTAAAATATTTGTTCTCAATCATATCAATGTTCTGTCATAAATGAGAAGTTTAAAATCCTTAAACAATACTATTTCACTGACTTAATCTGACTCTCACTAGAGTTCCCAGATTAAAGTAAAAAGACTAGCTGTTATCGCAATTTCTCGTATGCATGGATAATTGTATATGCTGTATTACAGTACTTATACTTTGAATCCAACAAATTTTGAAAACAAAAGTTAGAACTATTAGTATAGTCCTCATTACCGGGTAATGTAATTTAATATCATATTAAGTTATATACTTGTCAATGTCAAAAATTAAAACAACAAAGTTCTCAGATTTATGTGGTGCAACATGGAGACAAATTTCTTTTTTAGATTTTCAAAATCTAAAATCCACAAAATCCAACCTGCACCTCATCGTGGTGGGGGGGTGGCAACGTCCAGCTTACGGTGATGACTGTTGAAGGCTATACCATCAGTGGAGAAGGTGTAAAAACCGAAGTACCACCTAGGGCGCTACGCGAGGTGGGCAGGTTCAGGAACCAAATAGCTGGAATGGCTAACGCAGGCTCTGGTCACAGACAGACTAGGAGAAGGAACTCGGATGTTAAACCGGGGCAGATGGAGCTCGCTAAGCCTCTTTAGGCATGTCCGTCTAGGAGAAGGAACTCCAAACTCAAACCATTGGGGAAGGCAACGGATACCACCCCAATTATAGTCCCAAGTAGTTCTCAATGGAAAGTCAGTTATATGTTAGCAGTAACGACGCGTCAACGGGTCTGCACACCTTGTGGGCAGAGTCGCGTCGGCAGTGGAACAGGCGAGGATTCCAAGGTCGTAATCAGCGAAACCCTTGCAAACGAACAAAACAGAAATATCGAGAGAGAATTGGGACATGGAATGTCTGTACTATGTTAAGAGCAGGGAAATTGGCAAATGTAATATTAGAAATGAAAAGGTTGAAATTTGGAATCCTGGGCTTATCAGAAGTCAGATGGAAAAGCAATGGTGATTTTATGAGTGAGGGAGTAAGAGTTATTCATACAGGTGGACGAAATGGACAAAGTGGAGTAGCTATACTTCTCAACAAAGACTTTGCTAACAGTGTAACAAATGTGGAGCAAATTGAGGATAGACTACTAGCAGTGGAAATCAAAGCATCACCAGTGGATATGGTTGTGATACAGGTATACATGCCAACATCAGCGCATGAGGATGAAGAAGTAGACCTAATGTATGAAAAAAATTGAGGAATACCTAGGAAAAATAAAAGGCACGAGCCAAGTGATTGTAATGGGTGATTGGAATGCCACAGTTGGAGAGGGAAAAGAAGAATGGTGCATTGGACCATATGGGTTGGGTGTTAGAAACAGCAGAGGAAAAGAACTAGTTGAATTATGCAAGCGCCAACAGTTAATAGTAACAAACACTTGGTTTAACCATCCAAAAAGAAGGAGGTATACATGGAAAATGCCAGGTGATAGATCAAGACACCAGATTGATTACATCATGGTTAGAAAGAGATACCGGAACAGTGTAAAGAATGCCTGTGCCTACCCAGGAGCAGATGCAGACACGGACCATAACCTGGTGGGCATAAACATGGAATTAAACCTCAAATTAATCAGGAAAAGGAAAGTGATAAAGAAGAAATGGAATAGAGAAGCAATTAAGGAAAAAGGACAGATACTATCGGAAGGCATAGAAAAACGAATCGAGCAAACAAGTGGAAATAAAACGATTGAGGAACGCTGGCAGAAACTAAAGGACATTATGTCAGAAGAGGCAATAAAAACATTAGGCTACAAAGAAGGAGAATGTGCAAAGAAACCATGGATTACATCAGAAATGATCAAGCTCATGGAGGAGAGGAGGCATTGGAAACATCAAACTACAGAGAAAGCAAAAAGAAGGAATACAGAAGACTAAATAACAAATTACGGAAAACAACAGACAGTGCAAGAGAGAAATGGTGGGAGGAACAGTGCAAAGAAATGGAAGACATGCAATGTAGAGGAAGATATGATCAAGTATATAAAAAGGGTAAAAAAGACTGACAAAGAAATCGGGAAGAGGAGGAAGTGGTAATACAATTAAAGATAAAGAAGGAAAACTGTTAACTGATCATGAAACTGTGAAGAAAAGGTGGAAAGAGTACATTGAAGAGCTTTACATGAAAGATAATAGACCAATAGACCTAGGTGAAAAAGAATATAATGAAGAGCTGGAGGATAAAGGACCAGACATAATAGAAGAAGAAGAAATAACAAAGGCCATAGAAGAAATGGAAAACAACAAGGCAGAAGGAGTTGACAACATACCCAGTGAAATGCTAAAATCACGGGAGAGAAGGGAAGGGAAGGTACTATATCAAATTTGTCGTGACATTTATGCAACTGGGATATGGCCAGAAGACTTCCTACAGACAGTTATGATTCCTGTAGAGAAGAAATTGAATGCAGTAAATTGTGAGGAATTTAGAATGATCAGCTTGGTTAGTCATGCAGCCAAAATTGTTCTGAAAATTCTCACCAAAAAGAATACAGGCAAAAGTTGATAGCATCCACTTCCTTGGCAATGATCAATTTGGATTTAGAAGAGGAATGGGGACTAGGGATGCCATTGGATCTTTAAGAGTACTAAGTGAAAGAAGTATACAACATGGCAAGGATGTCTACATATGCTTTGTAGACTATGAGAAGGCCTTTGATAGAGTGGACTGGGTTAAGTTAATGAGGGCATTGCGAAGACTTGGAGTGGATTGGAGAGAAAGACGTGGCTAATCGGTAATCTCTACATGGGACAAGCAGTGAGAATAAGAATAGAAGGAGACATGACAGAACCGGGAAAGATTGGAAGAGGGGTAAGACAGGGATGCCGCTGTCACCACTGCTATTCAATATATACATCGAAGAACTGATCAAAGAAGCACTAGAGGAGTTGGAAGAAGGAATCAAAGTAGGAGGAGTATTGGTACCAGCATTGCGATTTGCAGCGATCAGGCTATGTTAGCAAACAAAAAAAAGCCTTACAAAACATCATGGATAGACTGGCCTTTTATCCGAAGAATATGGTATGAGGATTAACATCAAAAATCGAAAGTGATGGTCATCAGTAAAGAGCAAGGAAAGGAGGCAAACATCACAATCTATGGACAGAAGGTAGAACAAGTGAAACAATTCTGCTACCTTGGCAGCCTTATCAGAAGATGCCAGATGTCAAAGCGAAATAAGAAGGAGAATTGCAATGGGAAAGGAAGCATTCTACCAAAGGAAGGAAATAATGAGGAGTAATCTCGATAAAGGGCTAAAGAAGAGAATGATTAAAACACTGATATGGAGTGTGGTGTTATATGGCTCAGAAACATGGACGATGAGAAAAGACGACATCAGAAGACTGGAGGCGTTAGAGATGTGGATATGGAGGCGAATGGAAAGAATAAGCTGGACACAACATATATCCAATAAAGAAGTCCTAGATATCGTGGAAGAGAAAAAGACAATAATACAAACAATAAAACAAAGGCAAAGGAACTGGATGGGCCACATTTTAAGAGGAGAATCGTTGTTCAAAACAATACTGGAAGGGCACATGGGGGGGAAAATAAGAATACATCACTACTGCACTGGATGATGCCAAAAGACGGATACAAAGGATTAAAGACCCAAGCTGCTGACAGAGATAGATGGCGCCAATGGGAACCAGGACCTGCTTCCGGGCAGAGAACTTAAAGAAGATTTTCAAAAACCAAAAATGCCACCCCTAGGGCTAATGCCGCCTGGGGCAGTTCGCCCCCCACTGGCCCCCTCGCTACATCACTGCATGCAGTGTGTTGTGGCAATCAGCGGCATGACTATAATTGTAAATATGTCCTGCATTTCCTGCATATAGAATCAAACAGCCCCATAAATTATTAGCATGCCATATGTGCTGTCATCAGAAGTGCATTAAACCAGTTAAGGTTTCATGTGCACACTCCTTAAAAACATAAATATACAGTATGCGCAAAATAAACTTTCTAAATTATGGAAGAAAGCAATGGCAAGCAGCTCAAACAATAACAAAATAAACAACTTCTTTTAGAGAAATTTAGAATATACAGTGTAGAAGAGCAGCATATTTATCATAATTACATGGCAAAGACATAGCAACTGCAAGCAAAAGCAACAAGACTGTATGACATATCAATAAAACATTGTGTACATGATGATAAGCAAAGTTACGAGACAATGAAATAGCACAAGGATCATCTTCAAAAATTACCAATAGAATAAAATGTTTCTTGCTGAAAACCATACAGCACAGTCATTAGCTAATAATAACAACAGCACATCGGTAATTAGTAAATAGTAAAGTATATTGGCACAGAGCACATATTTATGCATAAAAATTAAATAATCAATTTCTTAAACCAAACAAGAATTAGCTTTGCACAAACAAATTCTAACATTTACCAGTTTCAAAACAAATCAATATCATCATCATCATCATCATCATCATCATCATCATCATCATCATCATCACCATCATCTACATGATCTAACAATTATCAGCTTCACAACAGATTCTATAAGCATGATGTTGCAAATAACAAGCAGCACAAAAGTCACATTCTTAGAGAGAGAGAGAGAGAGAGAGAGAGAGAGAGAGAGAGAGAGAGAGAGAGAGAGAGAGAGAGAGATGGAGAGAGATTACACATTAAGAATTAAAATAATAAAACAAAAGCATCAATTACACAGGCATAAACAGTTGTGCTTCAAAAGGTCCTCCTATAACTAGTTCAATTAATAAATACAGAGCCATCGAGTTTTGAACACAGCAACGTCTGTCAAAATTCTGTTCACTTACAATAGAATCACGCAAAGCGATTTCAAATCATCCAACATTGAAGTCAACAGCTCTAGATGCTTGTGCTCAGCGCATGTGGCATGGGTGGCGGAAAACACCGAACCTGTTCGAGCGGAACGTTGTCGCAATCGTTCGGCCTGAGGTACTTGTTTAGAACGGCAAAAATCTGGCCGTTAAGAATCTGGAACTTCCTTATGCGCTCAACCATTCTCTTCAGTGGCTGTTCACATGACAATCACAAGACAGCACACAAACGACTAGTATATATACTCCCAGTCAATAATCATACATGATAAATGTCTGAAGATCATAGAGAAAAATGTCTCAAGATCACAGAGAGAAAAATTATAACAATTACAGAGGAAATCGCAAAAATTCTCACACAAAAAGGACACAAGCTTAAAAAGCTAAGCAGTTGGGGTGACTCTCTTTAAACATTAATACTGATAAAGGGGCTAGGGGCAGAGTACATTGAAATGCATACCGTTCCTTTGATGGTTTCGTCCTTCATGTCAACTCGGTTGACCCGAAGTATGTGATAGCAAAAGTCCAGGGCTTCGAAGCGTCTCTGCTGACCAAGCAAGACTATCAGTGCACAGCCAGCCCAATTCAAACCTTCACCAAACAGTTGCCTTCACAAGAACATTACAACATTCAACACTTGTGGCAACATAGAATGCTCAACATCAAAGAACAGTTATGTTCAGGGCCAATCAGAGGGGGCTAGCAAGGCCATTTGGCCCGGGCCCTCAGTTTTTTAAGCTAACGTCTAACTGAGATGTGTTAAATATTCTATTCGCGTCACAATATTGAATTTTTGAGTAATTTGTAAATTGTAATAGTGATTCTTGAATGAATCATAATGATACTATATTCTATTTGGCTGAATATTAATATAATATACTATTTGTTTGCAATCAGTCAGGCATACTAAATAATCCATATCAGATGTAAAAATACTCTGTGTTACTTGCTTTTAAATTTCAATGTTATAACTATGGACTGATAGTCCATAGTTATAATACTCCAATAGTCCACAACTATTAGAGTGCATGGCCTCAAAATTTCAAAATGGTCCGGGCCTCCTTTGGCTTCTGAAGGGGTCTGGCTATGTTGCAGAATTATTGCAGAATATCCAACTGCATATTTGTCTAGCTATATCATTCTATATCAAACAGTCAGAGTTTTAACTTCTTTTCATATGTCTGATACAATTATCAATATTCAGTTATTCCAGTTTATCATTCAAAGATAATATCAAATTATTACTACGAATACATAAAAGTTCCTTGGTCTTCTAAGCAAGCGATATTGTAATTATAAATCAGGCATCATAATGAATTCAATCAGTATTACAGTCAAGAAATATAATGCATGTCAATAAGCAGTCATAAAAAGACCAAAAAAATTCCAAAAGCATTTTAGCATAGAAGAACAACTAACTCCACTGTAAATTCATTCTCTCCAACTGGCATACAGTAGACAAACTGTATCGCACTCCAAAGTCGATGGAATTCAGTGCACTCGTCGATATTCATGACAGCATTCGCTGGAGGACTTCCATGCCAGATTGGATCATCAAGGTATGATTTAATTCTTGCCAAAACAACTTCAAAGACCGAGAGACCACAGCAGAGCCGTTCTCTCGTCAAAAGATCACCGTCCGTTGCGATATCTGCTTGCTATATAAAAAGCCACGCACAATCAAACGGAGAGCAATTTTCTGCCTTCTGAGTACAAATAAATTGGCACAAACTTATGTGCTGATTAATGTTTTGACAAATCACAAAGTCATTATCGGCAGCCACATTTCATTTACAGAACCTGTATGCTAAAATCATGTTAACATGGACCCTGATAACATTAACCTTGGCTAACACGGACTAGTTTATCCGGACCAGCCGAGACTCAACAGGTATATACGTTGTTAATACGACTATCGTTTAACAAGAACACCCTTTTCCTGCCTTTAGCTGCTAAAGTCTGTGTCATTGGGGTTTATCTGCATTTCATTCAGAAAAATAAGAAATAATTCAATTAATGCAAATCTAATTGAGCCTCTGCACATTACTGACTCTTTGAGTTCCAAGCTTCGAAATGACGGGAACAACTTGAAGTGCTGCATATTTAGCCTCAAGCCTCTTCATCATCGACTTCAATTCTTGTTCTCGCTCTTTCCGGTTGTCGCCTTCTGTTAAGAATTAAATTAAATAACATTAATAAAAATAATAACAAATATTTGAAAATGATGACAAGAAAACTCGATAATAAGACACAAGGAACCAGGAGGCAGGGCAGACCCAGAACCAGCTGGATAGATAACATTATAAAGTGGACCAGCATGAAAGGAACACCACTAACTAATGGAGGCAACTGAAGAAAGAAAACAGTGAAAACTATTGTTCAATGTTGTTGTTGTCAACTGTCATGTAGTGACAATAGCATTGTGACGTGACAAGGCACAGTGTTAGGAAAGATCACTTGTAAAATGATCTTGATCAAAGATCAAGATCACTAGAGAGAAATTGATCTAAGATCAAGATCAAAGATCACTAGAGTATAAATGATCTAAGATCAAGATCACTTTAAAAGTGATCTTGATCACTTTAAGATCAAATATCATATAAAAATCAAAATCAAATCAAAGATCAAAGATCATATAAATATAGTTATTATATCATGTATGATGCCTCATGATAACGATACAAATGTCCACTAACGATGCATGAAAACTTTTGTAATTTTTACTAACACAACTGAAAACAGTTCATGACAATTTTGCAACTAACTGCCAGTTCACAGTCAGTGTTGAACATTTTGGCAGTTCATTTTCAGCATGAGCAGTCGCTCAAGCGCCAAGATCAGACAACCTGTTTCTTCGTGGTGTAGCTATCAAACCTCCATTACTAAAAAGTCTTTCGACAAATCCCAAGAAGATGGCAGGGTTGTGTTATATTTCACAAATGCTGCCTTGACATGTGGGTATGCCAACAAGCTAGAAAGTTCCTTATTTGGGTTATTCAGGTAGTGCATGACCTCTACCTTGACTGCATTACACGACTGAGCAAGCCTCCCCTGAGTCCCAGTGGCAGTGCCAGTACTAATGTCAGGGCCATACCCATAATCCTCATCATCTGCACCGGCTTCTAACATGGTCATTGAGGTAAATTTGATTTGTCCGCCATTTTACTCAATACACATAGAAGTTCATTGATTGATTGACTTAGTTGGGAGAATACGTATAATTTGATCTTTGATCTTCTGTTGATAATAAAGATCAAAATCACCGAAAAAGTGATTTAAAGTCAGAGTCAAAGATCACTAGTAAAAAGTGATCTAGATCAAAGATCGAAGATCATGAAATGTGATCTTAGATCGTGATCTTTGATCTTTTGATCTAAGATCACTCCTAACACTGACAAGGCAATAGCAAAAAAGAATTAAATCACATAAAAACTTTAAACAAATTAGATGGAATTAAAACCAATGCCTAATGTGATGTGAAACATTTCAACTAACCTTTCAATGGTATAAATGGCTTTGGAATGATATTCTGAAACGGAGCAGCATGTTTCAGATCAGAAACCTCATCCTGCGACTAAAAATATACAGAACAAGAAAAAAGAAACAAAAATTACCAAACAGAATATCATATGATGCCTCATGTCATTGAGTGAGAAATCAAAACTAACACACAGAAATTAGTCATTTTTCTAAAAGTTAAGAAACAGCATTACAAGTTGCACATATAATTTGATAAGCACAACATTTTGCACATGAAATCAAAATTAGGTGACCAGTCAAAACAGCGCAAGATTAAATCGCGCCGACAAAATTGTGCGAACAAAAATCTCCACAAATCCCGACAAAATGGTATCGACGTAATCGCGCGATGTGAAAAAATCCACAATAATAAATAAAGTAAAGATAATACTCAGCTATGGGATGTGAAAGGTATTCAGTGTACCGTCTTTCAAACATGTTGGCATGTCGAATATTAGATTTTATGTTATTGAATATTATGAAAGGACATTCTTCACAGTTTAATTAGCTTTGACATAATATCACCTGAAAAAACCTGTTAAAGTTGAGTTCTCTATCAGTTCTTAGTTCAACGCTATTTTGTCAGCGCTATTTTGTCTGGTGCAATTTAGTCGGTGAACCCAAAATTAAACAATTAAAATAGCATCCAAACATCAGCAATCACTGCCTTGAAACTTACCAGACTTTGTTCAACAAGAAGACAGAAGAGAATTGCATTTCCAATTTCACGAAACGTTTGGAAGACTTCAGTACGTAAGTCTGGATATTGTATCATGTCATTCAGCTGGGCCAAATAGTAGCCAAGAACTCCTGGTTACAACAACATATTTGCATGTTCTTCAGTAATTTCACTTGTTACAGATCATGCACAAACCATAAGCCAATAATGCCATAGACCATAAGCCAATAATGCCATAGAAGTAATCTAATACATAAATCAAATAAAATTGAATGAAATCGTCATTAATACAACTTTAGGTTAATTCAAAGGTCAATACAAATAATATAAAGGTTAGAATCAATAGCACACCTGGAGATCCATAATCATATCTTAGAAGTTTGCATGTCTTTGGCATTGCCCTCATCAGTGTTTTTATATACTGCATCAGCGTAGTCTGCAGCTAAACAAACAACTTCATTTGTTTTCACAAAAGTCAATGAGAAATTTTAATAAATTTACAATAATTTAGGGGGGTTTCCAGAAATGTGACGTCATATAATACTAAATATTATTAATACTGCAATGCTATTTTACCACAAAGCTAAACGTATTTTACACTTATAATTCATTTTTTAAAAGAATTTGAAAAAGTTTCTGAATTTTGCTTCAACTATAATAATTATAATGAGTATTTTCAAACGAATTCATTGCAATACCCACTTTATTCAAGAAACAAGTGAATTGAAACATTAATTTTGACATTAAAAAGAGGGGGTTAACGCTTTGTAACGTCATTTTCTAGGGGGTCTGACTTTTTGTGACAACCTGTGACGAGGAGGAGGGTAAAAACCGCCAGAAATCGTGTGACATCATTTATGAACGACCCCATATAGAAAAGACTACTGTACCAGGATATTACTGCACTTATAAATGTCTCATTGTGGATCAAACTACAAGTCTATGCTTAATGTTTTTAGGCTAAATATATTTTTATACCTTGTGGCAGAGTGCAAAATATGTTATGCCACATTTATTATCCACCACACATTTATCTCTCTGTCACGTACGTGTGCGTGTGTGTGTGTGTGTTATTATGCCATAAATCTACTATAACTTTATAACAGCAGTCGGTAAACTTTTTCCGTAAAGAGACAATATTTTCAGCAATTTTATTCTCTAAGTCATAATCAAAAAGCCCAGACTCTGCAAAATTGCAGGGATGAACATGAATTAATACTAGCATTTTGAGAATACGACTTATAAAACAAGTATTTCATTTTGTGAAAACAAAACATCCGTAAAAATATTTATTTTCTATTTTAAAATATGTAGTAAATAATATATATTTACTGCTAGTATGTTACAGCAGTTAGTTTAAATCAAGCAATGTGGGGGATAAGAACTGCTCTGTAACAGTGAACCACAATATCACACTGATGAAACAAATGATGCTGCATTTTGCTAAGCAACAGTCTGAATCACCAAACCAAAGTATGTCTGTATTACTGCCCTCAGAACACATTCAATAGGTAATAAGGACAATGCCCATGTCATGAACACCTTCTTTCGTGCTTCGTTGACTTGTCTGCTATGAATGCTTCTGTTGCAAAAGGCTGCTTTCTATGGGATTGACCATTGTATTCTTAATGCAGTGAATGCCTCCATTCCATCAAAATGGACTTTAAGATCGTCATCCTACGTTCGTCATCAACATCCCAATGATGTCAAAGCACTTTTGACTTTGGCCTTGGCTATGTTACGGTGCTACAGAAGTTGTCCCGAATACATACAAGAATAACGGAACAGAACATATGCTATTGCCCCTTTCAGCTGGTATAGGCATACATCAGAAACCGAGAAAAGGAACTCCACATGGCCATGCATCCTTTCTCACTTCTATCAAATAAGTCAAAACACTTATATTAAATAAATTCCTTCATTTACACATTCAGAATTTCAGACAATGATGACAGTGGCTGAGACCTCCAATCCCCAGCAAATCATACTCTGAATTTAGCATAATGAACAGACCTATAAATCAAAATTACAAATGCATTACTCTTCTTTGCATTAGCTACTCTTATGGAAACAGTCCTGACTCACCAGATTGCTGACAATCTTCAGTAGTTCCTCAATGACAACAGCAATTCCTTGGTATCCCAGCAATTTGGCGATCACGTGGAAATGAGGAGTACCAACAAAGTTACTGTACAGCGAATATATTGATCCAAAGGCAGAGCTCAGAGCCTAAAAGTAACCAGAAAATTTCAGTGCATAGAGAATTTGCTAATTTTACTGTCAGTGGCTGCATTACATAACTGGAATCTCAGAAAGCCTTAGAAAGATATCATATAATAAAAAGTCACCAATCCAAAAACAAGTAGGCATACTAGGTTAGTCACAATAATTCATACAAAATGTTTTCAATCTTTACTGCTCATTATCAACTCTGCATACAAATAAAACTTGTATTTTGCCTGTGCAGATGCAGTACAATTTGTCACTGGGAGTGAATTTAACCAATACACTTATCAAATTAGAAAGTAAAACACAAGCTAAAGTTAAAAGTTGCAAAAATAAAAAGAAACTTATGGAATATGTAAGTCTGTGTAAGAAACAAAAACAAATATTTCTATCATTTCATTTTGATCCAAAGGCAAGTTAACTCTCTACAATAACAAAACATTAACATACCAACAGCCTCTGCTAAGTTTACAGAGCAAGTCTGATAGTCATGAGCAATGCAGTTTAGAATTTCTCAGAAAAAAGTCTTAAACAAAAAATTTGGTTTCAGGAGGCATGCACCCTTCATATTTTATCTTTTCCAATTTTTATAATAAGTCAAATTAAAACTTGCTAGAATAAATGGTTAACAATTCAGGTTGAATACAGAGTTGTAAAACACAACTAAAAAGAAAACTGTAAAAGTAAAGGTTCATCTGTAGGCTCAATGCCCGTAGGAGCCGGTGCCAATCCCCATGTTTGTGACCATCAGCCCATAGGTGGCTAAGCCATTCATTGGTGGATGATGGTCAGTCATTCTGCCGAACCTATGGTTACTTTCGTAATGTTGCCATTGCCACTCATTTTTACCACTGCAGTTGAGAGAAGGCTGAGTCAACCCTAGGACTCCTGCAAGTCTCAAACTCTCTTCCTTCAGCTCTACAGTCCAATCGTATTACCACTCTTCTATCTTCCCGCCCCAAAAACTGTACTGTACTAAAAGATAGGCCATTGAATATTCTCGTACCTTAGTACCCCAGACATACTGGTACGAGACACTTGGAGTTTTGTCTCTCTGTAATGGTTGCGTAAATGATATTGCTGTCTTCACAAATCTAAACAAAGACAAATTCTGTGAATCAACTGTATAAATAAAATGCTTCAATGTCATGTTTATAACCGGAGCAGCAGCAATTAAATAAACCAGCAGTCACTGCAAATAGGTTAAGTTTGATAATGGATTAAATAAATACAGTTTTAAGTCTAAATCAATGGTCTGACTAGATATCCATGACCGTTGCCGGACAAAATGTCCGAGGACAAAATGTAACGAACAAAATTTAACGGGTTAGAGTTGGGGTTGTGGTTAGGCTTAGGATTACATTTTATCCCCATTACATCTTGTCCATGACATTTTGTCCTAGGACATTTTGTCCTAGCACCATCCATGACTAACTGCCATCTACAACCTATGCTACTAATAGAAAGTCCAAAATAAAAAAAACGGTCACAGCTTAGATAGGTTATGAAGCAATTAGCCATTTTCTGTATGCATGGGGTCACATAATCAGGCAGGTTCAGTATTTTTAGGTGATTTTAATATAGCCTAATACATCTTAAGCACATGCCAATAACAATCCTCGCCCCAAAGAAGAAATTAAACTTATGCTTAAGCATCCCACGACAATGTCGCAGAGGAAGGGAGCTTTGCTGTCACCTAGGAAACCAGATCTAAAGTTCTACAAGTTAACCAAATTCCTCCTTACCTGTTTGTTGCAGCATTGTAGCAGTAATTAGGAAGGAAATCATAATTCAATTCCCAGAAGACGTGCAATGTAATTCTTCCATAAGGTGCTGAAACGTTATGATTTGCTTCGCGAAACATGGCATCAAACTCATTGAGCGATAAATACTTTGACAGCAACTGGTGAGCCAATCTGTTACAATTCACCAAAGCCTCCAGCTCCTGATGAGAAAACATTCACAAATAATAATACAGACTCAAACAATTATGTAATTGTGTCTATTTAATTTTTACACCTTCTAAATTTGCCAACTTTTAGAAAAAACACATAGCTCTTAGTCAGACGTAAATACTTTAGTTCTTGCAATCATAAAATAATATCCAGCTATTCATAACTGATAGCTTAAAGCAAAAGCAATTAAATAATTAATTAATATTATTAAGATTAACATGTTTCGCTCTACTCACAACAATGCCGGTGATATCTCCACTTTCAAATCGACTGATTGCGACATCAAGCGATCGCTGAAGAGCTGCATTGATTCTCTGCGATATCAAACGATTCAGGTCGATTGATCTTCCCAACAACTGCAATCAAAACACAGATTTCACAGGAAATAGAACGAAGCATTAAACGACCCTTCCAAGTACCATGAAACTTAAGAAAGAAAGAAACCCAATGTACCTGGATATGACGCTGGCGCAGGAGAGTGTGGTAGCGGTTGGAAAGTGGATATGGAATCCTTATGTTGAACTTGGCACATTCTGATCGGAAACGTTTGTCCAGCATTATACTGTAAAATTTAAAAAATCCATTCATCTAATTCAGATCAATACACAATTAGTAAAACCCAACAGCATCTTCACAATGTCTGCTTGATATTTAATATGAGACATCAGAAAAGCGCAAGAGCTTTGCAGAAAGATGTCTGCACTATGCAAGCAATGATGGAGTTTTACTTTGTATAATATACTGTGGCTTACATAGTAACAAAATTCTTGGGTTCTTTGCACATCAGTATAACTTAAAACATCAAAAGCAGCTCTAAATAAAAATTGATCTGTAAATCAATGCATAGCAGTTGTCTAGCTTACCTTCCTGCCCAGTGTTTGTAATAAGCAAAGATCTGATCACTCAGTTTATACACAAACTGATCAAAGCACAAGTTCACCTGAACGGACACAATAACCAAGAAATTTAATATTAACAAGTACTGTATAGTATTTATAAAAGTACTTGGTGTTGTGTGACCGGTTCCTGTCAAAACACCGAAGTTAAGCAATGTTAAGTGTGGTTAGTACTAGGATGGGTGACCATCCTGGGATCTAGTCATGGTGGCAGCCAACCAAGCTTTCATCGCTTAGGCGACGATAAATTGGCAGCAGCATTAAGCTGCAAAGGTAAATCGCGGGTCGAGAATGCAATGGCAAAACTACTCTAGATTAAGGGCATAAGCCACCCGCATCGCTGCTTGCCTAGTACATGGATATCAGTGCTGGACCCTATGCTCATTCGAGTATGGAACTACCTTTACCTATATTATATTTACTCTAGATAGCATTCTCAGTTCTATCTCATAAATCTATGTTCAGTCATTCACATCAATTATGCGTTAGATACTTGCAGTGCATTCACATATAAAAATTACAAAAATACAATGCAACATATATTTCAGAATGAGATTCTACAATTCATGGATTTTCACACCAAAATATGTGCCCACAAATAAATAAAACTCCATGGTCACTCCTGCTACTAAAAATTTCAAATAACTGAAATTCATTATATAACTCACTTCAGCCTCTACTTCATCATAAAGAAACTGCTTCTTGAAGTGGTGAAGAGCATAGTGAGCACTATCATTGTACAAATCCAATGGGTACAGTATGTACCTAAAAATAACCACAGAAACATTATGATCTTTCCAGCATTTGTTGGTCAAGTCTTACGAAACAAGGTCTCTAAAAAATGAGCAAAGGCGCCTCAGCAAAATCAAGAACTTGACACATGAGAAGAAAAAGTGGCTCGAGCCTGACGGAAATGTGCTGTTGAAAATATTTTTCACATACATTCTACATTACATTAGATGTGTGGTGCATGTTCATGCAGGTTGAACACATGAGCTTTTACTGAACTTTGGACATGAAAAATCAACAATTAACAAATCATTATACATTTATCAAAGTTTTACTAGAAATAACACTAACTGTTGGTAAAGGAAAAATAGAAGAGAAAAAACAATGAAAACAATAGAACACCAATTTACAGAAAGCCGTTGTCTTACTCCATCATGGACGACTCTTTGGTTTCTAAAATATGATCCGTAAGAATCCAAGGAAGTGACATCTCTATTGGAAACTGAAAGAAAAGTTTCATTCAAATAGAAAACATTTGAGCGCATTGAAAACTTAATTGCAACAATTTGCTCAGTGAGTAACATCAATCCCTCAGCTGCTAGCTGAACAAAATTTTTAAATTAATCTAAATACAAGATTTTAGTTCGAAAGCTTTTCATTAACATTCAAGTTTGCAACATTCTGCACAACATATTTTGTTATTATTCAAAAGTTGCAAGTAGACATGCCATCTATTTTGGGAGGACAATATAAAAAGTCTGTATTGTACGAATCCTCCATAACAGTAGAAATGAAATTGCACTTGAGTTAACACTTCTCTCCTCAATATGTAAAGTTATTCCTGAGCACTCAAGGCTCATAAGAGTGGTGCTGATCTCCATTTCAAAGGCTCTCAGCCAGGCAACTGCTGCAAGTTGCATGCTACGAGGCTAGGGTTCTCATGTAAGTCGCCTGTTCACATTGCGGTTAAACCATTACTCCATTGCCACCGCCATCTAGCAAATGAAGCCTGAGTCAACTCTTTGGCTCCTGAAGGGGTTGTGAACCCACAACCTTCTCCTCTATCGCCCAACATTGTTTTCACTCTGTTAACTTCCCTCAATATCCAATACCTCAAAGATGAAATAAGAAAAATGAATAAAAACCCTGCAACCTCATATAGGAGTCAACTGACTTGGCTGCTATATCACTTATGTAAAATTCCTTTACAAGCACTTGGCATAAAGCACCAAAGTAAGGAAAGAAAATGAGTGTGAATGTAAAATTATATGTTCTTGTGAGTTATGTGCTAATAGATATCAAACACACACACACACACACATATATATATATATATATATATATAACAATTGTGTTAATACCTGAATCTTCTTCCCCATGGTCATCTCAAGAAAAAATTCCCTGTACCACAGCTGAGATAACTCACAACACTCATGAAGCGTCTCTAAAACAATGCACATTTCAAGACCTTCAGTTTGCCTCCTCATAATTCCAGCAGGCTATCTCAATCTCAAACACGATGATAATGACGATGATGATTTCTCTGCCTGGCGGCGGTTCAAACTGGCATTACGCCACCACCTAAGGGGATGCAATGAATGACGTGGTCTCCCATTTGCTCCTCAGACCACTAAGAGGTGAACATCCTGCCCATGGTTACTAAGTAGCGACTAGTATTAGAATGAACATATGAATCTTCAATTGTATGGCATGAACTTATTCCACCATTTCAGCATGCCATTTCACAAGTTAAAGATTCCACAAATTATGGCTTCATTCAAAATACAGTTCTCATGAAATAATGATTCTGTGAAAATGGAATCAGAAATTGTCATTTAACCAATTGTTCTAACTGCTAACGAAAACAACCGATGTGATGACATAGACGCACATATGCATACTAGATAAGTTTCCTGCCAAGTCATCAGATAATTTCTCAAGGTAAAAAGAAGACAATATTCTAAGAATTTCTGGCCATAGTATCATTGTACTCAAGTCTTCCATGATATCTCCACTTACTGTAGATGCAAATCTTGTTAAATGTAGGGAAGATCATTCAGACCATTAGCTAAGGTTTGGTATCTCAGGGGGAGTGCAGCTGGTTACAAAATTTCACTTTAAAAGAAAACACTTGCTGGTTCTCTACCATAGTAAAACGGTGTATGCACACATATATATTTCTTCTTACATGTATGTGCACAAGTATTATTGAAAATAGATTGATGTCTGTTCTGAAAGCACCACAAAGTTAATCATAAAAAACACCAAAACCAAAAACCAACAAAAGAGCCCAAATAATTTCATCATTGCCAACAAAGTGCATAGAACAGAGTAACCACATTGTAATTCTTGGTTTTGGTAATTTATTTATGATTAACTTTACGGTGATTCCTTATTAATTACAGTATTTATTATTATTAATTATTAATTATTATTAATTACTTCCTTAATATTAATTACTTTCTTAATAATAATTTTCTTAATATGAAGCATTTACTGTCTAACCATTGTAGCTAAGCAGGTAGCTCCAGAAGAAAGATGTCTTGTGGAAATTATCAATTGCCATCAAATGTTGGACATCGATGTCCTTTCTCAGGGTCTTCTTTCCACCGCTTTTGTCTGCAATGAGAGACTCCAGCATCGTACGAACCATGTAAAGCTACAGAAAAGTTCAAATAAATAATGAATCAAATATATTTTGATTCAGTCCAACCAGTTCAATCAATAAATCACACATAAAAAGTGCTAGATATAGTTATTCTGTAACAAAATCCAGACTTTCAACTGAACTCATTTACAGTTACAAGATGGTACCTACTTGGGTGCTTGATGGACCAACGTTTCTCCGTGGGACCTTGATCTGGAAACTGTCATCCGAGTCTTTCTTTCCTCTGAGAGCCGGGTCATCCTGTGGTTCAACGCCACGCATCCAATCAGCACAAGTTTCACGAACTGACACAATGATGCTGCACAATAAAATAAACTAAAATCATAAACAGTGGAATCAAGTGACAAGACTTATTATCAACCCCAATTACCATGTATCTAGCATGTTCATTATTACACATGGACACACCCCCTAAATAATAATACTTCAGTAAATGATTCAATTATATTATAAAGTGTCAACTGAAATCTAACTATTTAAGTCCCGATACTGCTAATTACCCCACATGTGTGACTTTGATGTGGGTAAATTAACAGAAAGTCAGACAGGCATCTACCTTTTAATAAGATCTCTCTTGTTTTTGATGGATTTACGGAGCGGATCTCTCAGCTGCAGCTGTACAAAATCCTGCAGCTCAGCGTATACGTTCTTGCGAATTGCATCCATGAACACCGCTTCCATGCGCAGCATTAGAACCTGAAGACCTTTGATCATTCCAAGTACCTCAATCAGTGCAAACTTCTCATCACTGCTGTAGTTGTAACGAGTTGCCTAACAAAGCAATCAACAAATCAATCAAGAAAACAAGATAGTTTCAAACTCTCAACATTACCATACATTCTGAACATATATATTTATTATAAGTAAGGCATAGCACACACACACACACACACACACACACACACACACACACACACACACTCTGCTTTTACTCATACATATAATCAATTAAAGTGTTAGAAAGTATGAATGTTAATAGTAACCCTTTCGTATTCCTCTGCAGTCTGAGGGCATTCGGTATTCTGGTGATGATCAGTTGGATGAAGCAATTTCCACGAATACTAGAACCATTCAGAATATTAATTAAACTCAAAATTATAGCACAATTATATAATTATCTCTTTCAAAGGTAAAAGCAACTAAAATCAAGAAAGAGAGACATACCAATAAATGACAATTATAAGTTACCAAAGACAAGCGCTACATTACATTGCCAAGTACTTGGAATATGACTGTAAACAGCCACAGACAGACAATCATGACTAAAGTTTCTATTATCATGTATCTTTCACAATTTCTAAAAAAATACATGCATGTTGCACTTTACAGGTTGATATGCTATAAGCACAAATAGTTTTAAATAATCAGCAGCCAGTAATTTGACAACAGAAATTCATGCAGAGATTTAAAATAACATTAACTTTGTCTGTTTTAAGAGTTCACAGTTGAATATATACAATATACATGCTACAACCATCATTTTAAAGACATGTTCAAAACAGATATAATCAAATAAACTTGTCTTCACTTGCTATTAAGCAAACATAATGCTGCAACAATAAATATTTGGAATCTAAATGGCCATTATAAATCACAATTAACACATTGATGCAGTTAAGTAACACTTCACTTCAGCTTTACTGTCAGCCAGTAATAACAAGTTGTCATGCGTGCCATTTTATTGCACAAATTTCACATAGATGAAAATAGAACGAGTACCAGTTCCATGATACGGACATTCCAGGAGGAAAGCAGCTGCAGACCCTGCAAAGCTAAGTCGGTTAATTCTCTGTTCTCATCATCTGTGCGAGTCAACTCACGCTGCGTTGTTATGACCTAAAGACAAACATCTTTCTGTATTCCATGTTAACCCCCATGCTGCCAGTGTTGCTATTGATCATTATGCTGGTATGAAGTACACCATATGGCTTATAGTTATGAAGGGGTTAACGTAACAGTCACTGCAACAGCCTTTTCCTGCCCCATACAGACGTATGCTAAACACTGAACATTCAATGCACACATGAAGCGCAAATGGTGACAAGCAGCAGCATCACTCAGTTCTTTTCATGACCCTAGGGTGCTATTATCAATATGCCACATTACATTAGAATCATCTCAAACCAGTACAATTGTTTGCAGCAATAAAACCGATAAACAGTTCTTGCGGGGACTTTCCAAAGTGCCAAATCTGAAAAATCGGTTTTACAGGATTTTTTAATGGACAACCAAAACTAAATATCAAATTTTGGGCAAGAGGGCTAAAAGTCATAACACTTCTAATGCCCAATCGTAATCATTATTAAATTCAACTACTGGCAATGTAACCATGTTCAATAACACTCAGTATGAAAAGTCTCCTGACTGCATCATTAATCAGGTCTTACTACAATGCAATGGATCACTGTTGTAAGAGATTGCATGAACAAAGCAATTCTTTATATTCGAAAACCAAAGCCTAAAACTATGTGAAATAGATGTAAAGCAATTGCAGTAAGCATAAAGTCCGAGCAAAACTTCTAAGTTACTCCAGCCAAGACTACAAAAATTAGTTACAAGGTACAGAATACCAAAAACTCAAACATTTAAAAGATCTGTTTCTCCATACAGCTAATAAATAATTCAAATTGTAACATGCTTGTTTGTAATTAAGTACTTTTAAGGCAAAACTTGACATCATTTTCCATCAAATTCCATCAGTATTCTTAATTTACTCAGTTCTACCAGAGAAATTAAACCTTACCTCATTACTGTGACGTGCCAGTTCAGTAATATAGCGGTCGTGCTCATCTCTCATTGCATCTAGATTAGTCATAAGATTTGCCTGTGGACTGACTTGAGATGATGTGCACATTGGCCACTTTGACGATTCAAAGTTTGGACTACTGCGTACATAGTTGAAAGGCGCAATCTGCATGTCTCCAAACAATGGAACCACCTCCAATTGCTTTCGAAAACAATAACAACCAATGTGCTATTGTCAATATCAATATTAGTCAAATTCTTCAAAATACAGAACAAAATATATACATCTGCACTCTAGAATCAAACTGTCACTTTAAATAAAATGATCTCAGACAAAATGTATTTGCTTTACCTTAACCCTTAAAGCTCTGGAACTGAGTATACTGTGTTACAATTGCATACAGTTACAAAGTAGGTAGTTTATGGGTTAAAAGCATGGACTGTCAAAATCCCAGACACCATAACTACAACAGCGTATTTTCACCAAAGTGGCAGTTAAGTGGGTGTTAATTTCTGATTACCCCTTTACTGGTCAAGACTCATATGTGCGTCCATTTTACATGACATTATATGTGCGTCCATTTTACATGATGTTACAAATAAATGGTTGGTAAAGGGGCTACCACATCAGAGTGATTGTATAATCAAACTATAAACAAATGATGAAACTTATAAAAGGAAAAGAACAAGAATAGGTAAATTACCTTGAATATTTTGTCGATTTTTCCAAGGTTAATTTTGCGTTTGTTTTCCAGTTTGTAAATTGTAACCTCTTTCCCATCCAAAAGAAAAAGACCAAATCCCATTACCTGAACACCAGAAAAATCATTGCAATGTAAGGCTAAGCAATAAATTAATTCTTGCAGCACAAGACTTCTATATATGGTGACCCCAACAGAATATAACACAAGGTTTTGACTACTTGCTCACTAATCATCTCTAAAAATTATAAACCAACCAAAATTCTTTCATTATGCCAAGGTCATTTGTGCACTTATTTCCAATTTCCAATTGATATATTACAGTAATCTGTTATTCAACATAAAAAGACCAAATCCCTATAAATCATTAAATGATTATCGGTAAGTAAATGTTCCATATGGCACTTACCTTAACTAACATGTGTTTCTCACTTGGCAATAGATACATCTTGTTTTCATACATATAAACAGCCAAGTTAACAACATCAGCCAGGAGTTCCTCATAGTTTGGAATCTCCTGGACAGAGTGCTTAAGCATGTCACGGATTTTATTCTGCGTTGCCAGAAACATGGAGAGATTCTGTGACTCTTGCAGCGTTTGTGGGTCAGACATCACTTTGAGAAACTGCGCTGCTCTTTTAAAATCAAAAAGAAATCAACAAAAGTAATCTTATACAATCTAAGGTAATAATCACTGTCTGGTGCTTAAATTCCAAGTGAAAATTCAGTCATGAAGACATCTATACAAGATAAGATTTGCCATAAAATTGAATCTAATCACATTATCACATCCAACACAATATTTTCTAAAATGGTTCTCAATGGACCCATCAAACCTGGCTAAATTATACATTCCAGGACTATAATTTTTAAATTTGGTCCATTAAAAAGCTAAAATAATGAAGAGAAGAAAAAATATTAACCGTCTATAGGCGGAATAGTCATTTTTTACAGATGACTTCATGTTCTTCAGTTCATCAAGAACAGCAAACATATTGATGAGCTTTCCAAGTGTCAGAAGATATGCTTCTGATACAAAATCATTGCGTTTCTCTCTGTGGCAAAGTCTTTTCACTTCATTGGTAAATCTTTCAATACAGTTACGCTATCAACATAAAATTTGCAAAGTATTGATCAAAATTGCAAAGCAATCCAGGCAGCAAATGCAAATATAGTAAAATCAGCAAAATAAATTTTATATATCAAATAAATAAACTAAATAAACAAATAAAAAAACTACAAACATTCCAAAAATTAAGCTCTATTTCTTATATAAATGCTTCTCTATTCTAATGAAAACATTACAATATAGGAAAGGTTTGCAAAATAGCATGCCACATATAATACATTTAACCACATACATACTTTACTTATAACCCAGAAGAACCTATTATCTTTGATATTAAAATGTCATACAGCATGCTACAGACTGGACAGCAGTTTTAAGTCTATGTCTTAGGCAGGAGCAGTTCTACATTGAAGCACATGGATCTGTAGACTCTAGATTTCAGCTTTGCCCCTTCAGTTTTTTTGGTGGGTCAATTAAATTACTAAATTACACCGGATGAGGGGCATGACACTCATTAAAACAGGCGATGACTTTTTTTGCTCATCAGACTTTTTCATGAGTCACAGACTAGGGGCATAGCCCCAGTTTTATTTTACTAGAACCACTACTGGTCATAAGCAGTGATGTGATCCTAAGTAAGCAATTCTGATGCTTTATAAAACATCAGTTGCAAATATAAGGCCTGCAAGAAACTATCAAAAAGTGAAATAAATTTCTCTGTGGAATTGATTAAAATCACATTTGAACCCCCGAAAACATGAATATCAACTTACATCAATTTAAGCTCAAAATAGGCATGAAATTTAACAACATAATGGACAAAAGAAATATTCAGATGGCAAAATATTTACCTGAAAATACATAAAATTCATCAACTTTTGAACCTGTGGACTCAGAACCTCAACTGTTTTCTCATAGATTTCAACACGGTTTGGTTGTTCATTAGATTTAATCTGTAAGCCAGAAAGAGTTTCTTTAACACAAACACCAATATATGCATGCATGCATACATACGTCTGCATGTATCTAAAAATAAATCCGCACTGAACAAATGACTACAAAGAATGAAAAAACTGTCATAATCAAAAGCCCAATTATAATCAATGACCAAGTCCATAGTATCATAATACTACTTATCATGTCGCATGACAAATGATAAATCACAGCAGTGAATTAGAGACAAACTTGTGGCAGAGCTCTGGAACAGCATCTCCAAGTATACAGCATGACTGCATACACCTCACCCTCTTCCAGAAACTCATTCTATAAATTACAAATCACTCCACTTTGTTGAAAAAATATATAGTCGACTACAAGCAATATAAATAAATGCAAAATATCTGCAATGCACTCCAGTGCACAATAAATATCCATCCATATTTCTTGCTCTGTTGATGTTAATATATCTTGAACTGCTAAACCAGGGGTACTCAGATTGCGACCTGTGGTCCAAAGTCCGGACCGCAGCTCCTTGAAATTGTGTCTTATGTATTTCCGTCATAGTACTGTTCTTGCTTTGTTACAGTCTTTGGTGAGTCAGTAATAAATCATGATTTTAAGTATTTAAAATATGCACCAGAGCTCACCATCTATTTCTAACATTGCTCAAGATTTCTGCGGCTGGAGTTCTGCCCCAGACCAAGCTACAAGACCTAATGACCTTGAAAACATTTTTCAGCTTAGGGATTGCCAATATCCTGTCATGAAGGCTAAAATTTGTTATTTACATGATAGTTTTCTCATTTTTATCTGTTGCCTTGGTGCACTTATAACAGTCTATTAAGAGGGCCCGTATTTACTCGTAGTTGCCTAGAAATAATATGACTTCCCATGTAGTGGACCCTCACGAACAATGGAATACGGAATGTGGACCGGCTTCAAAAAGGTTTGAGTACCCTTGTGTTAAACTTTCAAGTATATAGTGTATAACTGTATATATATATATATATATATATATATATATATATATATATATATATATTAACGATTAATTGATTAATTAATCGATTAATCATTAAAAATGTTAATCGATTAAATTTTCTTTAATCGATTAATTTTTCAATTAAATTTTAATATTTTTATAATGTATTTACCGGTACTTGAATACCTACTTAGCTTACTAGGCTATATTTCTATTTCGTTCAGACAACAATGGCGAGTAATGAAAGCAATGCTGCAGTTAAGCATTTAGGTCCTATGGGGAGAGATGAGCAAGCACTTTTGTTTTGTTTTTAAGCTAAATGCAGATAGAAATTTTAATCATTACCAGTCCTAATATATATATATACACACAATTACATATATATATACACACACACACACACATATATACACACACACACCTATGTACAATTTTGAATAAGGAATTCAACAACTGTTGCTGTGTGAGGCAGAGCAAGCCAAATATGCTGTGCAAGTAGAAGACGCTGATGAAAACTATCTATTTGTACCTTAGCACTGACGATGCTGTGGTACAGCTTCAGACCTTTGCATTTCAACTGAACTATTTCATTTTTAAACTGGTTGTTGTGACAAAAAATTAATTAAAATTTTTATCACTTAAAAAAGAAATCTTCAGGATTGTTTACTGACAAACATAATAATGAAGCACATCAAAATATCTAGGTATGTTATGATGAAGTGCTACTATATTAATCTACCGCCTCTTCATTTATTATTCATATTCTTTAGTTTTAGAGAAATGAAACTTGAAAGAACATGTAAAAAAGAATGATAAAATCAGACACATCAAAATATCTAAAGTATGATGTTATTAGTATCAACAAGTTCAAACTCAATTTAATTAATCAATAACACACCTCCATTTTTATTTATTAAATATTCTTTAATTTTAGAGAAATGAAACTTGAAAGAACATATAAAAAAGAATGATAAAATCAGACACCATGAAAAATGAGGGGTGCAGTACCCTTAAAGAAGATTTGACCCCTCTGCATCCCCTTTCAGTACCAACAATCAAAATTTCTAAAAACTCAATTTAACTAAAAGTCAGTAATAACATTTGCCAAAAATGTGCAAAACCGAAAAATTTTTATTTAACTATAAAAATTCTATTAATGTAATGCAAACAATTATAACAAGAAAAGAAAACTTCTTTTATCTGAAAATACCATATGAAGAATCCGGCGGGCCTCTAACATCCAAATCATAGATAGCAAATAATTATAAATCAGCAAGCATTCAATACCAGCTTAGCATGGACTGTGGCCTCCTCGATGTAACGAGCCATTCCAGTAACAAAGGCCCCTCTGTCTTCAAAGTTGGTGTGTTTGTTAACTTGATAGTGAATAGACAATGGTGCAGCATCAATGCAGGGCTGCTGGTCAGGCAATGGTAATTCATCCAGAACATCGACATTCTGCATCGCATCCTGCAGAGTTATCTTATCGGAAGCCATTCTGCTGTTTAATTCACCAAACACTACAAAAACAACAGCATCATTCTTTACAAATGAACCCATCTTGAAACCATGAAAAGTAATGATTGTACTTAGAACAAATTTACTGTTTAGGAAAACTAATTCAGACTTAATCACAGACACATCAAAACCCAGATGTTATTATTATTATTATTATTATTATTATTATTATTATTATTATTATTATTATTATTATTATTATTAAGTTATCATGGTAAAGGAAATGACTAAAAATAATCCACGATGGAGGGTTCTCCATCTTGGCCCAAACATGAAAACATGTATATTAAACGAGTGAAAATTATAGTCATTAGTTAAAACTTAATTTTCGCATCTACTAAACCACTGCTGTCCAAAAAAGTGAAAAGTAAAAATGGTATATTCAATACTTGGGACAATTCTTGACACCGGTGCCTTCTCAGCAATACATCCTTTTTCTCAATGGCCATCCCAGGCTCTGGAGCTCGTTACATCAATCTCATCGCACTGCAAATGCTCTTCGGTTTTAAAACAATCAATACAAGGCCAAAAACCCATATTTTGCCGCGGCTTATCCACCGAAGACTGTCATGCGATTGTTCGGTCAGATGTCGGTAGGGGGTAAAGAGACTAACTGTAGTCCGTAAACACTGATGAAATTCGTTGGGGTTAGGGTCAGGTTATGGTCTTGAATTTTTAACTTTGTTAACCCTAACCTAAACATTAGAAACCCTAACCCTAACCCATACTGATACGCGTAGTGATACCTTACGCCGCTCGTCTTTACCCCTACCCAGATGTCTTGAATTTGGATTTGTTTCCTATGCGATTAGGACTTGGTGCGCCACCGACTGACGTTTCTGTTAAATAAATATTGGCGCTATAGGAGTTGATAGGAATGAATATACAGTTGGCGTTTCCTCGAGGTCGGTGAACATAGAACTATTCAAACCAAAGAGAACATTTATCTCTTAGAATTAGTCATTCGTATTGTTCGGTGTAA